>CM010313.2:9025964-9413035 GCA_001923025.3 Taenia multiceps
GATGACATCCTTGTCTTTAGCAGAGACATGCAGGCGCATAATGCCAACCTGAAACCAGTGCTAAATCGCATCCGAGACGCTGGATTGACTCTGAACCCAAAGAAATGCTACTTTCTTCAACGTTCGGTTACATTTCAGGGGCATGCAGTCTCGTCGAATGGGATGGCGGCCACCGAAGATTGCACAAACCAAGCGAAAACATGGCCGACATCGACCAATCAGACGGAGCTCCGCAGTTTTCTTGGCTTGGCAAACTACTACCGGCGTTTCGTCAAAGGCTTCGCCAAGATCGCTGGCCCTCTGCACAAATTAACAGAGAAGCGGGCTAAAAAAATTTCAAGTAGGAGAACGAACATGATGAGGCCTTTAAGGAACTAAAGCACAGGCTCTGCTCTGCTCCTGTTCTAGCCTTTTCCAACTTCGAGAACGGCGCACCTCCCTTCGTACTAGACACAGACGCCAGCGACGTAGCCGTAGGCGGTGTTCTATCCCAACGGGATAAAGAAGGCAGGGAACACGTCATCGCATACCCCAGCATCAGGCTCAACAGAAAAAATGAGACAGAAAAGTGCAACGGAACGCGAACTGTTCGTCATCTTTACAACGGTTCGGCACTTTAAACACTACCTGATAGCGAAACGGACTACCAGTTGCTGACCTGGCTAAGAACATTGAAGGAGATTGACCGCTCCGTGGCGTGATGGTGCGAAGAACTACAGCGACACGATTTTACGGTGCAGTACCGAAAAGGGACTACGCATGGCAGCGCGGATGCATTGTCTCGCAGACCTCTCTCAGCAGAGAGGGAAAGTGGTATAGTGAGCACGCTAATTTTGAGCGAGCCTACTAGACACCGTGGAGAAACCCACAAAGTACCGATCCCGACACGGCGTTGGTATACGAGAGGCTCCTGGCATCCTCGCACAAGCCTACTGCAGAAGAGATGAACTCCTGCAGCAAAGCAGCCAAACGGATATAGTGACAGTGGTCCAAACTCACCCTGGAAGACAAAGTTTTATGGTATCAAGAAGACGCCACGTCCCCCAAACGTCTTGTTGTTCCCGGCTCGCTGATACAAACGGTCCTCCAAGAGCTGCACGAGCAATTGGGACATGTAGGTGAGAAGAAGATGGTGGAGGCCTCGAGTAAACGATACTGGTGGCCCTCCCTTACCCCGGACGCACTCGACTTCTGCCGAACCAGCATCATCTGCAGCAGTTTCTAGAAACCTCACACAACAGCGATGGCACCCTTACAAACTATGCCCACGGGATTCCCGGTCGAAGGGGTGGGCATTAACATTATGGGCCCTCTGCCTCTTACCAAGAGGCTAAATCGACATATCCTGGTTATGGTTGATTACGTCACGAAAGTAGCTGAAGCTGAAGCCATGAAGTCCCAAGACGCCGAAACAGTTGCTTCAGCCTTCTTCAACCATTGGATCTGTCAACATGGTGTGCCCGAATCAGTTCACATCAATCAAGGTCCTAACTTCGAAAGCCGACTTTTTACGGAACTAGGCAAGATTCTGGGAATTCCGAAGACTTGCACGACACCAGGGCACCCACAAGGCAATGGGCAGGTAGAAAGAAGGAACCGCACTTCGGTGGGACTGCTGAAGGCGTTTACCAAAGGGGCGAGGCCAGAAGACTGAAACCTGGGCCTAGGACGCGCCCTTCTAGCGTATAGAGCCACAGTCCACGCGTCAACGGGTGTTTCTCTGTTCAAAATGCTCACAGGACGCGAAATGAGAGTTCCGTCCGACATCCTTCTCCTGAGCAAAGAAACAACACCCGACGATGTGCCGGATTACGTTCTGCGCCTAAAAGAAGGGATAAGAAAGGCGTTCAATTTGGCTCGTCGGCACTACAAACGTCTTATAGTAGACAAAAGAGGTATTACAACAAGCGCAGCCGACCCAACACCTACCACGAAGGAGATCTCGACCCATTTATTTACTGAGATAAAAAAAGTAGGTCGAACACCAATTACTCATTATGCCGTTCGCATCGTGTCGGTGTCATAAAAAAGCACTCTTTACTCAAATAACTTGCAAATTCTTGCATGCTTGACAAATGAGGTCCATAATGGATCATCTCATAATGACATGACGTGAAGAGCGGACACGCAATGATTTCCATGTTTCGATTGTGACACCGTCCGCATTTATATTCTCCCATCCTCAATCTCACCACACAGGCCAACTGGCACTTCAAGATAACTCCACGCAGTGTCCACAAGTGCCCATCACATCGACGCTAATAACTGGCATTTGTGGCAATGTGACGCCTCTAGTCATACATAGGCATAGCAACGATGTTTGTTTGTGCGGAATATTATGCTCCGGTTGTTATTTTACATCGCTTTAAGCCATATTCCATTGAAGCACAAAATGCAACTATGTGCATAAGGCAGTGTTATGACAACGTTCTGCTTAACAGTGATAAAATTACAATTCCATTAGAATAAAATCTTCTTTATTTAAATTTAAGTAGCGGATAGAAATAGTGAAATGATTAAGAGCCATCAATTCAAGTATTTCCGACCATTTCATGCACTCATTCACAAACTTAGTGAGAGGAAAATACTAAACTTAATTGGAAGGAACAAAAATGAACGAAATTTTTTCATTGCATCTAGCCTATTTACATGCATTGGAAAGATGTGGAGGGTGGACGTGTCTAAGAACCCCGGTATTACAAGTATATCTTGATCGAGACATGGACCCACAACAATCGAAGGGCCACCACTAAGTGCGCTCCGTGGGCTGACAATTAAGTGCAGAACTTCTTTGCAGGGATGGCCCTCTAATGTGTCGAATGTGGGACTAACTGCCCATCGAAAGAATTTGACAAGCGAAATTAACCTGCTGACGATGAATTTGTTCAATGACGACTAGCAATTCTTTCGCTACTGAAGACCATGTTATGTAATGGCAAAATATTCTGCTGTCTGCGAGTCTGCGAACAATTGCTAGTCCTTTCGTGTGGGTGGGAGAAACCGCTTGTATAAGGTCATCGTTTTTTACCTTGAAGCCTTAAAAACGATCTTTGTTCGTGATTTATTTGAAAATCCTTTGTACAGTATTTGGTTGGAAAATTAGTGCGGAAGAGGTCAATCCATGCCCACCAGAAGCTGACTTAACAGTCAAAAGTACCATGTGTGTAATGACGAGGCATAATTATTTTACGTCAAAAGTGGTAGTTTTCATTTTATCGTAAAATGCTGAAACTCTCAACAGTGTGGACGTAGCTTTTACGATAATTGCCTTTTACACTCCTCATCCGAATGGACTTACGTAATCATCAACTGAATCTTAACTGAATGCTCAAAACTTGCCTTATCAACAGGATATTCAGCCATCCATACTGGAATACCAAAAGAAAGCCCACGAGATGGCTTCTTATGTACGGTCCATGCCAAAAGGGAAGATCCTACACGTTTTGTTTTTCGATAGGCACTGCAAAATGTACCAGAAGCGCACATGGAGACCTGCTGCCAGATATGATGAAAAAAAGGCACTGGAAAGACGCCACTGTTGCATCTTACTTCAAGGCATTAATGACAAATGCTGTAATACATTGTTTGTTTGAACTACCGGTTTCGGTTACTTGGGTGGCCATCTTGTTCTAGTCGGTTGGTCGGCCTCCGGGCCGTGCCAAGAGCCCCCAATTCCTCTGTTCCCGGAATATATATATTCTGCCCTAGTACTGCGCCGTCTCTTACCTTAAGGGGAGTCTCGGGACGCTACATTGGTGGCAGCGGAAAGCGGACCCGACTTTGATGGATTTTATCCTGCTCCATGCCGTTTCTGGCAAACGTCGGCGTTGTGAAGGAAGTACATGTGCTACGGAGGGAAGGACCTTTGGTATCTCGAAACAGAAGGGTCGAGATCGACGTTCATCTTCGACATCTCCCTCGCCCTCGTGTTCGACAGGAAAGCTATTAACAACCGAAGCGACACTAGCCGTGGTCTCCAAGCCCAGAGGAGGGCCAAGAGGCGCGCATTTGCTGCACTGAGTGCTACGCGGAATTGATGGCACTACAGGAACACATGCGTTCGAACCTCGACGACTGGGACGGTTAGCTCGTGGGTGCTTCTCGCAGCACTGATTACATTGTGATGGCTGATACGGGAGGCGGACGAAGGGGAGCGTCGTGGACGATGCTCGAAAGAAGAGAGGGGCTGTGTAATACATTGTTTGTTTGAACTACCGGTTTAGGTCACTTAGGTGGCCATCTTGTTCTAGCCGGTTGGTCGGCCTCCGGGCCGTGCCAACAGCCCCCAAGTCCTCTGTTCCCGGAATGTATATATTCTGCCCCAGTACTGCGCCTTCTTTTACCTTAAGGGGAGCCTCGGGACGCTACAAATGCATCAATAAAATTTTTAAGCACAAGAAAATATGCATACTATTATTTGTGAATTGTTATTTAAACAATATTTAAGTAATTTGGTCGCGATTAGTGCATACCATATCGTGTGCATTATTCATCATATGTGCGCACATATGCATATATATATATATATATAAAGCGCATGTTTAACTTTCACAAGCATCTAATCAACCGTGTTTGCATAAGTTGGTGCTCTGACCACTCGGCCTTAACATTGAAGCTGAAAGAGTTAAAATGGAGTTGTCCATTTACTGTCACACTCTTGCAATTCCATCATCGGTCAGCTAACAGAACCTTTACCAGTAACGAACTACGTATAATGAAGATAAAGATAGACATTGCGTTTGACTTTAGCAAACCGCTGTATACATTGCATATGCAATAGGCGTGGTGTTTTGTGTAAAAGAGCACTGGCTGCACTCTGGAATAACAGAACGCAAAAGATAGTAAAGGCTAAAGAGAACGGGTTGTTTTGTTGCCCATTTAATTGAAATCTGGACGCGCCAGAATTATCTAAACATAGTAAAGTAGCTAGACCAAAATGAACTTGTACGCTTACATTTACTTTAGAGCAGATGTCACCCAGTGATTACTCGCCGCCAACAGTGAGATGAGGTTGAGTTTGGTCATGAATTCTTTTGAAGCGCACACAACGAGAGGCTGTAAGCAATGACTCAATGAATTCTCTTTGAATAGGCGTCTCGCTGTGAGATGCTACAATAACAAAACTTACAGATTTGACTTTTGCTTGACACAAGTTTTGACGTTTGGTAAGCCATTTTTCCCACTACTTCGAGCTGGGTTCTTAAACAAGCACTTTTTGTTCACAGCTTGGCAACTGAGCAATCGCTATGCCAGTTATTAGCATGTTGACAGAGAGGAAACAAATCTTATCTAAGGAGAACCAAGTAGGCGGCGACTTGGTGCTCAGGCACACTGGACAAATCACTATTGCTTTGCTTCACGTTTCGGTTGAATGCCTGTGACGTGACAGCGAATGCCTTTTACAAACCCTTTTAAGGGTGCTTTGTCCCCAAGTCTTCTCTTAAGTCTTCCTTGTATCTGATTAATTTGTGTACACGAAGAGTGATTCCGAAACCTCCATCGTGAATAAATACGAACTCGATGCACACTTGTGTATGTTGCAGGTCTGGACGGAACATTTTACCTTGTGGCACCAAAGCATTAGACGTGGAGCATTACGTATTCTTCAGAGTACGGATTTGAACGAAAGTAAGATGAACGTTAATGCTGCCGTTAGGATGGCTTCGCAGTACTGGATGGTCCCATCTGCGTCGTTGATGCCGTTATATCTTATCAAAGGTTAATAAAAAATTTTATCTTTTGTCAATTACAGCCTCATGCCATTCCGCTATATTCAACGTCGACTAGCGTTATCACACCTCAAAATTCTAAGTGATACTCACTCAAACTCTCCCGGTAAAATGCAAAATATTTCAGCACTGCAGCTGATACCTCAATGTAACCTGCAAAATACATTAAGCGAAGTGACCAAACGAATCGCATTAGTAGGTAAGTACTGATGAGTGAATACCAAAGGATATTGGCATTTCTAAAAGGCAAAATTTATTTAATTTTCTCTTGAAAGCCTTTGTTCTAAGCATTAGCAACCGTTCATGATGCTTTTAGTCACCATTTGTCCGTAAACCCTATCCAGATCACAAAATTACACGTTTACTAGTCATTTTAATGTGCACTGGTTGTAAACAAAAGCATTACGCGTCTTTGGCATGTTTCCGTCCGATGATTTGCAGCAGTTTGTAAATGCTAGAGAGTTGTACCTAATCCCGTAAACGTATGCGAGCCCATCCTCTTATCATTGAGGTCTCGTTCTCATGTTGTCTATCGCATCTCTTTTGCTCATCAATCTTAGAAGCAATGCGCTGGTTCAACTTAAAGAATGCAAATTGACCACGTCGCAACGATGGGACCAATTCAGCTCCCCTCCACTGATAGCGCGGCTTCGCGTAACACCTGCTAAGTGAGAAGCACCAGCACAACAAGAGCTAAAACTTGACCGTCACGGTAAGTCACTTGAAGATAGAGGCGCCGCAATGGGAAAGGCTTTGTTCCATTCTTCGTGCTTAGAAGATGCAAACGACCTGCAGTTACTGACAGTAAGACTGAACATCTACTGAACCAATATTTAATAGTGGTCGACCAGATGCATCAAGACATAACAAGGAGCTAAATAAATCAAATGGTATATGAATGGATTTCTCAATTATCATACACCGGTGTTACAACTAGTTCCCGTTTACACCAAATTATTGAACGGAGAACATAAAAAGTTACAGTATTCGATCTCCCATGTTTCAACTTCGACCTAGAGTAAAGTAGGCTATCGTTTCAATTAAATGTCAGCCTTTTTTCATTTCCATCACCTCTACTTTTGTTTTGGCTAAAATGACGAGGTCCACCGATTAATCCGAAGTTGACCTCCACACATACGCGTTATTACGGGTCATTGTCATAATTCCAACTCCCTTCTTCTACTTATTTGTCATCTTTCCTATGGTAGCGCGGACCTCAACGGATGTTTGATTTCGATAAACCAAATAATATTATGATGAGTTTTAGTCACTGGAATCTAATTATCCTAAAATAATAATTGGTTGTACGGAATGAGAAGCGAAATCAAGAGCATGCATGCTTGCTACAAATGAGTTGGAAGAGAAGATGTCGTATGGTTGTAAATTGCAATATCAATTGCATACACCCAAATATCTATCAAATTTAAGGTTAAGCTGTTCTAGTTATTGTTGCGAGAGGCCTACATTCAGGTATAGCACTTCTTATAAAGTGATTGCTATGATATCTTCATTTTAAGGCTAGCAAAACGGGCAGCTCACTTCCGACGGGAGCTAGCTGGTTGCCTCTTCTCAGCTGTATTCACTTGAACTGTTATTTGTTGATTACAGAGGGCATCTGTCACTTCCCATTTCTTTAATCGAGTAAGCAAAAGACGATTTTTATGTGTTCCCGCTTCGAATAAGTAAACAAATCAAAATTTTAAGCCAAAAAAGTGACTCGAGAATCGCAAGCTTTCATGGCACTCTTAGCCTAATGAATGCAACTGTTTCCACATCCTAAAGATGTCCGAGCAATGGCTAATAACAAGGAATCGTAACAAAGTGGAAAGTGCTTTCATGGAATTTGGTAGATGCCTTTGCTATTTGCAATGCCATCGGATCATCTTACAACTTATGGAATAACATGTTTATTGAACATTCTGGTATCGTAGGAATAATTACTGCATCTGATGTAATATCTTATTTGCTCAACTTCCCGCAGATAGATGTCTCTAAATACATAATTAGTCATGATCTGGGCATTGTACTTGACCTATGCATCACTTGCTAGTAGAAGTTATCAACGTGTCTGACATAACTTAAGCAAGTTGATTAAATTGCATATGCTTCTTTCGTATAAAAACTAGCATCAGAATGTTTGGAAGCGCTTTGGTTATGTAACATGAATGCCTTATGTGGTCTGCATGGATTGTTGAGCCGAAACCTTTTTTTAACCTTCGATTTGTCTTCGCACATTGGTTTTGTGTTTTACACCTGCCTACGCAAGCAAGATCTTCATTTATCAGAGCATTTTAAGTACTGATGGATGCTAAAATGTCAAAGCAACCTGTAAAGCACCATTGAACAGCTCAACATCTACTAACTTTTCTGCAGTGTTTAGTGAGGTCAGATCCCAAAATTCATGCCTTGAAAGTGGCTTCACGTTGAGGAATTCAGTTTAATGGTTTAAGCAAAATGATGTTGGCGAAGACAATCTGTAGCTTTTAAAGTCAGAATTAAATTAAACTAAAAACTTGTTTAAGTTAAACTCACATATTTTCGTAATAAATTGCCTACCATAACGATGGTCTTGAGTAAGGCTGGAAAGAAAACGTTAAGCGCCAGACCAGATTTGAGAACCTGCCAAGATCCCATGAATGGGTTACACACCTCAAGCAATTTTTGGGGATCAGCTCTATATAATAATGTCTTTTTGCTTACAACCTTATGCTGCCTTCGCTCTTGCAATCGTTTACTCTTTGAAAAATGAAGAAGAACCCAAAGACTTATAGAGCTATCTATCAACTACAGTTTATCGTGTACCACCGTAGATTTACCATAACTCTTGTCACGTTGTAGCGGAAAGACAAACGTCTTGGATCAATCGATACAACGTGATTATAATTGCATAGGCTGAAAAACCCAAATGCCGCATGTGTTTTTTGGCCTAAAATGCCACGAATGGGGCCAATAATGGCTTCACATTGCCAACAGCAGTGATTATATCCCTAAAGTTACCTACGTGGATACCATAGCAATTAAAAATATGGAATGTAGAGAGAATCGTTGTCGCATTCAGCGAATCTCGCCTAAATGTTGTCACGGTGATCCTATTCAAAAATTGCTTAGAGGAATTGTGGCTCCATCGTTAGGCTATTTTTCATGCACTGAACAGCCATTTTTCCATGGGCGATACTTGCAGGGCTCACTTTGTTGGGCAACTTCTAAATCATGTAATCTGCACACACATTTTTGGGGCAGGCGCCATAGGTGGCGGATGGTTTACAATAAGTGGATCAAAATCAGACGACATGTTAGCGTTGCTGACTCTCAGTGACTTTGGAAAACACTGGTGTATGAAGATGATAACTGAAAATGGAAGGTAACGTGATGAAGTTAAAAATCAGTGAAGGTAATGAAGGCAATCCGCTTTAAACATTTATTCAGGCATTCAAATTAATTAATTTTATGAATCAGCGCACGCGCTTATTATTTACAGTTAAATTTATTTATTTACTATTGACTTTACCATTGCCATTATCGTCACTATGGATTTTCACTATTCTCAACACTAAATGCTCATTTGCTATTCAGCGACTTGGTAACTTCTTTTGACTTCGTTATGTGCTCAACTTATGGGCTATCTTTTTAACTTATTTCAAAATTTCCAACGCTTTGCTATGAATGTGCTGATCTTTCAGTAAAATAGTTTTAGTGAACTTTAGCTCATCGACGCCTTTGAGCTAATTTTGGAAATTCGTGCTTGGTTTATGCACGCGTTCGCTTCGTGAAGGATGTCAAACGTGGAATCGTGTGGCGAAGAAAATGGCTTCGTGGGTAATAACTTAAACACACCTCAGCTTTGCTTGCGCACAAATTCTTTTGTATGCATGCACTTATTATCGAATTTATCCTTCTTGGCGCCCACACCTTAATACTTGGTTTTTGTTCAGATTGTGGCGACGAATTCGTTGTGCCTCACATGGAAATCAGCTGCGTACTGAACTCAAATGCCTACATGCGTGTACTGGAGGATCCTTTCATGTATCTAGAAAATTGGGACACTTTGAATGTTGAGGTGCAAGCTGCAGCCGCGGAGGCCTTCCTCGGTGAAGCTCAAGATATCAGGAGCCGCTTAAACTCTGACGGAGTAATCTGGGTGATACCAGCTGTACCATTTATGGTTGATTCAACCTCTGAGTCTTGTGCTTCTGCTCAAGAAACAATGGAATCCGATTAATAAAAGCTACAGAAATAATAACGATCTTTCATTTGCATAGGCAACCTTTCATTCCTTTTTATCAATTCTATTTTAGTAAACTTTTGTTGGTGCTATTCAATCAACGATGAGCAATAATGAGACGCTGCAACTGCTTTGCACTTAATTTTGTCATTCGGAAAATGTGCCTCATATTCTTCAATTAATTTAATTGGGTTTTCAAAGGCATGTCAAAAGAACTAAGTAAAACAGGGTTCACTCACTTTTATTGTTTGGTCAGAGAGTTGTAGAATTTGTAGTCCGAACCGTATCTTTATTCACTGCGAATCAAAAAATGTTAACAATTTTCCCATATGCATGAACCGTCCGTCTTAATGACAGTGTGTTTTAAGACTTATAAGGTCCTTTGAGCACCGCAGAAGTTCGTGACCCTGCTGTGGCCTTATGCGTCACCAGTTTCGCTAGTTTAGTTAAATCCATTTCATGTCGTCGAAGGTTGCGTGGTACCTCATGATTCTGATCGTGACGTACTACTCCATCTGTAAACTTTGGATTTAGCTCTACATGCTCACTGCTTTTATCATTGGATCAACTTAGTTTCCTTAATCTTTAGCAGGAATATATAAAAGGCCATTACCTTCTAAAAACCGAATCCTTGCTAGTAGAAATGGGATACGACCAGCATCTGCAAAGTCCTTGTAATAGCGGACTAGGGCGCTTTAAAATTCATGGAGATCACTGTGTTCAAAGTTTGACCATGTGTGTTACGCATCTTTCGTAGACCTTACTTAATTTAACACTTCCTTGATGCATAGTTACCACAACACTTATGGCTGCTTAGCTAAAATTACTCGAATTGAATCGCTGAATGTGATCAGACTAGCATGGCCATCACATTTCGGCCACCATGATGCCAATACCAGAAGAATTTCCGCTTGATCTGATCTTAGCTATTCTTTGTTAGTCAAGTCCTGTCTATATTCATAACTTAAACATGGAAATTGGACCATTACCATACGAGGAAGCAGTGTTATGGTAATGTTATTTAGGGGATTATCATATCCATCAAAGTCGCTGTATTTCAAATGAGACCATAATTCCAACAACAAATAATAATGCTAGTGGTTACACTTACACCAAAATAGAGAGCCTTTTATCCATGGATTTGCACCTGATCAGCAACACCTTGTTAGCTTAGCCGATCTATTGCATACCTAGGGGATTATTAACGAACTTGCTAAGACAAACCAGCCAGAATTGATGCAAAAAGCACTTTGCCGCTGTTAAATGCACAGTTGTGTGCGCAGCTTCTTGACTGATGCAGGCTAGTCATCAGGATTATTCTGGATTCCTTTTAGAACTATTTTGCAACGAACCCATTTAAAATGCTTGGACAAGTTAGTAAGTTTTCGGTGATGGCGTCTGCGACATCGCCATTACCAAGTCCTATGAAGAGGGCTCAGCTGATAGGCATTGAGTTCACCACTAGGTATTCTACCATAGGTGACTTATTCAACCTCGTATTGATAAGGACCGCAGCAACTAATGTCTAACATATTGCAAGAGAATTCAGAGTGGGTGCTAGATTATCAGCATCTATTAGGGTCTATCTTATGGAGTTAGGCTTAAATTGTCACCTAAAAATGTCATTTGAAAATGCAATCAACATATCTCCAAGGAAGATAGGTTTATGCATTCAGTCGTCGAGAATATGCACTGAACACTTGTTCAGTAATTGGTCTATTTAGCAGTTGGTGATTTCTGACGAATTGTTTCTTTCTGCTACGGAACCCATCCGGCATTTAGGCTTGGAAAAGGCAAAAAGCCCACAGGATTGCGATGTTAAACCTGCTTTAAAGTAAATAAGCTTTGAAGACGTAAAATTGATTTGTGCCATCTGATATTAACTGGCTTTATAGACATTATAAATAGGAGATGTTGAGGGCTATTGGTAGAGTAGATAGCGATGACGCCTACCCAGCTAAGCTAAGTGCTAAGTGTACTAACACACTACTGTAGAGAATGGCCATATGGAAAGCACCCACCTCTACTCTAAATGAAATCTACATCTTAGCCTCCGTTCCGGCAAGAAGACCTGTAATTTAGCAATGTAAATTGCTTGTGCCCAAGTTTTTATAAAGTATGCTGCTGTAAGCAACACAAAATCAAGCAAATAAAGCGTAAAAGGAAATTCAGATTGAAACAGAGGTGACTGACGATAAACAGTAAAGGAGACATAATTAGATGACCCAGGAACCTGCTACTATTAGAAATCACTGGCACAAACTGACCGCGTGGGAGAGTTAGATCTGACCTTACCATAGCGTCAACGTAATGGTTTTCTTTGTGGTGTCAAGTCCAACAACAGGTAATCCTTCCTCTCCGTGATTTTCTTTGTCAGGCAGAAAGGAGTAAAATAAGCTGGCGTAACAATACAAACCCCTATTACACAATGAAAAGCAACTCATCGATAGTATCGATTCCGGTTACTGTTTACCACATGATCATACAGCGGCCCACTTTCTAAATAGTTGCTGCATAATAGATTCGTCCTGGTAAGGAACCGGTTCGCCAATCAAGGTCGTTTTTGAGCGAATAAAATGAGGCTTTGGAAGACAATTGCTTGAAATCTGTAGGGCGTGGATTTGTTTTGACAAATTGAGTTCGGAGAACCCTGCACTTAAATGCCACAACGAAGGGAAGTTAGGGGTTTTGCTTGGCAGCAACATAAATGATGCTGGATGGAATGAAAGAAACAATGGACGCGTGCAGGCCAGCATTTATTGAGTCACTCATATTGCGAGTCGCCTTGCCCTTCCACACACTAGCTGCCGAACCCATTCCAAGTTAGCGTGCTGAGTGGTCTCGTCTGTCAAACTTATAGTCAGTTTTACGAGCTAGCGTATGACATAAGTACGAACCTGAAACTTGCGTTTTGTGCCATGCCAGATTTTTTAGGGTGTGCAATTTATCGCAAGTAAATTAATGGCTGGTCAGTATTCGCAAAACAATGAATGCCTTCGTGGGAATACCTTATGTCTTATTCACACAAAAACAAGTGCATTCAATAGTGCAGGTAAAATTGCTGCAAGGAGTAGCGGCACATTCCAGAAATGCCAGACTAAATGGGCTAGGAAAGTAGCGTGTGAGAGTCGAGAGCATCAACCAGTGCACATATAAACGCTCTTAAATTTTTGCCAGCTCTACTCCCCACCCACATTACTTTTCATTCCAAAGAGGAAACTGATTGATACACGCCAAGAATTTGCACTTTGCTGGGAAACCAGTGAGTGCATGAGCTCGAACTGGCTTCCTTATGAATCAGCGCATTTTACAGTGCCACACACCATCACGCCTGGCATAGCACCAATCATTATGGCATGCTAGACAAAGTTCGAGCAGAAATTGCGATTGTCTTCAAAAACTACACAACACGCATGCAATTTTTCCATTTGCTGTTCATGTTTTAACCCCCTCCTTATTTCCCGTACCAGGTAAGCATTTTCTGGCAAGTTCTAAGTAGCGTGCATCGACTGAACCTCGACATTTTACATGTGAGTCGTCATGAAGTTGATCATTACCACGTATTTTCATCTACTTTTTGACTGCAGAGGCGGACCAAACGGTATGATGGATTGCCGCCATCTCCTCCTCACATTGTTCGCTACGTCATTTTTCTATGCGAAGCAGACGCTGTACTATCTCATTCCTTGGTTTACTCAAAACAGAAAGCCAACTTCTGCTGTTCAAATGCAGGATGCCCAACAGGAGAACCCATGAATCGTAGATCAGGTCTGGCTGCACATAGACACTCTAATCAGGCAAAGCGGAGAACAAGTTGATTTTCAAAAGCATTGTCTTCACTTTTACTTCTACTGGAAGCACAAGATGGTACGAATTTATGCCGAACGATACGGCTTGAAGTATGTAGAAGCAGAAATTCTGACGCGGTCTTGTATAAGAGGCAAATCGCTTGCTCGTAAGGAGAAAACCAAGGGGGTGCTATTGCACCATACAGCCCGACAAGGCCATTGGAAGAACAAACTACGGATATGCTGAAGCAGTAGATTACAGAGGAGGTTTGGAGCCACCAGCATTGCAATATCACCCGGGAAGGAAAGACGAGCGCCGCAACATTGAGTGGAAATGGTGCCAAGGGCGGCTAGACGCGGCAATATTACAGACGACTGAGACACTGAATTCATGGTGTTGGCAGGAGTAGGCAAAATAAGACCGCAGTTTAGAAGCCCGTAAACAGAACGTCCAGCTAGTGTTCTTTCATTTAAAGATTAAAGTAAGCCTGCAAACACGGATTCCTTCAATGTATTTGCAAACTATAGCTAACAATAAGGGTAATTTGTGGTCTCGCTGATTGTACAAAGAGAGGCTAGGCTTGCTAGCTAGATGGAGATAAAGCAAGATGTGTCGGACGAAGTTAACATTGTTGGAGAGCAGAAAAGGAACGGAGAGGTGCCAATGGGTGTGATTTATATGTCGCCGCTTGTGTCGACACTAAGGAATCCATTTAAAGACACGATTGCAGTGAAAACAGTTACCGCAAAGACCATCGAGAAGGGTATCCACAGGAGGGGCATCCATAGCAATGCCGGGATGAATTTGCGGGTACCAGTCAAAAGATTATGATCTATAAATGTAACCAGCACTTGATTGCTCGAGTTGCCTCGTAAATTGGTGCACTGGAACTACTTGAGTTTTAGGAGTCATCAACCATTTGCGCGCCCCATTTCTAAGGCCATGCATATAAGTTTACTTGACGGATTGTTGTGCATTATGCAAGTTTGAACTAGCCTAGTTGATGATTTTCTAACACAAGTACAGTGGCATCGCTCACTCTGGCTACCATCCTATGTAATAATTTTAGATTCGACCTTCCTTAATATGCTGTTAAGCACAAAACTTTTTTCGGAAATATAAGCCTAGATGGCACTCGAGAGCTCTCTAGGCTACATACTCACTGATTTCTTCGATGTTCTAGTAAGGCGATGACTTCAGCTTTAATGGTTCATTGAAGGTCTTTGCTGTAATTTTTCAGATCTTGATTCCATGAATGACTACATTTCTGAAAATTAGATATATATCCTTGAAATTTACTTGTCAACTATTCATGTTATATAGCCCGCAGCGAAGGCTAAAAATAATGACCCTCTTCATTAGAGGCAAGCAATGCACTTAGCACAGATTGGCGAACCATAACACACTAGTTAAGTGTAGAAGCGCACTAGGCATAAATGCCTGATAGTCTTCAACTCAGTGCACATCGTGACTCAATTCATAATGGCAAGACCCATTATTAATTATTTCACTAGGTTCAAAGACATTGAAAGTTTTATTAGGGGAACCATTTGTGCACGCGGCTTTGAAGTAGAACCCATTAGGCTAACGAAGACAAAAAATCTGTGCGAGTTTTACAACTACGTCAATAACATGCAGTGGTTTTGCTTATTTGGGTTCGGTGTGAAACAAACCGTAAGCGATTTAAGGTAACTTTTGTTTGGAGCTAAGAATGGACAAGAATCAGCTTAGATAGTGCTTTTTAGTTTTGCCAGCTTGACCGCTTATACCTTACTACACTAACCCATCTTTCGTATATTAGGATAAACGCAACGAATAATTAATAAAACTAACATGTTGCACCTCATTCTCATGCTGCAGTAGCATTAATTTGCTTGTCAAAGCGTACTACCCATTGTTCACCCTTTAAAAGGGTTAACCTATCCAGAAACAATCTATTTGATTGACATAAAGTTGTGCTGAAACAATTAGTTGGGTATTGGGTCAAAGGTTCATGAGAGTTCGCGCACGCAAATAGCACATTCGGTAGAAGATTGCATGAGGTAATTTAGATCTGATTGCAATGTATGGGTGCATGCTAAATAACCATGATGTTAAAACAAAGTTTTAATAGCAATCCTGCTCAAGAATAGAAGCAGAAATTGATGTGCTACCTCATTTTTATCTTCTCACGTGGTTGATGTTTTTTATTTTCACCTATGTCACACAAAAAAATAACTGAATTGCACAACCATGAGCCCCACTCTCAATAGCTTGGTCCGATCCTTGCAGAAAACACGCATTAAATGCTTCAGACCGATCATTTATTAAGTTTATGCGAAGAAAGTAGTGTAGAGATAAAAAATTGGAAAAGTATCAAGGAATAAATATTGCAAAGTGCATAGAACTAAGCTTTTTGCGTTCACGAGCATAAAAATCATGATACAAATCTGAAATAACTGGTAGAGCAATGATGTGCTCGCGTATATGAGGCGTAGACAAAAACGGAATAGCTGATTTTAGGAAAACCTTTAATGAGCAAAATTGTTGCGTGGGCAGTAGCCCCTAGGCGAAGGCGTAATTACCGACATCTGCGGTGCCCATCACACCTCTATTTCATGGTAATCACGCATGCTCTGACACACGAGGCACTTTCTGTGGCTGGTGTAACAAAGTAGCGCATGATGTTCGGGAGTACATCAAGAAGGCGTTTGCCTTTTACTTACGATCACACTGCACATTGGTCACCATTCCTCGTGTAGCTTCTTCCGTCGCACACTTCCATTGCAAAGGATGCACTACCTGTCTGTACAAAACCGGTTTTCATTTCATGATTGTCTTAGTATCGTGGCCTAGGGTACGACATGTTAATCTATTTGTGAGGCAATGCTTACATTTTTGGTAGATAAATCAAGCAAAGAAACGCAACTTGCAGCAAAGGCTTTAATAAAAGTTTGAAGAGTAGACATATTTAATTGTTTCATCACCGTAGTGGAATCATCTGCAATAAAATCATGCAGGGTGATGACTGCTGATCGACTGCGCTTTAACAAAATACTATATTTCCTACTTATTACAGTACGCTACACCAGGTATTAACTTATTTGGCGATCCATAAGACGGTACTAATACAGACAAATGGAGCACCAAAAGCGGTTTTTCAGTAAAGCTCTACATAGAAGTAAGATGGTTGATGCACAAAGTTCTTAGCATTTGCTAAACAAAATAGCACCAACCATCGTAAGTCGACCACGGATATTTAACGCTATTGCATTAACTTAGTAAATTTGAGCTCGTTTTGAGGAAAAATGAAACTTTTTTAATCGAATAAGCTGTGTAGGTATCACTTCCCTTTGCGTAATAGCGCAGCAACCGGTCTTACAAATGTGTAGGATGTGTAATTGCTTGCAGAGTGATTGTTTGCCGCAGCATTGTTGAAAGCTCAGTGCACTGAGTTGTAGCAATTTGAATTTTGCAGATATTTTAGGAGACTACATGGTCAACATTTATTTTAAAAGGTAAATTTGGGCAGAAACTGCATCGTATTTGGACAGGATCTCAAAGCCTGACTTGTCTCGCGCCAATTCGAAGATAAAATGTCGTAAGTGCCGTTATCAGGAATAAAGAATTGCAGTATAGGGAAAATGTCTAAGAGGTCGTGTACATGGCCATGGACGAAAGGAAAATCAAAATTATTGTGCGTATGATCACATAACAGGATAGGTCATCAAATCGTCATGCAGTGAGTGTTATGAGGGCCAATCTCTGCACAGCTGGTGATAGGACAAATCACCAGCAACCAAAAAAGCATTTGATACTGATGTGTTTTTTCCTTTCAACGTGATTCGTACCGTACCGGGCTTGGTGACTCGGTACAGCTCGATGCCAGTCTGCGCTCCATGGTCCATAAAATGTTTGTTTGAATTCCCATCAACCTTAACACTTAAGCAGAAAAAAGCCAAGCTAAGTGAGTCACATGCCTATCACAGGCTAGACATCACTTAAAACATCACTTGAAGGAGTTGGAATCACGAGGGCACTGTTAGCGATCGGCAGGCATGAATGTAGAGCCAGGAGTAAAATGAGCATGAGCGTCACGCGGAACAATTGGAGACAAGACGACCAGCATATAAGTGAGCATACCTCGGCGCACAAGTCAGTTCTAGAGAAAGCAGAGGCAAACCAGGAAATGGAGTGGGGAAGTTGGCCGTGTTCGTATCCGTGGAAGTGGGCACCGTGGGGTGAATTCGAGAAGGGGTCACATTGTTGGCAGAAGTGGGCATGGTGGCCTGAACACAAGCCGCATTGGTGGTCATCGTGTGAGAAGCCGTGGGGATGGTCACAGCAGTGGTGGTAAACAGCGAGCACGACGGAGGATGTGCTCACACAGACGCTTGTGAAGACGCCTCCACATGCCGCGGAGGTGAAGGAGTTGGCTGACGGTGCACAAGCTATTCTCCACCTCTATTTTGCTGTGAACGCTTGAAGAATGCCATTATTCCTGATTATTGCTTGTAACTACCTTATATATGATTAGATACCAACCCGTCAACCTGCACAACTCTTCTCCTTGAGGCGTTCTTTTGAGGCATACTGGATGCAATAGCAGATTGGAAGTCCTATGCGAGCCTTTTTTGACGACCTATTACATAAACAGGTAAAACTACTGCCACATGCATTATGTTCTATATGCTAATTAAACTTTATAAGCCCAACCTTTAACTTACCGTCTTATTTTCCATCACTATTATCATCAATTTGAATATTTAGGACCGCCGTTACCATTATTTGCTCATCTTGTTGCATTTTATTACCAACCACTGCAAGATCTCCATCCATACTTCGATGGCCTCAACTTGTGGAATCGATAGCGGCCTTAAAAATGCATAATTTTAGGAGAAGTGAATTATGAACGATTGTGTGATAAATAACCCTGCGAAGGAGATGGGTAATTTGTTGCTGAAGTCAATCTCCTAACAGGTAGGAACACAAAGGCTTATTTTGAAGTAGTGCACTTAAGTTTGCCTCAATTATTTTGGTGACTGGAAATAAGAAGTGTGTACGTGAGTAAGGTTTGGTTTAACCGACTAGAATCCATGTGAATGCATCGCCACTTTGAGATCAGGTAGACACACAGTAGTTAACTTGCCATCAATCACTTGTAAAGACTTAAAGGTTAAAGTAAGTAACAATATGCCCATATTAGTCTTGTGCTTCAGCCGATTCCGGCGGTTTATAAAGCTTGATTTTTTCAAACAAATGAATACATTGCATGGGTTTAGCTAAATAGGGACTGTGGTAAATTTTATCTTGACATATTTTGCACTTTGTAATAACTAGCACCGACCATTTTGCCTTCATACATGCTTCCTTATGCTGAGTTAAAACCACACTTCTTGGCTGTGTCTCATGGATGCGAATTATTCACACGGGTACACTAATTTCACACAAGATTAAAGCGCATGAAGATGGAAATTTGAGCAATTTGAGGCTTGAAATTCGATGGATGAACAGGCTCCTGGTAATGCGTATGTCCATTTCCATTTCGCAAGTTACCCTGAGATAACACGGCGAAGGCTCTGCGCTCCTTTTTATCCGTTTTGATATGTCCTTGATTAGAACGAGACTTCCTTAGCTTGCTGCCAATTGTAGTCGTATTCTGGTGTTCTCAAAAATTGTAGTGCTCAAGCTGGTTTGAGCTTTTTGGTTATTTTGCCACTTCCTTTGCTCTTTTTACACACTTTTCAGCTTTTGTTAGGATAACTGTTGCCCTCATGTGCTCACAACACTTGGTACGCCACCATTGATCATCCTCTGTTGAACTGGAAATCCCTCGCTTATTTGTCGTTGATGTCGTGTCTGCTTTGTAGGTATATGAGTTGCTCAGCTTCCTCTAGGTTTTCTAGCCCATTATATTTGGATTCATTTGAAATGCAGAACATCACAGCGTCGCTTACCTTAGCGCGTGACAATTTTGGGAGACATTAAATCCCATTTAACTTCTGGTTACAACGCATTCCGTGTTGTTCTGTTGCAGTGTATTTCGACCAGTGAGTCACAGCCGGTGCTGCTTATTGGAGCAGTTCTGCACACGACATCAAGCAAATAAATTTGTGCTTGGTTTATGTGGGTGATGCTTCACCAAACGTAGGAATTCGAAGGTAATGAGTAGGCGGCGTCGCATTTTTTTGCATTGATACAATGCGATTCGGAACAAGCCCACGTTATACTGAATACTTGGACTCTATTTCCCTACAATGTATACATGTGACGATAGAAACATTGGTTAATCATCCGTTCCTTGGTCAAATATGTAAAATTCTATGTAATCAAGAGGTTTTCGTGTAGTTTTCTACTTCATTAGACTTTGCGTGGATGCTTGTTGACATTCAGTTGAGCTACTTATATAGCTGTGTTGAGCTGTTCATTGCCTGCGCAGCATGTTTTCACCAACCATCAGAGATTGTTACAGCAGCTTGGTTCAAAATAATGAGCATAGTAAGGTCTTAGCCTTAGCCTTTTAGTTGGCGCCGTATTCTAAAGTACTGGGGATCAGGTCAACAGAAGCGAATGACAATTGAATTAATATCGGAAGCCTATGCCGCAACTGCCGTCGAATCCGAGGGATCAAATTGAGATAGTCAGGGCAAGGATAAGAGATGGAGCAGTCAAAACTGGCATTTGAAGTTAACGATAACTCTGAGCTCGAGAAGAGATGCTAAGTTGGTAGGCTCATCATACTGATAGATTAGAGGCATTAAATAGCTGCTACGCAGAACTGTATGCTCAAGTAACCCTTATGTCTTTTCCACTCTGATATTGTTATTTAGCTCGAAGCACCAAAGAGAAGGAGTGAGATGCATTGTAACTCTTCAATCGTGAATCCACGACCGTCAAGAGTAGATCCCCTAACTGGTTCGTCACTTGATGTTTGCAATGCATCGCTTTAATGACAGACTTTTGCGTTGCGAACCAGCGCAGGCAACATGCATTAGTGGCGGCACAGGAGACAAATTGTCTTTACCCGGCGTGAGAGTTCACACCAGTTTCATGTGCTATTTGCACCTTATTCTGTTTTAAAGGAAGGATTAAGGAGTCACAGGAAGGAAAAGACGACTAGTGGAGTGAAGTGAGTCGGTGGATTAGTGGGTGATGGCGTGATGGCAAAAAATGGTGTTTAAATTAATTTGGCAACCAATTAGCCATCAAAAAACAACCAAAGGAGATTTTGTTTCGCTCAGGATGAGACTGTTGATTTGGTCGTCTAGAACGAAAGGTTAGGAGAGGATGAGATTAATACATCTTTGCATCAATATGCACCCAACGCGCACAAGTTTCTACACATTCCCATGCTACACCAATTAAGGTCACTCTCTAAAGAAACGAAAAAAAGAGCAGTGACATAAAAACAAACCTGGGTAAATAAATAAACAGGCTCAGGCGCATAGTGAAAATGGCATGAATTAATCCAGTGCCATTGGAATAACCATAGTATGACATGTCGCGAAGAGCAGACGAGAAACGAAGTCTTTGACTTTGTTGCGACTTCTTCTGTACCCACAACCCCACCCTCTATTTCACCATATAGGCTAAATAGCACATTTAAACGTCTCAACACAGCGTTCACAAATGTACATCAAGCCCACGCCCACAACTGCAATTGGTATCGAATCAGTGTCGCTTGTGGCATTTTGTCTCAGTTGAAACGGGATGTTGACCCTTGTCATTGCGCCTTTTAGGTTCTGACTGGTTAAAATGATTCCTGTCTTACTCTTTTTTTGGTTTTATACGCCAATTTTAATTATACGAAAGTTTTAATGAAAAAAAGACTTTGAGAGGCAAAAGAACTGAATTTACGCGTTTGTTACATAAATAGGCTGCCAAGGCACATGATCGAAAGGGTGCAATGTGATCCATTTTAGGGTTTCGGTGAAGGACACTCAGTGTCAAAACTTTTACTGTCTTGCCAACATGGAAAAGCAAACAAATTGGCTATTATTTCTGCTAATAAATACATAACTTGTTTAATCGCTCTTTTGGTTTTGGCATCTCATTGTAAATGGCACTGTTCCGAACACAGAAATTGCTACTTATGGAAAATCCAACATTTTCAAATCCTTAATTTACTGCAACCTGGAGAATATGTTAATGGTATGTAGCGTTGGGTACGGTCTTTCCTCTTTTGGGTACACGGTCGTTACGGCGCTGTGCAACGCGGTACCTAAGATCTGTAGACAATCTAAGCGTGGGCTGAAAACTGAGCGAGTAAAATCTTTGCTCCTTCTACAGTGATTTGTCACCTATCCACTTGTCAGAGACGGTCAGTGGCCTTGGCACGCAGTGTGTAGGCTTTGGTAGAGGAAGGGTTAGTTGGACACGGGCAGGAGGGGAACATCGTAGCAAGTGAGTTGATTCTCACTGGTGGATGTCTCTGGCCTTATCAATGTTGTGCTTGTCTGGATCTCAGTCACCTTAACACTCCACGCTTATGTGGACCTGACCTTGACGCAAGGGAGAGGCCGATGTACACACGACAATCGCTGCAGTAAATCTCACTTTTATCAAACTCTTAAGGGATTTTAGCTGTCTGCGACTCTTTCTGCATTTAGACAAACGGGTCCACAGCTTAAAGCTTGTGAAGTGCATGCACTCGTTCAACGGAAAAAAGGCAAAGTTGTAACACAATGCAATTTGATCGTGTCGAGGGTGGATCGAACTAGTCGCTCCCATCTAGTTGCCTAAATCATGCTTCTGGTCAAGCAATGATTCCCAAAACGAAGTCGTCGCTTCATGACAAGGAAGGTTAGGAACAGAAGTATAATATCGAATGGATGAGAATGCATCAATTCGGCTAACCGAACAACACTGTTAGTTCCCGACTCGTTTAAGGTGAAGCGCATCTTTAATCCTCCACTGCTTTGATCGCGTCTCACTTTCAATCGTAGTTATTCTGCTTTTCATTACTGATGAAATAAACAAAAGCCAATTGCGTTTCAAGTAAGCGAAACGGTCAACGAGTACCCATGATTACAGAATAACACACAGGAATGCAGTGATAATCAACATCATCTACTCACGTGGAAAGCAAGCAAGTAGGAAAGAATGATTAACTTGAAATCGTGGCCAAATAGGAAGCTAAAAAGAGTTAAATATGCAGGAGCTAAAGGGTCTCCTCTATTGCTGATCATACCATTGTCAGGATTATTGCTGTTTTCACGGATGGGGTCCATAACAAAAAATGAACTAAGCAGGTATTTAAGTGCTGCCAGCGTACGATAGCATTTTTTGGCCTTATACTATAAATGATCGTTTGTGGCTAATAGATACAACTACGTAATTGTTAGACACTCTTGAAACAATAGAAGCCATGCATTTGACACTTGTTAGAAAGGTATCCTTGCAATCTCTCAACCTATCCCATTTGAGTACAGCTAACTTCGCTTGACCACAAGAGCAAAAAATCTGTCATTCAGTCAAGATTGATTGCATGGTCTATCTTGCTGTGAGCACCTGCTGCTGTAGTCTTTACAATAGTGCATGAATTTTTGTGTTTCTTATACTGGAGATTCTCGCTGTAAAGTCCTACTAATTCAGTTTTAGTAGCACCAATGTGATATCGAAAGCCACATTGTCAAGGGTAGATACCATCCGTCTACTTCACTACGTTGCATCCTATTTACACTAAGCATTTGTTAGCGCATGAGTTCAATTCTAGGTCAAGTATAACACATCTCAGCATGCAGACAATTAAAATTGGATTTTGTTGCCGCACTGCACCATTCACGCGGCGTTGTATCTAAAAATTTCCGTTAAATTGTGCCATGTGGTATTAGCTACCTCATACATAATGATGCCTTTTTTGTACAAGCTCCGTTTCAAAAAGCATCTCAATTTCCACAGCTTCTTCCTTATACTCAGCGCCATGCTCATTCTGATGCACTCTACACCATAGGTCCACTTCTGCGTGTGACGCTGGAAGGGACGAAAATGGCAGCAGTAGGGTAAGGTTCTCCTATTTTATTGAGCACAGTTATACCAAAAATTCTTACAGCTGAGCACAAAGGCAGCTTGCTGGATCTAACTGAAACAGAAAATTGAGTGTTTAATTTGTCAGATTTGCACTTTGATGTACAATACATTCAAAAAACCAATGGTTCCCGCAATTGCGTTCGACTGCTGGCCGCGTAGCATTATTGCATAGCTGCCCATTACTGCCTAAACTGCCGATAGGATTTGATGTGATACAATGCGATATTTGCCCTGTACTGTCAACTGAGCAACGCTTACCAATTAAAAGGAAAGTTTATCAGCAGCATTCAATCGCATTCTAAGCAAATAATGCTAGACAAGCATCTGTAAAGCAGAAGAGACCAAGGCATTTCAGTTAACAATCATTGTGAAATATGTTTAATAGATAAAGTAATGCCTACAGCAATGATGTGAAAACATGTGTTCTTGCAGTGGTTCTAGCATCGAAAATCCGGCGTAGCATTCTGTGCAGTGAAGGCGTACTTCTGAATTATCCAGTCTCATGACTGCAATGTGATACGATGAGGTACACATATATAGGGGGATTTTGTATATGATGCTAATGTTATGATTGAGGAGCAGAGCGCATTGGATTTAATCAGATATCAATACACACAAACTTACAGATATGTGCTTCGATGAATTGGCGGCGAAGCAAATCAAAGTTCTCGAATAGACTGCGACAAACATAGCACATACTGTGATTCCAAGCTATTTTTGAGTTTCAAAAGGAAGTGCTTGTGTTAATTTTGACACATATGATGACCGGATGGAGCAAACGAGGGTGTGTTTTGAATGCCTCCTCACCTTTTTGATGTAATAAGAGCATTCCGAGGGATTCGCGACGCCTTGAGCACATTGGACAATCAAAATCCATCCTCACTTAAACATATTATTCATGTGTGATTTAAGATGCTGATAAAGGATTCATCATTCGCATTAAAATAAGCATTGTTCTATTCAAAACAATTCAACCAATCAAAGCTGCTTCAGACTTTCTATGAATTTGCTTGCACATCTCTGCATATAAAGGTGCTTTTGCTTATATATGCACTAAAATGTGTGCGCTCAATGAGAGCATCTTATAATTTAAATCTGCCTACCTTGGTGCACGCGTTTCAAGTGTGCCAAGCATAAGACGATGCTTCTAGATGTGGCCATGCACAAGTTGCATATGTAGGCACTCATTATGGTTAAGAGAACGGCAAGTTGCTTGGGATCCTACGACGAGGTTTTTCGCGAATTGAATGAGTAGACAGATGGCCTTCAGGACCAGTCCTCAAGTAGGAATATAATTACAACACAGAGCACCGGTCATCGTGTGCTTGGCCAAAACCTCAGGCGACACAGGCGTATGGTCAGGTTCACCGCATTTAACCTGCTTCTTCGTTATGCGTCCCAAGTAATAAGCTATTAATCAACTTTAGTTTTATCTTTAGCAAAGAATGAGAAATCGCTTGTTCAGGAAGGCATCTAAATGTATGGGGTATTTTGAGGGAAGGACTTGATTTTATTATGTCCAAATTAATGCCCCATCACTTCTTGACATCAAGGACCAAAGCCGTTTTGCGAGTCTACATCGCATGGACCGTGTACAACTTTATGAGCTACCGTTCTGGGTAACCTTAATGATGAAACCTGAATTCCGTGAGTTTCCGCGATAGCTTTTGAAGTAAGTTCAACGTGTAATCAGAAGACACTCCGGATCTTCTCCCAAACTTGCGTGCTATTGAGATGCTAGAGAACAATAGTCGCGTATTTAGGCATATTGGAACAGTAGAGGCACTTCCCCTGCTTCTTTGTTTTACCTCCAAAATGGAAAGGTGCACTTTTTAAGTTTAGGCCTCTTTGTGAAGAAAAATTAATTGCATGTTAACGGCCTAAAAATGGGTAATTCGAAATAACTAATTCTATTATGCTGGAACTGATGCCCATTATGACTTTGTCAGCAAGGAGAAAGCACTATGGAAAATGGGGCCTTTACTCTAGAGCACCGAAAACACTGATAGCTCCACACATTATCTCAGTCCACCATTGAGTAGCATTTAAAAGGGGAGCAAAATGCTGTTGTTGATTGATTATGATTAATCATTTATAGACTTGAACCTCACTCTGGGAGTCACCCGGTAAACTTTGCTCCCTGGTGGCCAGGAACTAATTCAAATTTGTGTCCTGATGCTTGCATAAAAGACTTCCTTATCGCGGAAACCGATTCCGCACTTCAATGTTTGGTCTGCTTTGGGTAAAGGATATGCTCTCGTAAAATAATGAGATTTATGCTCAAGAGGTAAAGTTTGCCTACAACATTTGAGGGCGACCGACTTAACCACTTAATTAAAAAATTTTAAATTGTTGGCTGTATGATGATTGACTGCTTCACAATGGTACAGTTACCGCCGATGATGGCCTTTGACATATTTGTGGGAATTGGACGCCAAGCGTTAGTCGCTTCTCCTTTACACTTACCAAAGTAACTGCTACTTTTAAAAGAACGTGTACCGCTGCATTACATTCAAATAAAGCCTTTCTAGATGCTAGCGCTGGCCTTTGAATTGCATCAAAGCAAAATTCTGTCCAAAAAGTGCACAAGTGTAGACCTGAGCTGTGGTCAGGTTAAGCAAAAAAGGTTAGCTTAATTACCGTCTTTTCGATTGTTAATGGATCTGGGACTCTCCATCAGCACCTTTTTCTCGTCTCTACTTCGATTTTGCCCATTAGTTCTCCTCTTTCTTGAACTCAATAATTAACTGAATGTTGACTTCTGCTTGTCATTATTTTATGGCAGCTGTTTCATTGATCAGGTTAATAGGGCATTGCAAAGGCTAGTTCCTAGAATAAGTAATTTTCTACTACTTAAACATTTATTACTTTTATTTTGACCAAACCTGCACATTTTTCGGGTGTTTTTATCTTTTCTGTTACCAAAATATCCGTAATAGAAGTGTTAACAAGTATTAGAAGTATAAGGAAATTTTTAGGCTCCTCAAAATTTAAGATGCCCTTGCAATAGAAGTGTGTTCATATGAGCATTTTACTTAGTGAATTTCTCAGTTCAAGTGAGCTTATTGAGTGGATTTTGCGAATGAGGTTATGGTGGATAGGATGATAACTCGAATGCTAATCTTAATTCACAAATTAACCGGCTAGATAATCGAATGTGTTAGCGCCACAATTCTGGTGCATATAGGAGGCGACTGAGCCAGGTTACTTCTCTAATTTCCAATTATTAAATATAGCGCTGTATTATTGCTGAGCAGCTGTGCTAAGAAGAGACATCGTACGTAGCTCTTTTAGTACTAACTAGAATCAGGGGATCATTTGTTGGGCTTGTTCATTAACAGGTGTGAAGCCATGAATTCCAGCTACAAGAATCTTTCTTATCAACTAAGACATAAATCTTGATAAGGTAGTGTATATGTGGTGAAAAGGAGTGAGAGAGGATACGCTTTGAGAGTGAATGCATATGCAGACTCATGTGCGGGAGGAGAACACTTGGATCTCTTGAATAAAAACCTTACAAAAGGAGCCTTTTGTTGATTAGTGCAGAGTAGCACATGACCTAGGCTTTGGAGACTATGCTATTTTAGGCTTTGCAACAACATAAATGGTGCTGACGCAGCAAGGAAGAGGTAGAGAATTCAAAGGCACTGCCACCGCTTTACACAAGTAGCATCAGTAGGTCAGTAGTGTAAGACGGTTGGCTTAAATCGGCAGCTACGCTGGAGCAGTGGAGGAGAGGTGTCGGCTAATGTGATTCTGCAAAGGCGAAGATAAAGCGGCAAGTAGAGGATGACAGGACAATTTTGTATTATTTCCGTGTTTGCAAGGCAACTTTGTATCGCTGGCTTCAGTTAGAGGTATTCCATTCCCTACATGACAGCGATGTTAGAACCTCTTACCTGCCGGAGGGGTGAGAGGGTTCGCAGTGCAGTTGATGCAACCTAAGCAGCTAAATTTTAAATCTCCGAGCGCCAGTTGCTAAAGCCAGTGCACAATAGTTTGTGCGATGCTATTGGTGCATTTAATGCAATTACGTGGTGGTATTGGTTTGCACGAGGTGATTAATGGTCTTTTTGAAAACATCTTTCGACTATTTGCAGAGCATGACTTTGGTTTCCAACGTGTGGTAGAGTTTCCGTTATCTTATAAAACGTTAATACCTAGTGCCTCTCTCAAATGCGCATAAATGCATTTTAACTAACCATTTTAAACAACTTGAGGGAATGAGGGAGAGATTCGGTGTCGTTGCCGAAAAACTGGCATCAACTCGTGCAATTCGACACGCTTTACGGAATAATTACTTAGCATTGTTGTGATTTTTCGAAAAAAAACTGCTACCTTTTAACATTCCTCGCCAAATAGATGGCGTTTGATTTGGCCTAGAGGAAGTCAGTAAGAGCTTTTCGTATGTGTTGTAATCCAGTTTTTACTTCATCGGAAGAGGTCATACCAGAAACTTAAGTCTGACCTAAGTAAATCATGCTTATATTTGCATAAATTGCTCTAGATATAGTTGACTGGTTCGGTAAGCTATATAATGGCGAAAAGGAACTCTCGCCAGCAGATCAAAATAATTAATGGGTTATACCCAACTAAACTGAGCTAGCGAATGCACCTCTAGGATGTAGTGAGATGTAACATTCATTCGTGAGCTCGAATCGATGGCTACAACTATGTACCTGGTTAATATCAAATCCATGCAAATATTGCCATTCTTTGTGAAGACTGAGAAGCGCTTATCTATTAGCGCCATTTAAGCAACCATAATGCCTCAATGAGTTGGCTTAGGTAAGGCATTTTAGCGGCCACCAACAGGTGCGTAGGAAGCAGTCGAATTGGCAAAATATGCCAATGATTCCGCAATAAACTCTTTACTGATTTACTTGGGTAATATGCATAATCTAATGTTCACCAAATTGGAACAAAAAGTGAAATTTCCAGTTCTGGGGCATTCCATGGAACTCCATGCGATAGAAATTCGTACGAACCCTTATTACGCCACCTCAAGTCTTGATTCATAGAATCGTTAATGATATTTTGCAAGGGAATTGCTATACCTGTGGTGGATCCCATATTTGCTTCCTCATCTTCCCACTGCTTCTATACGCACACGTCTCTTCTATTTCGTCACGTACCACTTGCATTTTTCAGTCATTATCTTGTTAGCGCTCAGCTTGATAACACTGTCCATTACCGTCAAGAGAATTGTGAGGGTACTTAAAAGGCAGAATGACGCATACAAAGTAGTGTTTCAGTAGGAAGTGAGTTTCTCGAGTCACGGATTGATTAAAGTTGCATCTGCTTAAGATCATACTCACTGCAGTTATTTTACTTCTAAGTGATAAGGGTGACTGCACCTACCTTAGATGGTCACCTTGTGATCTTTTACTCTGCTTCGGATGGTTTATTTTGCGTAGTACTTTGAGCATTCATTGATGCAGTTACTCATTAAAATTGCCTCCTCCTTCGAGTGCACGTTTTGGCTCCATCTCCACATCACTACACTTAAAAGGCAGTCTTGCATAAAATTGCAAAATGCCATTGTTTTGTTCGGAATTACGAATGTTTTATTTCCAAAAATGGCCTGCTATCAAAAAAAATGGGAAAAGACTGGATTGCACTATATTTGACCAGCTCACAAGCGCTAAAGCAATCCCTTTACCTTTTGTGAATAACCATATCCAAAATCGAGTTTGGTACCACAAGGTCAAAAATCTGTGTGCAAAGTATATATGTCCATGCGGTGGTGGTTGTAAAGTGACACATTCAAATTCGCTTTACCTTCTTCCATTTCGCTCACGTGCATCTAGTGGTGGTGAAGTGGAAGTAGAAATTCAGCGTTGATTTCATCGACTCCTCTCATGTGGGTCCAGTGTTGATGAAGTGGTACGACAAATTGAGATTTGCTTTCTTCCATTTTGTTCATGTGAGTCTGGTGGTGGTGAAGTGGAGCAAGAATTTCAGCAGTGATTTCATCCATTTCCTTCACGGGAATCTGGTGGTGGTGAAGTGACCCATTCAAGTAAGCTTTTCTTTCTTCCTATTCGCTCGCGTTAGCCTAGTTTTGTTTCATTTGAGTTCAATTTTGTTCTTTGTTTTTACTCACATTTGCGCGTGTGTTCTGTTGGTGGTGGATTGAAAGTAATTCTAGTTTTATTTTCCGCGGTTTAGCCCACGGATTTCGAGATTGAGGAGTGGAACTAAAATATAGCTCCGTCGCCATCAGTTCTCATCATATGTTTTTGACTCTTGTTGGAAGAAGTGGGGATTTAGCTTTTCTTTTATCAACTTTGCTTAGTCGTGTCCATTGGTTGTGTATAGAATGGAGCCACTTGGTTTTATCCTCACTGATTTTTCTCAGGTGAGTCTGGATTTGGCAGCTCAAGGGAGAAATCTGGGTTTAAATTCAACTAGTTCGCTAATGTGAGTCTCGTAGTGAAGTAGTGAATGACGCAAATTAGCTTAATCCTCATTAGCTTCGCTTACGAGAACTTAAAGTTAATTTCACCGACTTCGCTCACGTGAGTCTAGTGATGGTGAAGTGAAAAAAGAAATTTAGATTCAAATTCATCGTTTTCTTTCAAATGAGTCTAGTAATGGCGGAGAGGAGTGTGAAATTTAGATTTGATTTCTTCGGTTTTACTCTCGTGTCTCCAGTAATGGTGGAGTAAAATGAGAGAATTGGATTTAATTTTATCAATTTCACTCACGTGTGTCAAGTGAAGGTAAAGTGAATGGCGAAGTTTTGATACACCTTCATGCATTTCGCTCTTGCAAGTCTGGTGGTGGTGGAGTGAAACGAAAATTTAGATTCAAATTCATGTGACTTCAACAATGCTGAATTGATGGAGGTATTCATCTTTCTCTTCATCGGTTTTGCTTAAATGATTCTAGTTTTTGTTGTGTAAAAGGAGCAATTTATGCTTGTGTTAATCTATTTCGCTTGCATGGCTCCAGATTCAGTAATGTGGAATGCGATATTTGGGTTCAATTTCACCTCTTCCTGAAATTGAATACATGTTTCATAGCAAATAGGGTTTACAAACAAAAGACATTTACCCCATAATGAAATAAAATCAATCGAGGCCTTGCAAGCCTATAGGTTGGGTCAATGCTGACAATCCCTGAGGTGAACAAAAACCCCACCTTAAAACATAACCTCACTAACTGCGAATGGGAAATAGTTTATTCTCACCTTAACCCTACTGGTCTATTACCGTCAATAAATAATTCTTTTCCACTCTTCCTTCACTCGTTTTCCTTCTCGTACACACTTTTGCAATCCCTTTTACTGTCACAGTGCAGCTGAAAATTAAGGCCAATGGCCTCATTAAACACCGACATTCACCGATGCTGCCTGTATGAAATCGGTTGTAACACCTTCATATTTTCCACCGCGACGGTGCAATGTCGCACAATCTAGTGAGTTTGCACCGGTTGTTTTGCATCAAAAATGAAGGGATTTTAACGTGACTTATTATCGAATCCGGTAAACATAATCTTAAACAATCCTCTGAACTGCTGCGCTGTGCATTTTAGCAAAGTTGCTTTCGAGTGAGGTCTGTATTTGGTAGGAGCAGAACACGTTCCTCTTGCATTGTAATCTCTGCGTAGCAAATCTTTCTCTCTCCCTTTCACCGTATGTCAGCCACCCCTTACGAAGATTTCATATTGAACTTTACGACAAGCAGTCTAAAAAATGAAGCCTCTGACCACACATTTATGAACTAGTAATCCTAGGATCACTTCTCTTTGTATCGGGCTGTTAGTAGTGCTGCAAACGATACATTAGTTAATTCGCAAATTAGGGTCGGTAGTTGAGTGGTTAACACTTTAATCTAAACCCGGTCGCGAAATCTGGCCATTGAATTCGCTTAAGTTAAGCAAGTTGACATGCATGCACATGCATGTGAACTCACGTAGTATCACGCCCTCATGACTGATGAACGCCATTCCGGTGCTGAAGTAATCTTAGCCTTTTCGGTAGAACGAACCCAACTTTTTCTTCTTCCTCAAATATACTTAGATGTTCCCACCATTTATGTGCTTAAATCGCTGCAGAAAAAGAATTACAAATTAACATCGTTTACTGGAAAAAAGTCTCCGCAATCTCCCATAGGTTGGATTAGTAAGGCAGCCACAATATAATGCTATTGAGCGAAAGTTAGCACTTTGTCAACTGTTTAGCCCAGACAACGGTTAGCAAAAGTGCCATTAATAGCAAAAATGGGACGAAGATGCGAAAAAGAGCCCTAGGTTCAAAATCAGCGGCATCCTGGCAATGAAGCGGGCACTTTTGTACAGTCTCGCCACAGCTGACTTTCAAAATTGTGCGCGCATTTAAAAAGGGCTCTACTTGGAATTGATGCAACATCGCACATTCGCCTTAATGGCAATTACTTTCATAGGTGGAAAAGAGAAGGACTACTCCTATGTCTGGCACTTAACTATTACGACTTATCAAAAGACCATCATTGAGAGTGACTATGGTAAGCAATCTGATGCCTTAGCACACCATCTTTGCTGCTGTGCTGTTACGAAGGATAGTTGGATGAGGCCGAGTATTTGAGAATGAGATTGGACGAAAACGAAGAAGTACGATTTAGTTGCATTCAGTCTTGCGGTTATTTTCTCAATACCTCTCTGTTATGGTCGCCGTCGGAGACATCACTTGCCTGAGTGGTTCTCGGATGCACCATGATGTGAGGTGAACCGAGATATTAATACTTAGCGCCTTTAAGGCTTTTGTTAATTAAGTGGGTGAATTTGGCATCCTCAAATGATAGATGGCAAACACTTTCTCAGCGAGGACATGCCTCATTCTTCACGAGAGCATCTCATGCACCTGAAAGCCTTTTGAGCATTAGGGCGCGAAACCTACTTCTACAATGTAAAAGTCTCATACGCAGCCAACAGATGTGATCATAGTAGTGCATAACATGTTTAAATCTGCCTCTGACCACTCGGGCGCAGGAATCGCAAGGCGAATCACATATTTTAAACAGCCAGAGTGTTGGCTGCAAGTCCAGAAACAGGTAGCCACAGTTGGTCAAGGGCCTCAAACATGCACTTGTCTTGTTGCTGGGCAGGAACAACGAGTGTAGTCAAAGGCTTAGGATTGGGAGCATCTTCATTAACAACAAATTATTGGTCACTTTAATGATCAGCTTATAGCCCATTACTTATCTATATGCGTTTTGGGCTGATGAACAGCTCATTCTCTTTGTAACAAAAAATGATTGGGTTCAGTTAATGCACACCTAAATGCAGTTCTTCAAAACACCCAGTACAATGAAGAGCCCTTCCTAACAAGCAACGTCTTACCCCTTACATGAAATGCTAAATTACAAATGGCTCCTCAATCGGAACGCGTGACGAAGAAGCAGGCATTTGAATTGAGGTGAACTTTAATAGCACAACCTCACTACTCAAAATTTTGACCAAACAAGCGACTACAACTCCTCTGCGCTTCACTCATCCTTAGTGCTGAGGTCAAATCCGCAAGGTCCCTGGCTTATCCGTCGAACTTATCATCCACTTTCTTCAAGGTTCTGCGAGGCTTAGCATTATCCGCTTTAAAATGAACGTTTTTGGGTGTTCAGGGTGCCCCGCTGCACTCGGAAGCGTCATCTTAGAACTTGCACATTTGGCTTACTACCATCAAGGTGAACGTCATTCATTTTTAGCTTTATTTCTTTATGCGTGTCCATTGCCATGCATGTGACTGGGTGCATAAGTAAAGGCGTGTAACTGGGTATGGATATTTGTGTTTGTGGACGGGCGCTTTGCGACAGCTTAAAAATAAATAAAAGGCATTAAATTGAAAACTCCTGTTTCATGCAAGTGATAAAGAATAGCTAAGTGGTTGGTCAAATCGCACAGATCACTTACGATGAAAGGATCTCAGTTTATAAGTGTTTAATGTATTTTAGTAATCTATAGTGTACGCTGTCCACTTTGTCCAACTTCCCTAAGAACTTTCGGGATGCTGTTATGTCATCAAAAAGGTAAGGAACATTGCAAAACTTGTCAATCGCTCCTGCCTTGTGCCCTCCTATGCAACAAAATTTGCAAAACGCTTTCTTTTGATACTCAAAACAGTTTGGAGACACAATGTGTGCAGCCTGTGCCTCCAACCATTCGAAGGTTTTGATTCCCTGCGCACGCATTTCTATGAAACGCATTTTAGTGAGTATGAACCCATCAATCTCTTATCAAAATCCAGTGTGTTCTCTGCTCTACCGCCACAGCTTTGAACTTCCATGCTCAAAAAACGGATGATTCAGAGAAAAACGTTTGCTGTACGGAACGCTTCGCACAATATCCAACACTGGAGGCAGTGTGAACACATGCGCTCAAGGCATTTCTGTAGGTACCCCTTTGTCCATCAGCTTATAGTAACGTCTTCATTCCTCAGTTTTGCAGATAATTGAAGAAGAATTTTTGAGTCGAATGCAGGCAAACGCTAATACATAAGTAGAATCGGCAAGTTTTTATTGATATTTGCGTGCGATTGTTAAACTTCTGCCTAAAATGTTGATATAGCAAGGCAAGATCATTTATGTCGTAAGAGTTTTGAATTAATTGTGGAATCTCTGACGTAGGCAGTCTGATTTTGTATGACTAATTGGGCGCTGCCGGTGATTATGGCAAGGCAACCATCGAACTGCATTGCATTGCTTCACATCGTATCGTTAGTCTGGATGTTTCCAACAATGACACAGCAATACCACTTGATTTAGCGTATAGTTGTACGTACTCAAAATGTTATTTGCGTTCTAGGGCCCTCGAATAAGCTGCCCTAACTTTCCCTCCATGGACGTACACTCGTCTATGTGCTTTGTGACCCGACTTCCACCCAATATAAGAATGGAGCTTTGCATTTACTAAAATGTTGTGTTTTATACATTAGTGGTTGCTACACCCGAAGGTAGGTTCTCACTAAATTGTGGGGTAATTGTAATGATTATGCGAGCCTATGCAATACATTGGAAATTACGTTGCTCAAAGTAATAAGATACTGCCATTTTTTGAGGTTGCACAATGCAACGTGGCACGAACAAATCATCACTACTCGATGGCACTTGGCATAGCAATGCATACTAATTCATTGCAAACAATGAAACAGTTTCTCGATGTTTTCATTGAAGTCATATCTACTAAACACTACGTAAGCAAAGAATAGGCAGTGCGTGCAAACTTGTCGTTCACCGATCGTTGAGATATCTCACACACTTTTGCGCGGTTGTGGTTACTGAGAAGGTGGAAGCGAGTACGGGCGCTTCAGAGGCGACAGGATACTAGGTACGACGCCTGTAAATGTGAAATGCAGTTGTCTAAGGGAAGCAGAATCCGTGAAGTGAGTCAGCCAGGAGACAAGGGAAGGACGAGAAATATTTTAGCAAAGATGATAGAGTGTAAGACGTCACTAAAATACATAGGGCAAACTGTACATTTATCTGCTTTGCGCACCCAATTAAAAGAAGAACTAGTTTAACGTTTTGACACTGACACTACTGGGACCCAATATTTAGAAGAGAAGACTGATTCACTGTTAGTAGGACTCGAGCATAGGCAGTTTATATACGGAGGAGACTCATGTTATGTCCAGGGTAAATGATATCTGCAACTATGGCAGGATAAGGAAATAATTGCAGCAATTGTTAACACTGCATGAAATTTCTTTCCCGCACTTCGTTATGGGAAGTTGAAATTAAAAGTGCTGCTGAGGGCTTCACTAAGATGAAACCTAACAACTTAGTAACTGCCGTCCGTGATTGTAAGTTGCGTTTCCGTTGCAATTGTTTTTACCAACTAGTACAACCAATCATTTAAACCGTGTCCTATATGTCCGTAGGGAAATAATTGCTCATGTTACTGACTTGGCCTGAACCTGAATGAGCTGTTACGAACAGAATATGATTGTTATAATTTATCGTTCAGGCCGAATTCGCCATCCTTGCCGGTCATCAATCTGCTACACAATCACAACCTCATCATTCAAATCCCGAGTTGAAATCGCCCATAACTACTCTGTGTTTTGTCCACGCAGAATCTCTATCAACGCCTCACCGGATTGGCTGTTTCCTTCCACAGCACAATGACCCATAATTGCCATTTCGACTGGCGACCATGATTTCGGTTTTGATGAGCAAGTTTGCAGCACGACAATGAGAGCATTTTTCATGGCGTAAAATGCTGTTCACTCAAGTGATTGCGATTTCTCCACTGATATTTGCAGTCCTCTATCACATATGAAAAACATTCCATTTGCCTCCAATGCATCCAAGTAAGCATTCACACTACCGTTGGGATATTCTCGTTGCACAGGCGGGTGTAGGAAGAGGCGATAAAAGGATATCCGTGGCCCTGCTCAGCCATCATAAGAGTTGCAAAATATTAAAGCAGCGGAGCCATTGCACTCTCTTTCCGACGGCAAATATAATTATGTTTTCTAAATCTTTATCAGCATTACAACGCCTTTTTATGAGTAGCATTGGTTACAGGCCTAGTTCAGCCATGCACCACTCCCTCCTCCTATTAACAGTCGCATTTTCAGTTAATACTTCATAATAAAGCACACTCGTAACTGGCGTTTCTAAAGTATAAAACAATATTTCAGGTGTTAGAATAGAAAACAAACGACATAAGCTTGACACTAAAGGATTTTGAGTGACCTCATTCCATCCTCTTGTCGCATTGGCTGAATGCGATGATGACATGAGGAGTAGGATTTCGCTCCCTGAAGCTCGTACCACTATAGGACGCACTAAGGATCACTCAACTACACCGGAAGCAACATTCATGCCCATAAAAAACTCTTAATAGAGTTTTAGGTCATTACCATGACCATTCGACCATCACGATGGATCCACTACTGACGTCACGTTTCGTGCTTTGCCGTCTGACGCGGATGGCAATAATCAACATCAATTGGCGATGCATTTACATACAGGAGATGTTGAATCCTCATGAGGAATCCTTTGCACTCGTTTGTCAAATGGTTCCTTTCGGGGTGATCGTGATGCTCACAACTTGAGGCACCCCGTCATTAACTCCCTTAAAGATTTGGCTTTTCACGTTTACTAAGACAAAGCGGAGCACGCAACGCTGTCAGCTACTTTTCCAACTTGCTAGTTAATCGGAAATACATGTACTCTGGATATCACATGCTTCTCGGACTACTTGCTTTTGACAGGAAATGTGTAGTACAGGTCAATTATACATACTGATCATCACTTTAGGGATTGTTATTGCCAATCATGTTAATAAAGAGCACAGTTGGACAAGCGAATGTATGTATGTATGAATGGCAGTACCCAGTTGGCGTAAATTCATGCAACAAATGATAGGGCAGACGTTCAAGTTAATTGAAGCGGAGGGTGGCAGTACCTCAGAGGCAAAGTATGATAGTGAATCACGCAATTTTCGAATAAATGAATGCACCCTAAGTCCTACTTCACCTCCATTCTCTGAATGCAGTCTCGTTAGTTTTACCGTTTCGTAAGTGAAACGAGTCACTGCTTAGTTTGGTGAGCTACCTTCTTAGCTGTATTACATTTAAACCAAAGTGTTGCGACATGCTATTTCTGTTATGCCTTCATGTCCACTACAAAATCGTCAGCCTCACCAGTCTTTAATCTGGAACGAAATCACAGCCACTTCTTCCAACCACTGAGTCAACAATACTTGCAATTCCTTAATGTAAACACCGAATCGACGCGATGCCCCATCGGCTACTTTCTTTTACAACCACAATGCTTTTTAGGTTTTCCTCTCGACTGTCGGCTTCCGTTGAACTAAATGTTAAGGAAGTGTCTGGAACAATGATGGCAGGATACCAAAGGGAGCTTTAGCTATTCGTGAGTGAACAGCGTGTTAGTTCATGAAATGTTCTGTGCGTTCTTGTCAGTATTTTCGGTGTCTTTAAGACAGTCCTCCTTATAGTCCCTGTTACACAGCCTCATCCAATCATCGCCTCCATAACCTGCATTGCCTTTGAATCAGTCATTGCACTTTACAATGACCGCTCGCTTGTTATGTTCTTTGCAATCACATGCAAAAGTGCAAACCTTTCAATGTTATTGATACAGTATATGAGTAAAGAGAGAAATACTGAACTCTCAAATATCTGGAATTGGTGAAAGTGCTGAAATACTACGGCTAAGGGCACAACCTTAACCTTGGTATTCTGGGAAGGAGCGAATGCGCTGAACAAAGACATGCCTTTCTGAGTAGCGACAAATAAAGGGCTACGGAGGTAACTCGTTTTATTCTATGGTGTGTTTCGTTTACGAGCGCCTTTGACGTTTCATTTGTGGCTACTCTTGTATCATCCGAATGCTTCTCGTCTAGCAGACGCATTCTAGGCGATAGTCCATTCTGCCAGAAGCGCCGTGCAGGAAAACATACGAGTTCGCCAAAATCGCGAATTGTGTGTTTTAATTAGTCACAAAGGGCATCACGATGGGCATATGGGTGATGAAGATAGCGTCGAGCACGCAATCCATGCGAAGTATGCCCATTTGATCGTCATCTACGATGAACAGGTAAATCGCTACTTGTCCATTATGTTTCAAGCAGCGAGTGGACCCAGTAGGCGAGATCAGATGCCGCACATTGCGAAGACTTCGTAGATTTTTCAATCCCTAACATGGACTCCTCCAGCTTCTCCGTTAGGTTCGCTTAGGTCTTGATATGAGGCACACTAATGTGATGAAAGGAACAGTTACCCTACATTCAGGCATGACCAGCTTTCGCTGACACAAGGCAAAATGAGCAGAAATATGGTTTGGATAAGTAAATGGAACTAACCTCTTCCTATGTATCCTCCATTAGAGGAGCATTTCAAGTTAACGATGCCTGGTGGAACCAGTGAAGAGGAAGACGTCTCTATATATAAACAGGATATGAATGAGGATGGCTGCGCAAAGTAATGCTGATGTTAGCTCTCCCCGGTGCACAAAAATTCCAAATATTACAAGTGGAGTTTTGCAAGTTAAAGCTTCCCAATCAGAACTGCATAGAATCCCTGATAAACCCGATTACGCCTAATGTATAAACTTCCATTACTATATTTTTCTTGGACTTAAAATTTTAGTCAAACCGAGTAGGAGGACGAATGTGTATAAAGATTTAAAGCAATTTGCAAAATGTAATGACAGTTGTTCACTTTTGGAAGCCCTCTGAGACGGAATACTTGCCCAAAATATTGCCGCTCATTTTGTTGTAATGGCACGGATGGGAGTTAAGGTGGAAAATAGTAAAAAAAATGCTGACTTCAGTACATTGCTGTAAAGTGGATAAGCTGACCAGCATCATACTTACCTGTTGCATATCATCTTACATCTGCCACGCGATTGGTCAGTCGATGCATGTTACCCATTTGCTTCTTAATCCGCATTGCACAATTTGTGGCACATCTCTCGAGCCAATCAGAGGCAGCCTCGTAACTTATTCGTGCATACTATAAAAACCAATCAGATAGAAGTAAGCAGGAGTCCGACCTCTTGGTGAGAGCCTCAATTAGCCACGAAAATAAAGCCTGTTCAAAGTTCGCTACGGGTCAGTTTTTCTTAACTTTCTGCCAGCTCTACTCCCTATCCAAACTAATTTTAATTCCAAAGAAGAAAATTATTAGTACACGCCAAGAATTTGCGCTTTGCCGTGAGATTAGTGAATGCATGAGCCCGAAATGGTTTCCTTATAAGTCATTGCATTCTTTACAGTACCACACGCCAACACAACACAACAACACCACGTCTGACATTGCACCAACCATTGTTGTAGGCCAGACAAACTTCAAGCATGAATTGCGACTATCTTCATTAGCTATTCGTGTTTTAACACCCACCTTATTTTTCGTCCTCGGTAAGCATTTCCTGGCAAGTTCTGGATAGCGTGTATCGACTGAACCTCGACATTTTACATGTGAGCTGGCACAAAGTTGACCCAGGCGTGCCAAACCATCACCACGCATTTTCATCTACCCAGCTGACCGAACGGTGGGATGGATTGCCACCGACTCCTCCTCATATTGTTTGCTACGTCATTTCTCTACGTGAAGCAGATGTGCTACCTCATTCCTTGGTTTACTCAAAATGGGAAGCCAACTTTTGCTTATCAAATGCAAGATGCCCAACAGGAGAGCCCACGAATTGCAAATCAGGTCTGACTTGCACATAGACATTCTAACCCGGCAAAGCGGAGAACAAATTGATTTTCAAAAGTATTTTCTTTACTTTGGCTTCCATTGGAAGTATAAGACGGTACAAATTTCAACCGTACAATAAGGCTTGGAGTATGTAGAAGGGGATAATCAGACGCGATTTTGTATAAAATTCAAATCGCTTGCTCATACAGAGTTAACTAAAAGGGTGTTGTTGTATCATACATCCCGACAGGGCCATTGTAAGAACGAACTACGGAGCCACAAGCATTGCAGTACCACTTAGGAATGGGAGGCGAGCGCTGCAGCATTGAGTGAGAATAGTACCATGGGCGGCTAGACGCGGCATTATTGCAGGCAACTGAGACACTAAATTAATGGTCTTGGCAGGAGTGGACAAACTAAGACCGCAGTTTAAAGGCCCGCAAACAGGACGTTTAGCCAGTGTTCATTCAAACATAAATCAAAAAAGCGTGCAAACTATAGATGACAATAAGAGTAATTTGTTGCCTTACTGATTGCGCAAAGAGAGGCGAGTCTATTACACAGAGGATTGGGATAATTAAGCAAAATTTTAAAATCAATTCGAAAACAGTCATCTCGTTTTGCATAAGTATTTTGGAACTGTTTGTTGTGTTGATTTAAGTGTTAATCGCCTAAAGCTTTGCCCCAAATGTAACGGAAACCTTTTTGATAGGTTTGGACGATTAAAAGACTGAAGCCCAAGCCTCCTTCGCATAGCATCTCAGCTCTCACGATCTTATATAAGTCTTGTCTTCTGTCAGGCATGTGGCATTCCTAGAAAAACATAAAAGTGTGGGTTCCAACTACTTTGTCTGCCAATGCCCAGATTTTCGCCTTTAAGTCCGCGCATTTAAAATGCCTTAAACCAAATGACTTACTTTTAAACTTACTAGCACAGAAGTGTTTAAAAAAATGGGATGTAAATGCGGAAATTTTACAAGCTAATCAATCGTAAGGCATGCATTACGTGTGGATTCCTCCTTATGTGACAATAGGTTAAAGAAATAGTTACACCAGTTACATTAGCATTCCGTCATTGCTAAGTGGACCGACTAGATTTAAACCATTTAATAAAATTGTCATCACTCAAGAATCGCAGCATCCGCTGAGTAACAGCGCACTCACACTCATCGCTTTTTACTAATGAACTGTCATCTCGTAGTCAGACCTGCGGCATACTGACAAACTTTTCCATCTTGGGACGAGAGAACATATTTTGAGAGTGACCACTAAGGAAGGCCTTAGCTGGGAGGATTCTTAAAAGAAATACAATTTGAAGGCCAAGAAACTTGATCAGTGCAACTTTTTTAATATTAGGCATAACAGAGGTGCTCCGCGATATCAAATGACTCGAAGAAGAAAGCTTCGACATGCAAAGGCTCACTTGTAATGCTTGGAAACCTTTTATATCAGGTAGTCAGCAAATCAATATCAGAATGTGCAGCCTTCCCAACTTGTTTCCTGCTTTTAGGTGGACACCTCTTCCTCTTCAGTGTTCCACCAGGCATCGTTGTCATGTGATGCTACTCTAATAGCGGGTACTTAGGGAGAAGCCAGTTCCATTTATCACTCGAATCACAATTTCCGCTCATGTCGCTGTGCTTCAACGAAAGCTGACCATGCCTGAATGTAATGTAACTTCCTCGACTGCTGCAATAACACATGAATGAGTCTAATTAAAAAGGTGGACTAAGCTCATGTACGGGATTGAAGTTCTCAAGAAGATTTTGCCAGTGGTGGTATCTGTTCTTATCCACTCGATATACTCGCTACTTGAAGCGTGATCAACAGGAAGCATTTCACCTTTTCCTCGTGGATGACGATCGAATGGGCACACTTTGCATGGATTGCGTGTCCGAAGCTATCGTCTCCCCACATATGCGCATCGTGGTGTCCTTCGTAACTAAACAAAGCATACAAGTTGTGATTTCGATGTACCTGTCCACTTTAATTCAGGTGGTGCTACTAACAGAAGGGACTGCTACTTCAAACTTAACTTGTAGGCTAGAGGCGGTCAGTTGATACAAAACTAATGGCGAATTGGACGCCATGCGCGTTTGAAGGAGAAACGTGCACTACATAGGCTAAAATGCGATACCTATGTAGTACTTTATTTGGCACTATTAAGAAAGGCATGTTCTTGTTTTGTTCGTTTGCTCCTTACAAGAATGTCGAAGTTGAGTTTGTGCACTTAGCCCTCATAATGTCAACACTTCTTCCCCATTCTAGACGTCTAAGAATGCTCTCTTTCGATATTCTTCCATGGAATGTTTTAGTAACTTGGGAAAATTTACAGCATTTTGCATGTGATTGCAGAGGAATATAATATTTAGGCGTTCATTATGAAATATGCTTTGACAACCATAATGCTTACAAACGTTAGTCAGGTAAAACAGTAGACCCCTTCTGACTACAAAGAACCCTAATTAGAACCTTGACAATGGTTTTCAATTTTTAATTGCAAAATTAGTTTCGACTAATATCTTCGGGTAGCCAACAGAGATATAAGTTACTAGCCATGTTTTTTTGCGACACAGTCGTCCGAAATTCCTGCATGTTATTTCATCAAGTTATTCAGGTCCGAGTGCAAGGAATAAATATCGTTGGAGTGATTTGCAAGGTGTTTTTGCATTCGAACTATAAAAGCGGTTTCACAACACAAAGTTGCTCCAATTGCCATAGTTTGACAAGGAATTTGGCAAGAAGACAAGTGATCACACCCCTTCAGCTTAAGACATGGAACAACCGACCACGTATGGCATTTGGTCCACTACCTCAAGCTGAAGCAAGTTCCCTCTGTTCTATGGACAACAAATAAAAGAGCCATTTGTGGTAGCTTATGTCAGTTTACCGTCACAGTTTTTAGCTCTGGTAGCTGACCCCTGCAACGTCTTCCCCATTCATTGTCATTGAAATTGTTGCAGTAGGCTCCAAGTGCATACAGAAGACTTAAGCATACAGAGCAGGTCTTGATTAAAGTGGAAAAGGGCATCACATCGACATTAGTCCCAGAAGGGCGCACACCGTTGGGAAAGCGCATTTCTAAAGACAAATGGTCAGAGTGGATTGGATTGATTGCAGACACGGGTTCGTAGTGTGAGTTGGCTCTAATGGAGTGATGCAATTGTTTCTAGTAGGAGGGCATGAAGCAGTTCCTCTCTGCACAACGCTGGCAGAACAGAGCAGACCATTGTGCAGCTGTCCGTTATCAAGTTGACGCCCAAATTTAAACGTGGTGGTACATAGTGTTTATGAGGTGAGTGGAGGAAGAGTGGTGAGTGGAAGTGGGTGTGCTTGGACACTGAGAAATTGAACAGATAGTCAAAGATTTGAGTAGGGATTTTGCCAGTAATTCAAGATGGGTGGAACGAAATAAGGAAGGTGTGCAATGTGATCACTAACTAACCAAGTGTGTTACAATGAGGAGTGATATATAACTTGAACAGAGTTGACAGGCCTCGAGAAGAACTATTCGACAGAAGAGTGTGAAGGATTCCTTGTCTGTTTTAAGGGAAGCGTCGCCATTTAATATTCGAGGCCGACATCTACGTCAGATGGCAGAGCACGAAATGTGACGTTAGTGGCGACTCTATCATGACGGTCGGACGGTCATGGTGATGACGTAGAACTTTACGAAGAGCTTCTTGCATGGGTTTGAACTCGGCTGTTTAAATAGATAATGCGGTTGGAAGGCACTTTCGCTGATCATAGCGTCAAAGTCCTACTGGCGAAGTGGTGTTAATCTATGGGTGAGAATTTGGTTATAAATAACTCGATGGTGAAGTAGTGCTTCACAGAATGGAGAGGGTATACAACTTTGCATGAAAAGGTAAATAATACGATAGCGGGCAGACAGTGCATTGAGTAAGAGACTGGTGCACTCCCAATGCGGAACAGGCAGCTAAATTCTAGACTGGCCTGCCTCCACTCGCAATGATCTCAGCAAGCCTCTGAGGTAGGAAATTTTCAATCGATCAAACGTTGCGTTCGTTGAGTGAATTAGTATGCGCTGGAACTGTCTGGTTGCAAAGAGGGTTGAAGTGGGATCGGATGTGGAAGCAAGCTCAAATGTTGGTGCGGGAGTTCAGCTACTTCGTGGAGCGAAAGTTAGAGCAAGGACACAAGGTCACTGGCACCTGACACTTTGCCTCCATTCGATCACTTCTTCATTCCGCCTCCCATCTTCACCGTTTAACCATTGCTGCACAATGACTGCGTAGTCGATATTGATCCACGTGATTGGGCAATGTACAAAAAAACTCATTGAAGGACCATAATTTGAGAATCGCAAGTTCCCTGGAACATCCATTGTTTCAGCCTCACCGCTACTAGCCAATGCACTGGCATTTCAATGCAGCAAACACTCCTGTGTTTTTTAGCGAAGAGGATGATTCGGGAAGATCACACATGAAGGAGGGCTAAAGTCTAGCCGATTAGTGCCAGTATCACATGGCTCAACAACACGAGGTTGGTTTTGAGCCTTTGCTATTTCTCACTTTGATCAAATTGTAAGCCTGCATGATTTGCACGAAGGTGAGTTGCACCAGCATAAGACTTACACTTTGAAAGACATACCTGAACAGCATCAAACACTCAGATCATTTATGCATGACGCTCTCTATCAATGCACCTTTCGGTGTCAGTACACGACACATTATTTCAAATGATCGCGTTATGCTACTTGTATCTTGTCAATAGCAATCAGTCAGAGCAGCATGGTCATGTGGCAGGAGGATGGACGGAAAAAGAGAAGCACATTCTACTGCAAATGGCCTGCTACTCCGCCTCCGATTTAGCATCAACATAACGCTAGTGCAAATCGGCATCATCATGCTCCATAAGTCATTTAGCATTTAGTGAGTGTGCAAGTAGTTGCGATGAGCAGCGATTGTAGAAGAATGTATTTGCCCACGGTGCAAAAGATTAGGTAAATGAATCCAGATATGGAAACCTAAAATTGAAACTGCTCCAAGCATAATCTGGTTGAACAGATGGTGTTGTTGAAGGCATTTGCACTGATCGTTGGAGCGGTGTTCCTTTACCGGCTAGAGGTTTCCGATAAAATACTCAGTGGTGAAGTAGTGCTTTGCGTAATTCGGAAGGAAAGCAACGTTGCATGAGAAGGCAGCTACTATTATAGCGGGACAGGCAGTGCATTGAGTGAAAGACTGAGGCACTCCCATTGCGAACTGAGTAGCTGAATGCTAGACCGGCGTGCCTCCACTCGCACTATTATCAGAAATCCAGTGTGGTAGGAACTAAAGACCATACGTTCGCCGGTGCGGGAGTTGGGTTGCTTAGTGCAAGTTCAGTGCGAGATGGTCACGAGGTCGATGTCCTTTCCGTGAGTCATCACTTCACCTCTATTCGCTCATTTCCTTTCTTCTGTTTTTTACCCTCACTATTTCACCATTGACTGCTGCACAATGTTTGCTTCGCCGACTACTCCAGAATGTGTTTGCGCTGCTTGGTAAACTATGCGTTGTTGGGAGGAGGTCGAGTGCCTAGTGTGTAATGTTACCTGCGCTAGGTGGACGCAGGGTTGCCGAGCACTACCCTCATTCAGCAATGTTAGCCTCTAAGGCGCTATCACTGTTGCTCTCCTTACTGCTTATGCGTTGGCGTACATCTTGTTTAACCATGCCACCCGGTAAAAACGAGTTGCTATGTGCAGACACCTGGTTCTCTGCAGATTGTACGTCCACTTCTTTGCATGCTCTTCGCTAAAAGCCATTCCGTTAGATTGGACAACCTCTCCCATGTACTGCTAGCAGTCGACAAATTGAATCTCTCGTACTCGGATTAAGATTGTAGTTCAGGTCAGAAACTAAGCCTGTCTCTAAGTCAATGCATTGTTTCCTCAAGTCATTGGAGTGGAATCAATGAATCCCACATTGTTTCCACTGAGTGTCGCCGTCCAGAACGGCTTCTTTGACAAAATGCACAGGTATTCGCTGTGGGATCTCTTCACTCAATTAAACTGCAACCGCACCGTTATTGCCTAGCCTCATAGGTCGGTGTCAGGTGGTAAGCCATGCCTAAATGTAGGCCAACATCCCCACCTCACCCCATGCGGTCGCTAAGAGCAGGTGCTTAACGGTTCAAACATAGCACCAAATCTGCAACGGCGTTGAATCCCAAGTTGGACCTTTTACCAAGTAACTTGTGAAAAATAATGCAAAATTTGCATTATTATCTCATCGTCGTCTTCACAATGGAGAAGCCTTTGTCTCTACTCGCATGGACTGTCTGTTCTGGCATTTTACGCTTTATCCCTTCAAGCCACATTTCTTATTTTCGCACCCTAAAATCAACAACTTCAGGTATGTGATGCAACAGTATCCGTTCACTGGCAATTCTAAGCTAATTTGGCAGTCAACCACGTCACCTGTTTAAGGCGTTGCTACTTGAAATCGTTTTAAATTAAAGCTCGGATTGTTACACATGGTGAATCTCTCCGATGGTGGAAATACATGAGCTGAAGATAGACTTGCAGTCTCACGTCTAGTTACAATTTTCCACAATCCAGATGATATTTTGAGTGCTTCCGTCCACAATCTTCCCTGGCTCCGACTACTTGCCAGTGACATGTAACGAGTAGTATAAAAAAATGGATTAACATAATTGAGCCATTAGTGATTTACATTGTGAGGTGCGTCGACAGGGGAAACAAGTTGGCTAGTGAGGGGAATGTTAAGAGATGCCACTCAAAATGGTGGTCTTGCGATGACAACCCAATGAGACGAAGAATGAGGCAGACAATCATGGTGGGCTGAATGTTTGGTAGCGTCAGCTCAAACCCTCCTTAATGTCCTCTCTCAAAGTATGGTCGCTCATTCCATGACTTCTTTCTTTACGACCATAAACACAGGCACGTTGGACAGTTCACTGCAGGTGTGACTACGAGTTGACAGTACTTTAGTAAATAACGACGAGTGTGGGTGCGTTGTTGCTCAACCGATACTGCGATTCTTGGATGACGATAGTTTTATAAAATATCAACCCCTGAAGTGACGACGTGCCCGAAGCTGATGCGCAATTCTACTCCCGTTGAGTTATTTGTGGTCTGCAACGCCTTCATGCTGCGCGCATTGTGCACATGGACCTCAAACCCGAGAACATCCCCCTACCGGATTTGGGCCATGTTCTTATCACTGCTTTTGATCGGTCATATGATGTTAGAGAAGAGAAGACCTCCAAAAACGCACGACTCTCATACAACTCCCCAATTTTCAAAACAGCTAATAGGATAAAAATTACAGGAAGGGTATTTGTCTGGCCCTTCTGGTGTTCTATACTACATCTGAAGCAGTTTGACAGAATGTTAGCAGGGAAAACGATGCTATGCGGTGAGCGAGATCAGGTCGTTATAGGATATGCAACATAAAAGTGTTCTCGAAGCCACTACAGGCTTCTGTCCAGTCCTGTCCGCACAATTATAGGAACCGTTCAGAAGTCGCAGGAGCCAAGGCCTTGAATTTCTATCGCGGTGTCACTTACGACTAGGCAGTTTCTTGTACATTGTAACCGTCTTAAATCCTAGACATTAGAATGCCGATTGTATTACCTTGAGCTGTAGCTGAGCAGAATCTTGAAAAAATTGCCAAAGTGATGCGACTTAGATACAGTCGAATTTCAAATGTCCGGCATAAAAGGTAAAAATGTGATGCCAAATGTCGCATTCTGGGCACCAATTATCTAATGCTTGGACCGATGTAATCCATTCCATTCCCGCTAACTAACCAATAACGGCACAGCACCTGTGTTATTACCACCGGATCGAAAAAACACACCCACTTTGCAATCCTTGTGACCAAGTGCGCAAATCGGCTTACTAAAACCACTGTGGAGTTATCATTGCCAGCATTGTCAAGCCTGTAGTAGATAAAAGGCCTATTCAAAAACTTCCAAAAGGTCTATGATTCGAGGCTGAAAAAAAGCATAAAATGCTGGCGCAGGGTGATCTTCCCAACCACCGCTGTCGAATCGATATTTATACCCGTCAAGTGAGCGGACTTGAACGGAATTCATGGTCTGAGCACAACTCAACTCAGTGGGCTGATCAAAATTCACCTCGCTGATTTTACTATGGAATAGTTCTTCACGCTTGGGTTAAGTTCAGTTTTCAGAAAATAATTGTTACACCTTTACCAGTTGTAACATAATTATCCGAATCATTCGCCATAAGGTGTCACGTTACAGAGTGTAAGCTTAAGTTAAGGTTTAAGGCTCGCCCAAAATTTATGGTCACCCAATCCCTACGCCCCTCTACATCTCTACGTCCAACAGCAATGAATGCAGTAAAATAACATGAGAACCCAAGACCTTCTGTTTGGAACGGAACCTTACTGCAAAACAGCACCGGTGCTGTTGCCTGTTTTACTACTACTAGCCACTACGAGTAGACTCGGAGTTCTTTAATGTGAAACATGATGGAGGGTAAGCCAACTCTTCAAACGTGTGTACTTTAAAGGAGTAATATTCTACGGATTTTTCGAAACATTCGAACTCGTCCACTATCAGAGGCTCCAGGGGATCCTTCCTTTCTGGCTACTTACTAACCTATCAGTGGCAGAACGACCAAGTGGACGTAAGGGACGATCCATTGCAGGGCAAAACCAGCCTAATAAAGAGGTCGAAATGAATCTCTAAAGGGGTGAGCATATTACAAAAGTGCAGGAGATTTCATGTCAACTGTTCTAGATCCACTAATGAGCTGGACCCACATCCAGTAGCTGTAGCTAGCATCGTCCACCAGAGGGGCAAAGACATTCACACTTCCATGGGACTAGGCGACTGGGTTTGCAGCAGCTGCCCATGCCTAGAAAACATCAAACCCTTTCAACCTCAAAAATATCAGCAGTTCTACACTTCAACTACGTGCCGCGCCAATGGAGACGTCATGCACATGAGCATCGCAACCTTTAATCGAGGAAGCCTTAGCTGAAGGCATTCCCAAAACGCGCAACTAATTCAACAGTGTTGTCAAAAGAGTCGATGTGACATCATGCAGATGAAACAAGCAGGTGAGTTGATAAATAAGGCCCAAACCAATCATTGATTCCAAAAAATGAGCGAAGCAAATACAACGATGAAGGACAAATTATGTATGGCTCTGTGGAGACAGGATGAATTGATATGCAGTGGTCGAGTATTTAATACTTTGAATAGGTAAGCGTTGAAGCGATAAAAGTCCATAAGATTAGGAAACAGAAGACGGTAGTCAGTGCTAGAAACTCACCCATCCTCGCCTCTAATTCTGTGTCGATAGCCTGGACTCGAACAAGACTCCACTCCATTTCCGCCAACTCCACCTTCTTCACCACCGAAGCAGCCCAAATGGGGGCATTTGAGGCAATATGTTTGCGTTAGGCTGCCTCCAGCCCTTCCGGCACCTAACTGTGCGTATCCTGCAATGGTGCGTTCGAGGATACCAGCTCACCACTGCTACTTCGTGATCCTCCAGCAATGGTTCTGTATCTGCATCTCCACCCCAGTTAGCATTAATGCTGGTTGCTATGATGCAGAAAAACACCGTCTTGAGTAGCATACATTATAAGCCGGATCTTCTCTAATCTCTCGATAATCTCTTATGTTCCTACTGTGCCAACTACTTGGCGCCTTTATTGCCATGGCTTCCAAGTTCGTTTGCCTTCAAACGCCTCCAAGAATGCAGAAGGCTTGCACAAGTGAATAGACCTATAACTAGATGGAAGACTGAAGAGGGAATGGAACGAACAACGTTCGCCAATGGCCAAATAATCCACTTACTGCAAGAGGAAAGGCGCATTCCCTCGCCTGAAACATGATGGCAAGGCTTATCCGCTGCCGCATGTTCAAACGACTCGTAGAAATGGTGTCAAATGCAAAACTTTCAAAAAGTTGTTGAATGCGCGGTGGAGTGGTGACATCTGAGAGTTATGGGCAAACTTGCTTCATGAGGAGGAGCAGAAATATCTGCAAGCGCACCACCTGTCTTGTCTGCTGAACTGCCATGCTAATTAGAATGCCCTGGCGCTGAAGCGCTCAATCTCGAGTGAGAATGGTTAGTTTTGATGTTTACTGGTTCCCGTAGCGCTGTTGAATTAGGCTTGGATAGGCAGTTTGCAACAGCCTCCCTTCAACGTTCCTCCCCTACTCACCTAAGCATAATGTTGCAAAGAGGAAAGTGATCGAGTGCAATGGCCCAATATAAAGTAGGAAAAATGGAGCTAGACGGGGAGTAGAGAGATTCTACTTTCACCACCTGAAACACTGACAATTCGTGTTGTCTCTTCGAGAGCTGCTTACTTTCGCTTTCACCAACAAAGGCGAGGACCATCATTACACACTACCAGGCTTCCATCTACCTGCTGTCATCAACAATGGAGTTGATGGTAGCCTATATGCCACCACCAACCTCAGTTGTTTTCCCTTTCTCCACGCCCCCACAGTCAGAGTGTTAGCCGGAAGCACAACAGGTAGAAAAAGACACAGGAGAGAAGACTCGACTGCATCAAAGTGTTTTATCGATGCCACTTAGCGAGAGGAAGAGAGAATAACAGCAACAGTGACGCACTGAGTTTATTGACAAACCTCAAACACCAGCCGAGCTATTCACCCATTCACGCATCTATAATACACGCTCGGCCAAGCCCTGATACTCTGCCCTAAACTCTCTGTTAACCACCCCACATGTCCTGTCTGCGCCACCTTTGTTCCCTTGCGAAAAGAACAAGGAGACATTAATACAACCTGTAATGTGATATTGAGATTGGCCCTAAATAAGGCCGTTGGAGCGTTCACACAGGGGCGAAAAGGTCTTTACATGTCCGCCTATCGGATGCATCGCAACTCATCCACGGAAGCTGGAGAGGGTAAGACCCCGGTGCTTGAGGGCATGGGTCACATCTTCAACGATGATGGCGTTGAGCATCGCGTGCTCTGTGTGCGTGGTGGCGTCGCGGATGACGTTCCAAAGAATGACCCCGGACACACTCACAAGCGTCCTCGCAGACGAGCCCAGAGATGTGTCTCACTTCATCGTGGCGCAGTAGACTGTGCCGAAGCTCTATGCTATTTATGCATCTATGGTAAAAATTTTTGAGAACTGAACCTAAATTCGCAGTGAGCATCTGTTCAAGCTTAAAATTAGCAAAGTGAACTGTGGTCATCCCACTGAGTTGAGTTGTACTCCGGCCATGAGTTCCGTTCAAGTCCGTTCATCTGGGGGGTGTAAATATCGATTTGGCTGCACTGGCTTGGAAGAACACCCTGCACTAGCATTTTATTGATCTCTTTTTAATTTCGATTTGTGGATCTTCTAAAGGCATTCGAGTAGGCCTTTTAACTGCTACGGGCTTAATGATGCTGGTGATGAGAACTCTACGAGGGTTTCAGTAAGCCGATTTGCACACTTACTCACAAAAATCACAAGGTGAGAATGTTTAGTTGATCCAATGCTAATAACGCAGGTACTGTGTCATTATCGGCTAGTTGGCGGAAATGAAATAGATTTCATCAGTCCAAGCGTGTGGATAACTGGTGCCTAAAATGAAACAATCAACATTACATTTTTGCGTTTTGTGCCGGATACTTGAAATGCGATTGCGTCTAGGCCACATAATTTTGGGAGCACTTTTTTTGTTCAGCTACAGCTTAGATAATGCTATCAACATTCCAATGTCTAGGATTTTTACCGGTTGCAATGTACAAGAAACTGCCTTGTCTTAATCGACATCGCGGTAGAAATTTAAGTTCTTGACTCCTATGACGTCTGAGCGCTTCTTATAATTGTGCGAGACAGGACTGGACAAAAGCCTTAATTGGCTTCGAGAGCTTTTTCACATTGCTTATCCCGTAAAAACCTGAGCTATCCCACAGCATAACATCGTTTTCCCTGCTAACATACGGTTAAACTACTTTAGAGGTAATGTGGGCCACCAGAAGGGCCACACTCCACACACTTGTCTTTGCTGTAATTTCTGTTGCATTGACTATTTCTAGTTCCATAAATTGGGGAGCTGTACGAAAGTCGTGCTTTTCTGAAGGTCCGAATCTGAAAGGGAGACTTTCACGGATTTGAGGGCCATACGCACAATGCGCATGGCATGACGGCCTTGTGGACCACAAATGACCTTACAAGAGTAAAACAGGGCATCATTGTCAGGCGCGTGGTCAATATGGCGGACGAGAGCAAAAAGGCCGAGTAAACCTAGTTTTCGTGTGAATTTCTGGACAATCTTAGATACGCTCCGGTTTTAGCTTGAGGTTTCTTGTTAGCAGAAATTTTTTAAAATCATAGTAAACGTTTTGCTGCAGAAATGCATGTTTTTAGTGAAATACTTTGTTGTTAAGAATGAAGGAGTCGCCTTACAGCGTTGAACGTGCATCTCGCCTTCGCTATTGCTCCAGACATTTCTCAGGTAGAAATAAATTGCAGCTTACTGGCTTTCATCACATTCCTTCCAGTTATTCGTAGGCTCTTTTTGATTTTATGCATGGCGGAATGTGGGTTTTTTTCATGGTTGCAATATTCGTCTTGGTGGAACTGATATCGAGGGCATGAGACACCTCGCAATTCCATCGCATGTTGACTTTGTGACCTTGGCTGTATGCTGAGAGTATCTTTGCGAAGCATGTTATGCACTGCCCAAGAAATCACTGAGTCGTGGGTTCACTTTTGATGCGAGATGGTGGTTGAGGTAGACTAAAAGCAAAGCGGTGATTACCTAGAAGCCTATAACTATTTTTTTAGAAATGTGTGCATCTCTTCGCAGGCTTTTTAAGGTATCATTTGTTACTTGAATTCGCATGGTTAGGCTTTGCAGTGTGTTGGACATTCAGTCCCGGCTCCCTTTGTTCCTTTTCAGATGTCACGAAATCATAACGGTGGCGGATTGACACTTGGAAAATCTGTTGGGGTGGTTGACAATGCGAGATTCTCGAATCACCCAGGCAGGCTTCTCCGTAGTCGTGCGATACAGATCTAGTTTCGGATGATGCCGGTGTGTTCAATGGCATCGCGATAGGTTTCACTTTGGTTGGCACAAGCATCGGATAATTACATGGACGCAAGCTAAATTGACGGGAGGAGTGTACTGATGTAATGGCTCCCTTTCATATTATGCCACTTTATATCAGTGGAATGGTCCGTTTGCCCGCTTGAGAGTAATAACTTTACATATGTTGAATCTCAATGTGTCTATCCAATGTAAGCAAGTAATTCAATGTCTCTTGCTTCCTTAGACGTTACGTACCTGCACAAAAGTGCTCCATCTTGTGCAACTCTAGTAAATGTGGGCGAAAGCATTAAGAATGATGGCATATTGTGAGTCGAAAGCACAAATCTTTTACAATTTCTTTGAGGCAGATAGCTTTTAGGACACAACCATGCAAATCTACAGGTTATCTGTACTCAAAACAAGTGGAAAACAAGGCAAATTGCTCTACTTTATTAAGGCGCTAAGTAACAGCCTATTTTTCATCACCCACATTCGCAGTTCTGATGCCTGCTTGTGGTACGGTTTGCTGTGTTGAGAATCGGCTTGTTCTTTCCACCCTTCATCCTATCCACATGATTTTACTCTTGTCTGTGCCTCTGTTTCTTTGATTAGATTTGTCGTTGGTTTGAAATGGATCTCAGAAAGGGCATGACGAATTGAGAGTGGGATTTGCAATTGCTACGGAGTTGGGTGGGTGAAGTGAATGGAGCAGCTGTTGCGATTGCTGTAGTTCTTCTTCGACCAGGACGTTCGAGTTGACCTATCAAAATGCAGATGTGCATGGTGTTGGCATGAGGTCCTTGGGCAGATATTATAGCACCGGAGGCAAGTCCAATCCCGCTACTAACACATTTAGCCGACAGTGGTACAATTCAAATCAAAACACTGGAGTAAATAAAGACAAATTTTGACAAGACATGGGAGTTTTCAAGCCAAGGCCCTCGTCATAATAATTATTTTCTGATAGCAAATCCAAAATGTTAAAATTAATATTTATCACGCTTGTATTCAAAGTGGAAAACAACTGTTTTTAAGGCCATTTAATAGCAAAATGAGTGGGTCTATGTATTTCCGCAATACCATCCCTGCTCGTCAAGGCAAAATGAAATTCTAACCATTTTAGTCGATCGCGAAAGCCTTCTGATGTGGCTATCATCTCGTCACTGAAAAACCAAATTTGACATGACAACTTGTTCATCCCTTGCACTGAGCCGTGAGGAATGGTTCTCGGATGGAACTGATTGAACTGTTTTGAGTCCTATCGGAAGGCGTGTTCCGTCAAAAGTTGGAGTAAGCATTACGAGGCAAGGCAACCAAGGTTGCTACTAGTTCGAACGCTACTTTTAACTAAATTAGAGAGCAAACTCTGGTGTTAAGAACTTCTGATTGACACTATGAGTCAGAGATTCCTATTTAAGGCAAACTGGTAGAAGCCGAAAAAATGGAAAGTGATTTTTGTTGTTAGTAAGATTTTGCCAGGAAATGGGGCTGTTAGCCTTAGCTCAGCCAATCTGCAAGCAAGAGTGCCCTTGTTTCATTTTTTTCGGGGTAAAAGCAGTTTGCATGTGCCCACGTTTTAGAAAATAGCATTCGATCTTAGAGAAAAGGGTCAAAGTTGAAAGAATGAGGATCACTCGTTTCATTGTGCATTCGAATATACCAGCTTGGCATCGTCCGTTCATCCACATACTTGTGGAGGTCTCAAGTGATATGCCTTCCCATGGATGGAAAATCATCGGATCAGAAGGAGGGAAAGTGGGGAAGAAGAAAGGCGGATTAGAAGTGGATGCCGTAACATCGCTCTATGCAGCGTTGTGGTGCAGCCTGTTATCGCCTTCCTTTCTCTCATCTTTTCATGAGTTGATACATTTACCTTCCCATCTAACCATTTAACTGGGCTCATTTCAACCGAACCGATTCGGTGGAGGCGATGTGAATTTTTTAACAGCACACACGAAGAGGCCAAGTATAGCCTTTCCTTGCTATGTGATTTACACCGGATACCAGATGTGAAGGCATCGAAATAATGCGCGCAGATTAGGTTACAGAGAGTAAAGGAAGGTAGCACAATAAGGGAAGAAGGGTTGATGTTACAGCTTACCCCCAATTTCTATGAAATCTATCTGTTGTGGTCCTTTGACGGCTAGAGAACGGCGTGATGGGAGGTTGGAGCTGACGGGCAGTTGAGGATGGAGGAGGAGGAAGTGGAGGATGAATTGGACCTTGTTATACTTCTTTCCTTTGCTACGAGGTGCCTGCCTCAATTTAAATAAAAGAAAATTGCAATAGGGAAGAAACTAGACCATTGCAAATGCATGGAAGTTGGTTGATATTTAAATGATGAATAGTTGGAGAGATTAAATCAATAAACCAACTCATCTTTCATGCGGCCCCTTTGCCGGTCTTACACGGCTACCTCAAATGTCCATTTTCGTGTTGGTTCTTTGACAGTTTGGAGTAAGCTCGGAGTGTAGCTAGGTAGACTGCATTTGTATATAAGCTAGAGAATTTGTGTGAATGTGGCCTACACTTGGCATGCGCTGCGTTTCTAGCTTTGGAATTGGCAATTATGCTTATTTCTGGTAAAGCAATATCAGCTAAGCATAAAAGTATCAACTTACAATGCTGATTGCGGATCCCGCCTTCGCGTGGGCCCACAGACCCACCAGCAATGTGAGGTATCTCAAGGCTAGCTGAAATCCACACAGACCAAGTTGATGCAATCCGCCTACTGCTTCTTTATGCATGTTTACCAGAGCCAAATGGAAGGAGATATCTTTCTGCGGACTGCCCAGATTCCCTTAGACAGAACGAAGACCGCTAACAGTATGAGGCAGAATTGAAACTCCATCTTCAATGCAGAAATCTATTAAAATCACAATACCTGGCAGTAAAATTCCTGATTCTTGGCCTACATATCCACTTCTAGATGCGTGCACCAAGATTGTCATTGGTTGTTTAGTAATTTGAAAAGTTGAAATAAGGGATAAGTAGATTATGTGTTTATGAGTTACATGACCCTGAGGCGACGACAATCGGCGCACAGCATACATCAACATGGATCACGTGACCCTAGACAGATGGACTGACATGTCTGCATGTGCTTCTAGTGATGAGCCACGAGGTTTAACGGGCTGGCTTCGCCTTATGCATAGCTCCTTAGATGTTAGGCTGTGTGACTGCAAAAATAGACGTGGATTGGTGCATTCAACAACAGTTAAATGATGTTTTAATTGCATCGGAGCTATGTGTCCCATAAAACTGATTGACATGTGTTGCGATAAGTCTGTGGTATACAGCATTGCTCTCGTTGTTTCTTCAAGAATTCCCCTTGAATCTTGACCACTATACGTAAAACACGTCAGTGAAAATGTGCAGTTGTGCGATTCTGCAAGCACGGAAATTTGAGTATTCGTTGTTTTAACCACCCTAATTGGCACCTCAAACAAAGAGTGGTTTTTGGCATCACAATGGGCTCGATTAATTTATATATTTCGTGCAATGTCCATAGATGGAATTTAAATAAATACTGGGACGCAAGCAGATTCACGGATCGTAACATTATTACGTCATATGACCCTGGATTGGGGTTGCCCGTAATCTTGGGGTGCGCTATTGGGTAATCTGAACTACAACTGAGTTGCAGACCCTATCGTATAGTGCATTGATACGTAATCTGACTTTGGAAGGAGGTGTAACCCCGCACCTAAGGCGCAAACGTACAAATTCCGATCATGTCTCCTTCTACCTTCGACTACACCTGCATCAGTAACCAAAGCCGCGATGTAAAGACATTAGAAAGGAGAATCGACGATGTTCTCGGTTCTGGGGTCATCTGGCATTGGAATGTCGTAATTTGTCCTTGGGGCCGCTACTGGTCTCTGTCTAGCCTTGATTCTGACGGCAACTAGCCTTGAACTCCACCCAGATTGGTATCCAGGGTCGCGAGATGGCGAAATTTGGCTTTGGAATCAAAGCTGAATTCTGTGCAGCCTCGATCTTGTCGTCATCGCAGTCCGTTTTGGAGCATTTGACTGCTTGTGCTGGTAACTGAAGAGGATCAATTGTCCCTCAAAGTAAACAGCTGGCTGGTGGCACTTGTTAATTTGGCTTTCCGCATGAAAGGCAGCAATCGACCCGCCTTCGTTCACCACTTGACCTCCTCATGCTTTTGGCCTGGCCAGTCAGTCCTGAGGGGTAAGAGACCACGCGCAATAATTCTGCGTCTTTCTGTGTGTGTAGTATCATGGATAAAACTGACGAGAGTGGCAAGTTGTTGGGCTGGGCGTGCATACATCAATGCACCTTGGAGGTGTTGTTACCAGTTGAAGGCGTTCTGCGTTAAGGGAATATGACTTAGACTTTGCTTATCTCTGAGGGAAGGGAAATGTATTTCTCACCTTCATTGACAACACCCTTGCAAGCCTCACGGCCAATTTCTCATTTTGACTTCTCTACTATCACATATGTGTGACGCACAAACTTATTTATCTTTACTCCCTATGGCAACTACTGAAGTAAAGTTCACTTATTTAATCCGTTTAGCAATAAACAACCTGCTTCTACTCCTCCTCGTCCTTCTTTATTTCTTCCCATCAATCACTGAGCATCTCTTATTAGCTTTTTTTCACAACTCTATTTAATAAACCAAAAAACCAAACCATATCATACTTGGTTTAAACTATTTTCTCACCTTATCTACTCTACCGTCACACATTTGCGACACACACCCACACACACATCCATTAACGCTTTCTTTATCTTCTCATAACTTGATCATTACTTTTCGCCGTTCAGCGCTCTCGCCTTTCTTCCATTCATTTTGAAGTCAGATATAGTCAGTGCATTGCATACTTTCCCACTTCCCATTTATCTCCATCCTACATTTTTTCACGACACATAAAATAGTCATCTGTTTGAACGACTACTTTTCCCTTATTAACATGTGCTTTCGCGTTCTACTATTTCCACCTTATCTCACCGTCACACATATGCAACAGGCATACACCCACACGCATTGCCAATTTACCTTTTCCCTTCATAACCTTACCCCTGCTACTGTTATTATGAGTCTCATGCAAACACCCATACATACATGCGTACATTACTGCCTCTTCCTCCCCATTTGCCTGGAAGGCATGCTTACAAAACCAGAAATCTGTCGGTAAGAGACAGCACAATTAGCGCAATGCGAATTTAACTTGAGTGGGAAATAGGCACGATTAATTAGCTGCGTTTTACGCGGAGACTGCTTTTCGTAGACAAATTGGTCCATGCTGACCAACTGTTCCACATCGAAGCCTTCCTCCTTCCGTGTGTTCGTCAAATAAATAAGGGGCAATCAGTGCTTAAGTGAAGCTGCAGATCGCTTCAAAAAGCAGGCCTAGTGCCCAACCCAATAAATCTGTTGCTGATTCCATCCTCACTGAAACTCCTAGTATTATATTGGGTGTGCTAGAAGTGTTCCTTAACGATTGCACACGTCTTCTTGCCATACTAAACGGTTCCGACTCATTACTGAAGTCATTAAAGTGTAAATTTCGTTTGCATTTCCAGCTCATTGCCATTCCTAGGACACAGCATTCCCTTCCTCTTCCTCGTCTTTTCTCCCAAAACGCCTCTTTTTCTTTAACTTCTACCTCCACCTCCACCACTTTCACGCATTCTCTCACCTCGTTCTTTCCTTCTTTCGCTCATTCATTCACTCACTCATTTATTTACTCATCGTATCAGTCATTTGGTCACTTGTCCGTCCATTTGTGTCCCGATTCCTCCCTCTTCTCCTTAATGCACCATATTCGCTACCAGCAACACCACCACCCACCAGTCCACCACACTCTCCCCCAAATCTATCAGTTTATCACTCTTTTCTGAGTTGAACCAAACGTTTTCAAATGGGTTACTATATTTTCTGTTCAGATGACACCCTCGGCCTCGTCATGTCTTTTCTCTCTTTTGTTCTTCCCGTCACACATTTGCGACACAAATATTTGTTCACTTATTTTCTTCCTTTCTGTGCTCATGCATTGCGCGCACAGCATGACAGCGTTACCAGACAGCCACACACTTCCAAACGATGAAGCAATCCAGTGAATGCACCAGTTGTCCCAGCCTCTCAAGTTAATTGACAAGATGACTACTAGCGAACGAGAGCGTGGCATAGCCCTCTTCCCGTTTGCGTACATATTACTTTCCTCTTTGGTTGCGTTTCTTCTTTGTGTTGAGGAGAGGTAGGTGTTCACCCTCATACACCACCTCCACTAAAGCAAATCAATCGCAGATTGGTATAGAAGCCACCCACTAGCAGCCTGCTGTCACAACGAAGTTATTCAGCCAAATGATCATGTGGAGGAAGAAGACGAGGAATTCGGCAGGAGCATCTGATATGAAGTTCACCAGATTCCAGCGGATACTCGATTTCGTCGCCTTGTCTAGAAGTCGTTCAATGCAACGCAGGCTGTGATCGACAGAAATGGAAAGAGACACTGGCACTGCAATCACGAGTTATGGCATAACCAAAGTTCCAGATGAGTGCGAATGGAAGGCAGGAGGAGGAAAAGGAGGAGAATACTGTGGTAATGTGTATGGCGCAATGGACATTTGCGCTGAAAAGATAAGGAGGAAGGCAATAGGTTGTTCGGAGAAGGAGTAGGTGCAGCTGCGTGAGGAGCAGCAGGAGCGTGGAGAGTGGAAGGTGGAGAATGGGACAATAACCAAAGAGGTGAGGAAGGAGAAGGTGCACCACGTAATCAGCGGTGCATGCCACCACGTTGACGGCAAACCGATGAAGCCGCGTGGCAGGTACAGACAACTCTTTACCAACACCATCGGTGCACTCGCGTGGCGCCAACAACAACATCATTAACCTCACAGAAATAGGTTCACGGACTCCATCAGACATCGATGGAGGACGAAATGCTTGCTACTCACCGCGTCAGCATAGCAAGCCAAGCTGGTGAGATTGCCCTCCTCTGGTTAATGCATAAACTTCACTGCAAGCAGAAGGAGAAGGGAAGCTAGAGGGTGGTATTAGGGACACACTTTAGCTGTTGTTGTTTTTTGATCTTGACACACCTGCTTGCACAGACAGCGGTTAGTGCAGGAGGAGGAGGAGGTTGGTGATGATGAAGGGCTATTATTCGTCGAGGGAAGGAAGGACCTCTGTCAGTCCGTTTGTCTTACCCCTCTCTCCATCTCCCTTTACTCATTTTACTTTTTGGTATTCGGTTGAGAAGTCGCTACGCCAGCAACAATATCTCACAGTGGTCGGCCATTGACCAGGATTTCCTGCCTCTAGAGATTTGATTATAACGAAAACTATTATAAATAATGACTGCGGGTTTTCGCAAAAGCTCCTATGGCTACTAAACTTGCCTTTAAGTATATTTGACGCTTGTATATCCGACGCCCACGGTTATCATTTTGGATCAAGTCACCAGATAGAGCAATCACATTGCTAAAGTGAAAATAACTGACACATATAGGCACTCAATGCCTTTCGCGAGTCAGATACAAGTATCTTGCCAAAAACTACTCCAGTTATTATTCAGTCGTCCACATCTCTGGTACAAAGTCATTCCCTAAATGTAGATTTTGTTATTTTTATAAATGCAGTTTTGTGCTATAATCCACACATGGAATGCGACCAGCATTTTATTGCAAGCTGTAGCTTCGCAAACATGGCTGTTCGAATGAATGCTGTCATTTAATTTGAAAACGATAATCCTGCGTTCACTGCAGATGCTGCAGTAAGATGCTTCTACGAATACTGGTTCACTTGTTTTTGCTAGGAGAAAGAAAAAAGTATCTCATTTTGCTCGAAATTTTCTGGTAAAGTGCGCATTTGACTACTGCTAGCAAATTTGACTTGCGTTGAGTCATGATTCCTCAAAAGACCCAATCTGGTCATGTTGAAATTCTAACGACAAAGCATTTATGTTTGTCACGAGCCACATCAAAATTTTGGTTATTTCTACCCTCTTCCTTGTCACCTCTTCGCGCCCTGACTTTTCTCATGCACACATCACACTCTGCTTAAACTGTGCTGATGCCAAACACAAGCGATTAAATTAATTTGACATTTCAATTGTTTTGAAATGCTGCGAAATGTAATAGCATGGGGTCCTGTGGATGACTTCAGTGTTGCGAGCATGCGCAAGCGAATCCGAGTGTTTACAGCGGTAGTAAGTCGGGCAGCATCTCAGAACCAAATTTTTTGAGTCTACAGACCAGTTAGTGTGCCAATTCTGTTGTGCTGTCGTCTCAAAATATACTGTAGCATTATTCGGCTGCTGCTTTTAATGTTGACCAGAATTTTCTTACTCAAGGGATTTAGTACTAAAATAAGCATTTCTGAATAACAACCTCGAGTTTTCGCAAAAGAGCCTGTGGCTACTAAACTTGCTTTCAAGTATTTCGGACATTTACAAACCAGGGTTTCTAGCCTGGCACACAAAGACACTCATAGCATTCCGCGAGTGAGATAAGGGTGTCCTGCTGAAAACTACTCCAATTCTTATTTTGGCGTCCTCATCTCAGGTACGCAATCTTTCATTTAATCCTAGTTTTATTTACTGTTAACAGTGCCACCCTATGCTGTTGAGAATGCGACTTACATTCGATGCATTCGGTGGTTGAATGACTTTGGCGTCACTATCGCTTTCTGTTCAAGGAACCCAATAATCCTTCAAGCATTTGGTGAATTAAACTTAGGTGGACTGAAATCCGACTATCGAGGAAATGCTAGAGAGGATGTGGAAGGTATTTGTTTTCATTTTTTTCTTGATTTCCCGTCTAAATTAATGTAAACAATTCATAGGGTGCTTGGTTTGTTTCGAATTTGCATAGGTACTCAGAAGTAATAACCGCGAACACCTTTTGGGTTTCATTTTTCGCTGATGGAAAATCAAGTTAACCGAGTGTAGCCAATCATGTCGACTGCTTTAGAAGAACATGCCCCGTAACGCATTTGTCGAAGCAGTCGTCTTTGGCAGTGCTAACCCCTGTTAGACCAGTGCCTTCAGCAAACTCAAATTCCAGGGTAGGTTTCCTCGATTAAATGCCGTGACTGCTATAAGTCATAAGCTTGCTTGACTCTTTAATGCAGAGCCTTTTGAAGCAGTTCAACTCTGTCCATTACAATGGATGCAAGCACATTGGTTGGTGTAACTGGAGCCTAACGCATTTCTCATTCTCTCCCAGTGCTGAAAATTTTTATTATCTGACCTGTTGGCTATCTTAGGAAGGTGGGAATGTGGACGAGATGTCATTGGTGAAGCAATGCTGATGCTCTGTTCTTCTACAAGCAGGGCGCTAATCTGCAAACAAGCGCGCTGGCCTGTCCGCTCGAGTTTACCACTCAGTTGGTGTTCGCAGACCCCGTCGCCATTCTCGACGACGTTGCAAGCACAACCCTTTTAGACAAGCTTTTCCACTGTCTCTCTGGCTATTATTGCTCCCATCTCATTGATCATTGGGCAACCTGTCCTGAATTTCGCTACTGCAACCGACGCTGCCTCCCTCTCCACTACATCCTCGCCCTGGTCTTTTAATTGCCTTTCCGCAACCTATTCAGCAATCGCAAGCTTGTTAGCAAGTGTAGTGTTGACCCTCACCCTGCCTTAGACTGAAATAATTTGGCCAAGTTTGGAATTTGGCGGAAAATGCTTGTAATCTGAGTATAATTGATCTCTTTAGCTCTTTAACTCAGCTGAGGTTTTCAGTTCTGTTGCGCTGGTGCTAGCTCTAGGAAAACTGATTTTCTGCCTCGTGGTGGTCATTATTGTCTGGAACTGATGAAGGAGGGAATGTAACATACACCTTGACGTTCTTCCTTCTAGGCGAAAGCGCAAGTGCGATCCGTTGCTACTTTTATTTACTAAGTAGTCGAAAAAGACGCGGGTGTGGTAGCGCCACCTAATCGCCATGGTGGGTGCGTCTTCATAGCCGGTCTCACTGTCATGTTGCCAGCATTGCCTTTCTTTAAAGTTGGAATTCATCAGTCTATTTTGCAAGTAGTTCATCTATTAACCGAAGATGGCTTTCTGAATCATTTCGAATTTTGTAAGGCTGCTTTGTAGGGTCGTTTGATCTTTGAAAGAAGCGTAATGAGCAACATTTGTCATTCATCATTTATTTCTCCCTTGTTCCCACAATTGCTCTAGGATTCAGACTGCAAAGCAAATCGGAAAAGTTCGTGATTTAAACATCACCGTTATTCCAAAGGAGGAATAAAAACAATTTTTACAAATTACACATGCACTTGCTAATGAAGCGCCCCATTAATTAAGGACTATGTGTACTACAAATTGGCTTCTTCACAAAGTGCTTAAATCTGCCTATGAATGGGAGGGAAGATAAAGATTTACTAGACTAGCTTCGGCCAAATCCTTTGCATCTCTAGTCACCTTGGCTCATTTTACACTGTTGGCAACATTCATTTCCTCTTGGCTTATTGAACAGCCTCAATCATCGGATACCCAAGCTTATATTACAAAGAAACGCATTGCAGAAACGATGAAAAGGAATGGTCTAGAAGTGTGCCACTCAAAAGTTTTAATGGAGGGTATCTTTTCCAACAATAAGCGATTCAACAGTTTGGTTCTCAAAAGAATACTTTGCACTTCAAAGCACATTGTGGCATAATAACACAAAGCTGACTGCTCATGCGAGTGGAGTGAGTGCACGAAGTTCCAAAAGTAGCGACAAGTTCGACTAAAATTAGACCTAGCTCCTTTAAAGAATGGCCTTTGTACTGCGTGAAGGCGTGGTCATCCCAAAGGTACGTAAGACGATGTAAGACGATGAACGATGCACAGCGGATCGCCTTAACTAACCTTAAGTGGAGTTGATTGCAGCCATGCCTTTTGCACAATATTCTGTCCTCTCTTCCCCAGCGTGTTAACCTCCCAACGTGATTGGCATGATAATACTTCTTGAGATTCTGTTTCTCGACCTTTACGGTGCCACAAACTACTCACAAATTTACTTAGTACTGGTAATGCCTACTAAGAATGTTGCCATTGCGTAATGTTGGATTAGGTTCATAAAGGTGCTGAATGTTATAAAACAAGTCGTATATGAAGCCGATGTGGCTGCCTTCAACGGTTGGTCCAGCAGCAGGAGCAGGAGTATCTCGTCTTAGGGCAATAAGCAAGCCTCAGTGCCTCATAAAAATTGACCAACACAAACCTACATTTCGGACGTGGTTACCCGATTGGTCTCTTCAGGGGTGTATGTTATCGACCTCATGTAATCTTCGCCGTAACGTGTCATTTGTGTGTTACTGATACCATCACAGATATCCAAAGTTAATCATTCAAATGCTTTATTGGGTATAATGCCTTATTCAACTAGAAGTCTGTGCATATTCGAATAAAGTTAATCGAGTAAGGGCATTTGCCTTTCCGTTGTCTAAACCATGATTTCCACCAACCCCAAAGACAAAGGTGTTCATGTCCTGAGCAATTCCAAGTATATGTGCTGTGGCCTAATGCACAGAACAAAACAGCAGAGACTAACAGCTCCATTAGAGTCCACCTCCTACTACAGACATTCCAACTTAGAGAACTGATCTCAGAATCTGATGGTACGTGACCGGATAAGTATACGGGGGGAAACACTGGAGCATACGCTTAAGAAGTTGACCTCGATCTGAGCACAATTGGACGATGTAAGGTATGACGGATACGCTAGGCTGTAAAGCAGAGAAACTAAGAATCGGAGAATGGGTAGTGCTCCATGACTAAATAAGAAAACGACAGAATCTGTAGGTGATTTTGTGCAGCTACAAATAACTAAAATGATGTTTATTTTAATTAATTTGAGGTAGCACCCAAGTTTTGACTATCACATCAATATTGGCATTAAGTAGTTGACAAAGGGATTACTAAAGGGTTGCATTAAGCGTCGTCCCATGCACACTCAGTAATCAACCTTCTGCTTTGTTAGATCAAATTTCTGAACTGGACACAGCTAATTGCAATGCGGAAGCCAAGTTGATATTATACTTGCTCTTGGGATGTTTCCGCTCAAGACAGCCCATCAGTATATTTGAAGCTATTGATCAACCAGATTAGTCTAAGCTACAAAGGGCTCTTGATGTAGCATGCTGTAAAATAGTAGCGATTTGAAGGCCAGCAGTGACTCAGCCACCTTACCTCACAATGCCTTGTCCTCACTTACATGAACCAATGGCTTGTCACGCACCTACTGACGCATTGATTCCTATCAGTTACAGAATAGCCTCATCGAAAGCATAACAAAGGGAGTGTTTGGTATTAGGAAATTTCCTGCAGTTGATGTGCAGTCTAATGGAATCTTCTTGTGGAGAAACTTGGCCCCAACAGCTGCAAAACGCAAATATTCGCCTTTGAACATATTTACTGGGGATTTCTCTGGCTCCTTTTGCGACTCCCTGGTTTGTGGCTCAGCTGCCGCCGCTTACCCTTCAGCACTGCAAGCGATTCTTAATCATTTAGTCCACAGTGCCGGATGATTCATAAATGTTTTGCTAACGAGACACCCGACACGCAATCCAAAGCCTACGGTGTCTTTCTCTGATCACTATGAGAACCTGGTCATGCATAATTAATAAAGACTGTTGTAGTACCATGTCTGCTCCATTACCACTTTTGAATTCTGTCGTAGCACCAGAAACACATGGCAAAGTTTACCATCATGGTGGGCAAGATCTTTTACAATTCACTGACAATCATATGAAGTGCCTGCAGATAAGTGTTTTTAGTTTCTAGGGGAAAGGCGCCAAGGCATGGCATGCAATCCGTGTAGCCTCGGAGATTTGGATCATGGTAAAAATGTAACGACAATAAACCTAATGTACGATCTGTGGAAGTGAGGCTAAACTGAAAATATATGGCATACCGTACATTTCTAAGCAAACCTACGTCCACGGTCTTCTGTGCAGACGATGCCATAGTTAATTGCTCCCAGAATAAGTAGTGTGCAGTGTAAGAGAATCAGGTTGTACATCTGACCTTGCTAATCATTATGGTAGTCGACGGATTTAGTGCATGCATGAGCAGTAGAGATTGGTCACAGTAACCACCTGTGCAACCTCCGATTTCATCAGCACGTGCACCACTTGAATTGCATATGCTTCTAAGCACTGTGTAAAGTTTCCAGAAATGTAAGAATTCTGGCTTTGGTCGGATTTATCACAGATCATCCTCTGCTATTGAGATGTAAAATACGCTTCTTGAAATTGCCTACAACTACCCACACCGCCTAACTACCAGTCCTTTTATAAACAACGATCAAAGCACCGATGCGCGTAATCAATGTGAGTGTTTGGTGGACCAACATTTTTGGGCTTGTAAAATGGGTGATCAAACCAAAGCGAGTCTGCATTAATCCAATTTTATCATTCCTCCTAAGGATTTCAGTGTCAGTCCTGACGATGACAGTTTTAGTCTAAAGTCGAGACTCGAAGTAAAGACTTTTAAAAATAAAAGCAGCTTTTTACATTAACCCTGCGTGTGCGTAAAATACCAACTGCAACTACGCAAGGGTTGCCCGAAGAATGGACTACTGTCCTATCAAGTTAATGGTCTTTACCAGCGAAACAGGCGGCGGTATCGATGCCGTTGTTGGTGCAAGACGACACTCCGTGCAAGAGATTATGATTTTCCATGCTACTAGATAGCATTCCTTATTGCCGAACCAAGAAGACTCAGATAGGTGTCGCAGATACGTGGACTTCAGACGAGGCGATACGGCGAGAACCAATGGGCTGCCATCACGGTGAGGTAAATCGAAAACCCCCTCCAAGGCACAATATATTTTAACCTCGGCGCACCTGTCACGCCATCAGTCTATGCTAGCGCTCTGTGCCAATGGTGGGTTTTGGAGCCAACATTCATTTTTCATTATTTGTTTTGTGTGTGCCTTCTCAGTTTTATGGTTCTCTTTCATTATATTTTGCCTCTTTTGATTCTTACATCACCGAAAATAACATTAGTTCTTTGTGAATATAGACTCAAAATAACTCAAGCCGTAAAATTACTGACCTTCCGGTTGAATTAGCGTTAAAAATATGCCAATACCTCGGCGCTCCGGACTTGGTAAATTGCTATGCGACCATTCCGGGATGGAGGGGAATACTTTCAAAGCCACAATTCTCCACTGTCCTATACCAGTACATTAGTGAGTGGGACTGGCTTGACAAGTGCTTTGCGAAATGCTGTTCCCACAACCTTCGCCAAATTCTTTCAAAAACGCCTTGGAAGCTATCCAGTATTACAAAGCCCAATTTGAATCTTTCCAGCGAAGATTTATAGAGCTAAGGCAAGGGCGAGACCATGGACCTATAAGCTTTTGGCTTTTCAGAAGCGCGAACTTGGCTTGGCTACCACCAAATCAACTCACATTATATTCAAAACCACCACAGGTTGCCCATTCCAGTCGTCTTCCAACGAATACTCATACAGTGTACATAAATCACGGTCGTTTCCGCAGGCTTATCTTTGCACATAGTTATGCCGAGGATAGTATGCCTGCTACTACCCAAAGGATTCCGCCTCCTGAAGACAAGGACGAATCCGACTATTGCGATTGCATAATATATGCCGTGGATCCTCGGCAATTTTCCAAGCATGACATAAGAGTCACCTTAGAATCGCTTCAACCTCATCAAACATTACTCGTTGCGGTTATTGTACTTGGGGAGGAGGATGAGTTAACCAAGATGGACTGTCTCATAAAATTTCTTCAGGGCCTTGGAGGATACAACAGCCACCTCCTGGCCACCATGCCAATGAAATGGCGGCTATTGTGCATCAAGCATCATGATCCAGGCTGTGTCTGCTGGAGTGATCTGTTTGATTGGGGTTGCTACGACGTGATGTCCAGAAGACTTAAGACCGATCAAGCCAACGACTCTGCACGCTCTGCGTAATTGGACCTCCCATGTATGTAGCAATGTTGATGCGTTTTGTACTTCAATTTCGCATTTTTCGGTTTGATGATTTGCTAAGAGCGACTTGAAGAATTCATGCAAATAATGGATCGGAAGGGCTTTTGCGAGGTCATAGTAAGATACCTATTAAGACTACCCTTAACATCACAAAAGTACCTATTCCCTGGGCTTCGCGAACTTGGATCTTTTAGCTTAAGCAATTTTGCAGTGGACCTTGGAGAAATACAAGCAACTGCACTGACAATCAAAGCATCGTTCTAGTGACAACTAATCCAGTCGACTCTTACGTATTCAGTTTTGACGACTTGTGCGATGATCGATTACCAAACAAGTAAGGCGGATCAATTTCGTAAGAAACAGCAAATTAAACTACAGTCTACTGAACCCACTAGAAATCACTCTAACCAAGATTATAAAGCTGACTGAATTCGCACCAGGTGTATCAGCAAACTGAAGTTCCAAGAGGGTAGTTTGCTACGTATACGGAACCAGAGAAGACAATTTGGAGACCAAATGCGCGACATGCTGTGCGATAGGAGTCAAAAGCTATAATAAATGAAATCAACAACCCTTAGTTACGGAATGTTTACCATCGAGCCAACACCCTGCAGTTGCTCCACTTTACTCTATCAAAACACGAATTTGTCGTAAGCGCTAACACTATACAGCAAAGTTCGTATCTCGTGTGATTTTCGCACAAAATGCTATTGACCAAGTCTTTAGTGGCATAGCAATGTTCTGTCCTCATGAGATGTGTGGAGCAGGCTCTTAAGCTGTAGGAAATCGTAGAAAGCCTCTTTTACTGTGAAGCGAAATTCCCAGCTACCTTCATATCAGCATCGCGTGGGTGAACACCTTCAAGTTGATTATTTAACGCCTAACGCTCTTCTCGACTCGTTAAAGAATCTTATTCCAACGTCATGGGCAATCACATACCTTAAAAGAGCTCTACTTGCACTGTTTGACATGCTTTGTTCTCTGTAAATTCATAACACTAATTGTCATGGATCATTTCTTATGTAAATTAAACAAATAAAGATGGACTTTGTTAAAAGCGCACAATGGCTTCGTTGTAATCTCAAAAGAGGAACGATGCTCAACAAATCATCGCATGACCGCTCTATGCCACCTCATTTATAGGTCTTGCTTAACATCAAAGCCAAAATGTAGAGCGTCAGCCTAACCTTAGTGAGTTGTGAAGAATAATTTGTAAGAAATTCTTCTGGGGAATGCTAAATGAGATTTGTTAAAGGAATACTTTTAATTGTATGAGAAGCAGGGGCTGTGGAAAATATTGGGAGTCATAAAATGGCTGCATTGCGGGACTGCAAAGTAACGTGATGTTAGGAAATAACGCGATGGTCCTGCATGTAATTCTTGTTCTGTCCCAACTAGTGCAGCGGATTTCAACCATCCCCGTTACAACTATTCCTTCGTGGAGGTGAAGTGGGAAAACTTAACAGACACTTCCAAATTGCTCCCGTGCGATCGATTTCATCGTCGGAATGTATGTAATCTTTTCGTGTTTCAAAATTACTGCTAACAATTTTAACCGCATTTAAGGAGGGCACAGCGCACACTACTTAATTGAACATTTGCTACCTCATCGTTTTATGAGCATTAACAGATGCCAGTTCTCTATTTTTGTGTAGCGAAAGCATCTTGAATGGTTGTCTGCCTAATTACAAACCGGCTTTGGTCGATTTCACCAAAATTTAGTGATCATGACGAAGCACAAATATTTGGAAGAATTGTGAAGGCGTTGTCAGTAATGGTCCATAAAATGGAGGCCAAGGTTAGCATGGAGGATGTAGTTATGTGCCGAGCCTTTAATATCTCTGTGATGGGATTTGCGGAAATGGGTGGAAGGGTGAAAATGCCCACTCTCATCAAAAGGAAGAAAAAGTCCCATTTGCACATAAAACTAACCAGGATGCATTTTAGATGCATGAGCGATGGCAAACTGGAAACGGTTTTACTTAAGAACGATCATTAAATACTTTCCATTATTTCCATTTGTCTAGTTGCATTGATTAAACATTTCACTTCAAAGCATCGTGGGCTGTAATTAAGACAGTAATGCACTCCGTTTCTTTCCCAAAATATTGCATAAATTATAGTGCTAAAGAAGGTTGTGCATTGTAAAGGTAGAACAGGGTTAAGGACCACAAACACGACCCGTTAACCAATGTGAAAGTAGAACTGAGGACCCACGACGCCAAAACATGAATAACACTTAATCTAAGCGATGCACTCAAAAGCCTGGCCACAAATGTTTCGATGTCACCAAAATTCTACATACATTCTCGATTTTCTTTGCATCAAACTATCAAAGTGGAGGGAATCAAAACGTATTCTACCTGGCCTCGCGAATCGACCAAAATGGAGCAAAAGCTCTTCCAGAATTTCCTTCGGTGAGATGTGGTCTCCTCATACATTGGACTTGAAGCAATAATGCTTGACATTTTCAGCTTAAGTGCTGCATTTCCGGTCGACTGTGCATTCTTACGAAAGTCAGGTGCAATTCACAACAACCGATGCGTGTTGTAGCATGCTCAAGATGTAATTGCAGCAAACTAGGAATCAAAAGGGTTAACAAGGTAGGAATTGCAAAGGACCGCTTAGGTGCACAGAAGAGACATGAAGAAAGGCTGCACATGCCTTGCTAATCAGCAAAATTTGTGTTAGCTAAAACTGGAAATTTTAGAAAATCTTATAATTGCCCTAGGGCGGATCTAAATTCCTTTTAAGATCATCAAAGACTACCTGCTGAATCATCCTTATTCAACAGCCAATTTGCTGACAATTATTTATGCTAGAGAAAGATCAGATTTTGCAGCTCTCAAATGCATTATCAGCGTCAAATCTTAACATCGAGGGTCCACTCCCTTAAACTTCCTCAATGAAATGTAAAAGTGACTCCAAGCATGCTTTCGGTTTCGAAGATGCTTATGCTTTGACAAGAAAACAGAAGATTGGACTTCGCTAGTGCGTGTCTTAAGAAAAGCCCTGTGACGACTGAATTATTACCAACTTACTGGTCATTTTAGTGCTGAGCTGAGGAATCTAGTGCAATTTTCCGAATCGAAGCGCAAAAATAATGCCGAGATATTTCGTGCAATAGACATGCATGTGCAAATCACGTGCAAACTGCGCTTTTGAGGGGACACATCTGGCTTCCAATTTGCAACCAATCAGAGTGGTCTCATCTGCATAGCCTACTGATGTCACGCCAAGTTCAAGGTTCACTCAATGAAAATGATTGGACAGCTGAGATACGTCGGTTGATTAGAATCAAACAACATGCCAATCTTGATGTGGATTCTCAACGTTGTTTCTCAACCCTGTAACCGAAACCGCATTCGACGGATGAAACTGCTGTGAGGTCTATGCTAATGGTGCTAGATGCAAGTGTCCTGAATGCTAAATTTCCCTGAAAACGAATTAACGATGGTAAATATTAGCTTCAAAATGGCTGTCTAGCATTATTTCAAGTCTGTCTCTGTGTCGCTCTGGAACTAAGGCGGAGTTAAGGCTCTACCTTGTGTCTCACGTTGCTCGTTTATGGTTTGTATGCGCCGAGGCTAGGGAGGGAGAAAATACAAGGGGGCAACATTTTGAATACGCAATATATAATTGTATGTTCGCGCAAGAATCATGTCTCCAGCGCTCAAAATCAATCCTTTTACTGATAGTAAAGTTGCAATCTTGTCAAAATTGTAATCAAACTAATGCAGTTGGGCGCAATTCTTCAAAAAGGATTGAAATGCAATTGAACTGTGGCCTACCCTAACCCACAATGATTTAGAGCCCTAAAATAGCCGTAGTAATGCTTTGGCCCACCGATTGTTCCCCAATTACTTACTCGCATACTTACTCACCTACTTCCTTACTTTCTTACTTACTTGCCTACTTACTTACTTACTTACCTACCTACTTACTTACTTACTTACCTACCTACCTACTTAGTACGACCGTGATTTTGTCAGCATCAGCTGATGATCAAAGCGTCTTTCGGAGAGGGAATTTCATTTAGATGTCGCAAATCGTTCGTTAAAAGATGGTACGAGTTAGCAACTTCTGCCTGATGGCTGTTCGTCTCGATTGACCTATAATCACTGCTTCTGTCATGTGGCTATTCGTTCGGGTTGTTTTGAATATCTTCGCCAACACTAAATATGTCATATTACTGTTTTAATACTGGGAGGCCGCAGCTCTAAGGAAGTGTTTGGATGGCTTCAGTAGCTCCTGGTTTGCTAAGGGCTTAAAATTTTGGGAACAGGAACATTAAATAGTTTTTGCTTTAGCTTGCAACTTCCCGTCTTTGGTTAGGGAACATTTCTGAAATTTCTCTCACCAACTAAGGCAAAACTGAAGGAGGGTTTTTCATGCGATTGTGAAACTAAGACTATTCACTGAGGGAGCTCAATACTCCTGTTCTCCATATGCGCTCAAGGAAAATTTAGCTACGAGAAGAGCTCGGACTGTGGTAGACATTTGTCTGCATGAAGACGTTTAACGCCTAGCAAAGGCTCTATTGCCTCAACAATGGGGCCGGTTTAAACCAGAGAGGAGCCATTTTGTCGGACAAGACTGCACTCTTTTATTCTGACTTCACAGGAGCAATGAAATTGTGGCCTGCGTACATGCAGGCATCAAGCTATGAGGTCAGCCATGGATTTAATTTTTCACATTTAACATGCCACTATTTAGGGTCAGTTCGTATGCTGTCTAAACAAATTTGCACCCTGTTACCCTATGCGCATTTCGTTGACCAATCTTGCCTGATAAATCGATGGTCCTGCAAATAAGCCATTGTGGGCAATGGTACCGGCAAGACAACTGTTTTCGTGCCGCAGCTGTCCGGGCCAACGCTTACTTTCGTCATTGCAATGCATGCCCAGCCCCAAGTGAATTCACTTATAATAAACTTTTCCTTGCAGGAGGCTCAATATTTCATAATCTGAGGCAGAGTTGCAGCACGTTTCACAACTAATAAGCAAAATCTAATCTGTAACACGCACTCACCGAACTGCCCTGAGGTCCACCCCATGGTTCGTTACAAGTGGTTAGAGGACTTGCGCAGGGCAAAGCGAATGATAGACAATGCTCGACATGAAGTTTTGCGACTATGTATTCAGTTGCTCAATGTAACGTTGGATGGAGCGCAAAAGCAAAACAACGCATTGTGACTTGACAATTCATTGATTCTGATTAGCCTGAATTTGGCATTTTACAAGGCTTAAGAAAAGTAAAATGCTACTTTTGCACGTTATAAAATTTCTGGACAAAGTAAGGTTTTTTATTCAAAGGCGTAATCATTATTGGTTCTTTTCCATTCTTAATGATTCTAATCCATCGTTCGCACTGTTAGTTTGAGTGTCACACGAGAACACTTAACGAATGTGGAAAGCCAGCATCCGAATCTACACTCGGCCTAAACGTGAAGCCCAAGTCGATTTAAGACCTTATAAATCTAGGTGGCATGACATAAAATATGCTAAAGAACAAAGTGGACCGAGTGGGGCCGATAGGTGCATTCAGTCAGCTAAATTAAGTAGCGAACGGCGATCTATAAAGCAAATACAATGCTCTTAGCAATCTCTTAAACATCAGCTTGTATCAACGAACCAGCAATCGGATTTCTGCGAAATGGGCACACATTTTTCATGGTGGTAATCTTGCACAAAACAGCCAAACAACCAACCAGGTAAGCCCAAGTCACAAGGGACTGATAAAACAATATATTGTGAATGGGAACCATCCAAAGTTGGCGGTGACTTGTTTACACAAACCAAAGGTTTATCACGCAGTCACAAAATCATTGACTTTTCTTGATTTAAGACTGGCCTCAACGAATATGCAATGAAGGATTTGTTAGGCGACGGATGATTTGATGCGATTGGCTTATGATTTAAGTCAATAACTCTTCGTAGCGACATTTCCTCAAGAGCTGCAAGGAGGAATGTTCGAGTTTGGGGATGCTCAATGAGCCTTTCTTTGGCTCCTTCCTCATTCTTGATTTATGATCCCGCCAACATTAGCGTTGATCACTTTATATGGTCAGTAACCACTTAGTCCCTGCTGTCAAGGGATTCTGAACGTCCTTACCAAAGACATATGTGTAACAAAAATTTAAGTCATTGGCGCCAAACATGAATAATTGAAGATTCCTAATACAGTGCCTGTTTCATTGTCAGTTTTAATTGATGTTATAATGGCAGAACTAGAGAGCGAAATTTGCCCCCACGGTGTTCAAAAGCAGAAAGTCGAAAAAAGCATCAGCTAGTCCTAATTCCTTAAGGAATAGCGTCAACACTTGTATGGAATTTATGGAATGTCTAAACATATGATCACTAATAAAAATGAAACATCAATGAACCAAGCGTGTGTTTTGTGAAGATGAGACCAAAATGCAGCCGAATATCAACTGGTACAAGTCTAAAGTGGAATTAACCACAGCAAGCCGTATGCAGTGTACGTGGCGTGCATCGTAAACGAATCACGGCTTTTTAATCAGCATGGCATCAGGCATTTGAACTAGCCGCTTGCATAAGATTATATTTCTCCGGCACGCATACTGCTTGATTCCATACACTTTCAGCATTGGGTGGCGCTCCCAAAAAAACTGTTTTCGGCGTTTGCTAAAATCATCACTGGTTCCTGTGATGAATTTAACGAACATCATGTGGTTCCTACTCCATCCACATGAACCGATGTTTTCGTCGATAAAAGCCAGCCATTGCTCAAAGACCCAACTGCCTAATTTTGTTATAAAATGATTACACGCCTGATAAAACAAGGTTACTCAAAAGACCAACACGTCTTGAATCTTAACATGAGGTAGCCTAATCAGAATTGATTTGCTCTAGTCCCATAATGCCACTCATTGAGTTTGCTCGTTAGAAACCACAAACCTCCTTCAAAATCGACACTAAAAGGCAATATTTCGTCTTCTGGGACACCGACTACAACTGCATAGAGACTACCATGGTAACGGTGTTTCTTCAGATCTTGTTAATGTCCAAGAGCGGTAAAAGAGGCAATTGTTTCGATGTCATTACTGCTTTAAGTTGTCACTGTACGCAGCGGATTATGGGCTTTCGTGTTAGTAGATTGCGTCTGGATGATGTTCTACTCTGGTTATCTGGACCCTGAGGCGTGATGTACATTTGTTTCATGCGTGTCATTGCATGGTCAACTGAGGACAACCATGTTTGGTTCTTGCTGTCATCAGTTCATGGATTACCAGGACGTATTCACGTCACACTACCCCATTAGCACTTTGCCGTCCAATTTTATCTGTTTAGCCGGCAACCTCAAACAAATTGAGTTGCTGTCTTGAGCTGACATACCGCCAAGACAAATGAGTGTCTGTATCGCAGCTGACCAGACAAGCACTTCCATTTCATCATCATACTAAATGGTGGTCTGCCGAAAGCAACTTGCACTTTCGCAGACTTCACCTTGCTAAAGGCTCAATGTTTCGAAATCCTGGACAAGTTTGCAGTGTATCCTACAACTAAAAACAAATTCCTCCAGCAGCCTGGTTTTCTCATAGCATCGTGGGCTGCAATGATTTGTTAAGGGTAAAGCATAAGAGCGAACATAGAGTTTGCTAAAACAGTACCCAATGTGATTTGACTTAGCTGGTTGTCTACGAATTGTTGCATCCACAAAAAGGAGCTATATAAGGTTACTTTTAAGTTTGTATCCCAATTTGACAGAAAATTTGAGAGCTGGAACCTGCTGTATTTAAGACTGACATCTTTGATGAGGAGTTTCAACGCGAGTTCTATTAGTTACTGATTTGAGCAATCTTCCAGTCAAATAGGACTGATATTGACGGCGGTAACCTACTCGGTTATAAGCTAGCTTTGAACCGAATATGCTTAGTAGCATGCATTATTCAAAATCCAGACCACATTTGATGCACTCAGCTGTAACTTTGTAGCAGTAAGTTAGCAAAAATGCTTCATATCGTTGCAATTACCAGAGTCCGAATTGCCTGGACCAGGGGCTTAAAATTAGCATCCCATATGGTGGTGCTTAATTTAGATGAGGGAATCGTGTCCCGAAATGAAGTCAATACCTTGTGATGCACACATGGTTGAATAGGCTTTTCACCTCCAGCCAGCGTCAATGGATGAGCAACCATCCAGATTCAGCACTGAACTATCTAAGCAACCATTGAGAAGCTTGACGTTGCATATTAACTCATTCAGAGAGACATTTAGGGTCGCAACGAAAGTATTAGGCATTGCCTACGATTTCTCACCGCATTTCCCAAAAGAAACAACAATGTCTTACAACCTCCCATCAAAGACTTGTGTATTGTGCTCCAAACTTCGGCGAGCCTTATTTTTCCATTCGTTTGATACTTTACAGGCTCCAAATAAACTGAACTGACGTCCGTGCAATTTCTTCTTGACCTCAAGACTTTTCCGTCCTTGTATCAAAAGGTTAGATCAGGTCTGCCATTAAGTAGCCAAGATTCAAAGCAGGAAAGAAGACGACACTATTAAAGGATGCATTTTTATGGGCCAATATGAGCTAGGACACCTGGATAGTGAAATTTGTTTGTGTCCACATTTAGCTTGGAGTGTGGTTCTTGGACACTAAAGGCACTAAGGTCCTCTTGCTGCCAAAGAGAAACGCAGACAGCTTTTGTGTTGGTCAAACAAAGCTACAGCTATAGCCAAGAGCATTCTTGATTATCCTCCGTACGGGGACAAGTCTTTATTAGTGATGCTACTCATTGGGGTTTACCTTGCTCCGCACACGGTAGTACACTCAAGAGGCTTACTAAGCGTTCCGAAATTAGAGATTGTAATAAATACATATGCATTGAAATGCAACTGGCATATTTAATGCGCAATGCCTCGAACTATGTTGTACATTTACGAAAAACACCAAACTTAGGTCAAGGTCTAGCCGAAGAAGAAATCGTATGTTTCTGTGATGTTGTTCTTCAGCTGGTGCGAGTGAAGGGCACTAGCATGAATTTAGTTGATCATTTTCCAAAGGAAACCGTCAAGAATGTAGAAGGAGCAGATAAAAGGGACGTTTGTCCCCTCAGTTTTGTTGATTAATGCGTTGATGCATGGCAATTGAAGAAGCTGTGTTGAATGAATTTGCCTCCGACTTTAATGTTCACGGTAATGATACCGGTTTTAAATGGCAAAATGAATGCTAGACCGATTTATTTACATCATAACAGAGCGCCTTAAAATTGCTCGGCTTTTCTTTGGTCCTATTCATCTTCCCCTTCATTACTGAACTTCCTCTTGATTGCTGATTTCTTTGTTAAGCCGGTAGCATTTGTTGTGGCGTTATATTGATTGTAGTCATTCACACGTGTAAATTTGAGCTTAATATGTTTAAAGTAATTACTCTTTCGCAGTGCGATCAGGATTACCGCTCTCTTCCTGATTGTGTGCGTAGACTTTTAAGTACGTTCCACATTTACCTGATGCCTTACTCGAATTGCCATGCCGTTTTGCATCGACATTCGCAGTCAAAGTTCCGAAAGTGGGTCTCCCATATTTGACCAAGTTTGCTTATATTCGGACCCATTTCGCTGCAGTGGACCTAGGCCATACCCGTGCGAAGGATTCTCCACCCCAACCTCCGTAGCAGAGAGGAAAACGAACGCATACATATTTCCGATATCTGTGCCATTATTAGAGCTGATATGAGTGGGTCACAGTGCCTCTTTCAAAATGCAGAAAAGGGCGTTCGAGGATGAAAATCGGGAACATTGGTGAGTGTAGTAATTAAATACAAGTGCCTGAAGAGATGTGAATTTCGCTGGCTTGTGTCTCATGCATCGGTTCAATTGCGCTTGGTGCTCGATTAGTGAGTGGCAATGCCTCCATGGCCGTGGTTATTGATGATCACTTGGCAGATCCTGGTTTCGGCGGCAGCAACAGTGAGCGCCAATCGGAATAAAGGATATTAAATAGAAGCTCAAAAATGCAGCAAATCAGTAATACGAAGGGAAGGACCAAATCACCGATTAGACAATTTGCTCCAAGTCAAAGAACAATGCAGAAGCCGTGCCAGGAGGAACTATCGCCTCAACGATAACAACCAGGATCACTGGCAGGATCGAAGGCTACGCCACAAAGACAATTCATCCTTTAAGGATAGGAGCAAAGGACCGCATACTGACTGCTTTAATTCTGCGGTGGAGAGGGTATTCTAAAATCTGTTTCCATCAGAGAAAACAAAATGCGAATGCTTTTTGGTAGAGTGATCCAAACTTTTGCCTTTTCTTGGTATTTGGCAACGCTCTTATCATTGATGTGCCTTAAAACCAAAATATTAAAGGCACACCAAATGATTGGAAAATATTTTCGAAAAGAATGGCAGCTTTCTTGGAACTAGTTTCATCAAGCTCCTATTACTGGGGTCACTGAGGTAGCTGTCACAAGTCAATAACACGCAGAAATCAATATTTAGCTACTTAGTCAGCTCAGATAACGTTGAAAAGAAAAGTGCCATTCTTAACAAAATCGAGACAAAGATGCAAGTTGCGAGCCTTAACGCAACGGCAATCGGCATCTTGGCAATAAAGCTGGCATTTTCGCAGGACCTAATCAAAGAAGAGGTTTGAAATTTTGCATTAAATGAGCCAAGTGCAGATTGCATACACTTCAAAGGACAGCACAGACATTTATAAGGACTGTGAATGGAAGTAGTGGAACAGGGCATGGCAAATCCGCTGCCAAAATTGCTGCTTCAATTGGCAAGATCATCATCGAGCGTGGTTGTATTATCGCAAACTAGTAAACAACCAGAAGTCTTCTGCGCACCACTTTCGTTGCTGTGGTGATTACAAGACATAGATGGATTAAGTTGAGCATTTGAGGAGAGGGTAAATTGATTTACCGGTAATTCTCCATTATGGCTGCAACTGAAGACCTAAACCATCCGAGAGTTGCTTGGATTTTATCATGATATTAGGTGGGCTAAGAATTTGGTGCTTCACGCCTTTGAGCATTTGCCGATTAATTAAGCAAATCGGACACCCTGAAATGGTGTGAGACAAACCTTACCATTGCGAAAGCAAGCAGTATTTTTCATAAGTGTATTTTATTTACCCTAAATCGTCACGGACAGCGTAGCACGAAATATACCTTCAAGGCTTGAAAGTCTTGTGCAAACAGAGGCTGCACCCACTGTTGTCGGTGACATGTTTGAACCCGCCTCTTGCCACCAGCCAGCAAGATTTGTCAGACGGATCTCAATTCCTTATTATATAGCGTAAAAGTGTGAATCCAGGGAAAGGTAGCCCCAATCAGCCAATTCACCGAAAGTTGCGCTCACCTAGTTGAGCCCGTCCTCGAAAAAATAATGCTGGACAGGGATAATGAGCGTAGAGCAGTCAGGAGGATAAAAGACATTTTCTGTAAAATAAATATCGCGTTACGTGGGATGGCAGTTAATAACACTTACTTTCATCGCTATGCTTTGCTGATGTGTAAACAGTTTTTGTTTTTCTGACAAGAAATGGCTTGGCTCTGTTCCAAGCACACTGAAATAGAGTCTTTTGATACATGCTTGCATTCAATTACTTTTCTCCGAGAATGTTTTTCAGCCTTAGAAGAAAAACCAAATTGCATAATGCCTCTTGAAATAATGCACAATATGAAAAAGTAAGCAAATGGAGTGCGATAATCGCTAGCCACATGTTTGCATAACTTAACATATTGACCAAACACACGACAACTATTCCTCTGCATTTTAATCAGTGTAGTAGTGAGGACTGATCCTGGAGGTCCCTTGCTCACCCATTATATTGGCTGCAAGCCTTTTTGCAAAGTCTCATGCAAATCGCGCTCCTAGTCATTAAAGTATATGTCTACGGATGCAGGCTGTACTTTGCATTATTTAGAAGCTTCATCGTAGGCCTTGCACATCTGGTTTGCGACCATCATGCTAGGCGCCATCCACTTTTAGATACGCCCCCCTATGAGCATGCATTTCTGTGCACATGAATAAGTACATAATTTAAGGTGTGTATTTGTGCAACAATTACAACACAGACATTAGTAAGGGCTTTGGGAAAAGAAAATCACTGTTATTCTGCTTAAATAGGTGTTCATCAAAGCGGTCAGAGCGCAAAACACATCAAAACAACCAATGAACTAAAATTCGATCCTATCCAATAAAGGTATGAAGCAAAAGCGAAATTTTATCTTCATATATGCTATTCTTCAGCTACCCTTTAATAGACGTGCAATTCTGCCCGAGTTAAGTTCCACCCTATCTGTTGCACCAAGCGAAGCCAAGTTATTTTTGGGTAATTTCCTTCATTTGTAAAATGAGTCTCGCTAGTTAGAACCATGGCATTGCCATGTCAAGGTGAAATCACAATAATGCTAGGCATTGGTTAATGAAGAAACAAACAATATTCCAATCTGCACATAAACCAAGCAAATAAAGGACAAAATAAAAGGGGCAACCATGCTGGATTACCATTGCTTAAGGATCATCGGCGACATTTAGTACCTTTGGTTTTCAAAACTGGAGGGCAGCATGCGGTAGGCTGCGCAGTCTATTAATCTACAGTTGAAGATTCCTGAGGTTCTTCACCAACGTAACCAGGTGAATGTCTGCATACACCAAAAAAAAACAGGTCATCTACGTAATTTTCACCACTATACCATTGTTTTGCAAGCTTCATTCGAAAACTTATTCATGCGTTGCTCTTAAACGTCCGATATTGTTATGAAGTGGAAACACAAGTGTTGCAGTTTATGTGAAGGAGCGCGACGGAGATTATTGACACTCCTTCATTAGATGTAATTATTTTGACTACGCAATTCTCGCCGAATTTAAGACATTTGTGATATTGTCCTTTTGTGAAACCTCCGTCTATCATAAAATGCTACAGTTTGAATCGCTTTGGTAGTGTTGGTATCCCAAAACTGTGCCAACGCGTGGGCACTCTCGTTTTTGATGCCCGGCTTTTGTCAGTGGGTGATTTTTCCCCCCCATTTGGGTGATGTCGCCTGCCGGTTAGCAAAACCACTAGCAGAAGTTCAGTGCTGGATTCATTAGCAGCGTATGGAGTAGAATGTGGTGATAAAATAAGATTTGGCTTGTAACTTTTGCAACGAAGCGCCTATGGGCTAATGGGCTGCAAGTCTCCTCTTCCTCTAAGTGGTTGTTCATTTGTAGTGTACAGCTTTCGCATGCAATCAATGGTTGCGATAAGTGAAAGAAATTTTTTGTGAGATGATTGTGTTGATGGTGATGGATGCCAATTTTGAATGTGGTGGCACACAATAGTTTTGTTGTGAGGTGCTGGTACGATTACGATGGTATTGAACGCAAATGAGAGACATAGAGAAGCACTTTTGTTACGGTTATTTTAAGAGCGATCAGCGCCGTAATTTAGCGCTCCTGAAATACAGGTAAAATTAGTAATTTCGATCCTCATGAACATTTCCTCGACACCGAGCATCAACAAAGGGGACATTCATATGCAGTAATATTATCAAGGGGCCTTCAAGGCGAGTTGACATGTTTGTTGACGTGCGATGCGATGAATGACGGTATAGCATATTAATACTGCAGGCTTAGGCTTCCAGGTTACGGTTGCTGCGTTGTTTGTGCGGGCTCCAGCCTCCCTACAAGCTCTTCGAACCACGTGACTGCTTTTACTACTTCGTAAAAGGCATACTGATGGCGGAAAGATAGAGATGCTTCTCCGCATTTTTTTTAACCAGAACAAGGTGAATTTGCGGTATTTTTAAAGCAGCCGTACAACCACTTTGGTTTTTCAAACTTTTTCATAACTATCATAATCAGCAGGTTTACATGGGTTTTGAAGAAAGTAGACACGTCGAGTCCACCAGGGCATCCAAATGCATGGGCTGCTAGATTATCTACCTGTCTTTAGCATTAGGAGGTTAGTAATGGCTTAAAGTGCTTTTGCTCCGCGACTGCAAGAAATCTCTGTAAATTACAATGGCATAAATCAAAAGGTTCCACTGCAGTGTAATGAAAAACCTGAGCTTATTTAAGTTTACAGCCTTCAGTTGACGATTGCTATTCATTCAATAGGCAGAATAGGCTTTAACGATTCCACACGTATGAGTTTAGAGATCAATAGTTGTAAAGACCAAAGACTAAGTTAGGATAAGCGAGACTTTGCGCTTCATATACCTGCCATCGCGATGTAAGTTTGACCGGCATTAGTCTACGGCCGCCGCTTTGCTTCGACGTACGTTCAAGGCAGCACTTAATAAAATAACAATTATGGACTTTAAGCTGTGAAAGGAGTAATACGTTAGTTAAAAAGCTGAGTCAGGATCACATTGGCATTGTTTACCATTTTCTCTGCATATTAACATGGAATTCATCAGCAACAAACCCTGACTGTTGGCTCTTCTCGGTTCATTTTCAAGGCAATTCTCTTAAGCAGCAATGATTAATCGAGCACACCGTCTTTGCAACGAGCACTGTTTTGACAAAAAGTATGAAGTAGAGCAAAAAGACCACTGCGTCGCACATGCTTGACGTTTCGCTTCATAACTGACCGGTGTAGTGCATGTTAGTGGGATTCTTTGGTAAACATGTTAAGCAGCACTTTTATAAAACAATCCTTTTGACACATTAATTGTGTTTCACCTCACGGGATAAATTTCTGTGCCATAAAGTACTGTCTAGAGGCTGCCCACACTCGATTTGAAATCAGTACAGTGACTAGATTGTCTTCAGTGGTGAGGCTCATTTGTGAGTTGAATAAAGAGCTACAAGCGGATGAGGTGGAGACGACACCACCTCTACCGCATCTTCGTCGCCATGTTTTCGCGTCACTAACAGTGATCGTCTGACCGTCAGGCACTTCGCATAGAGCTTCAAGTAAGAGGTCACCTTCACGCAATCATTTCCTGTCCAACATCAAATGCTGCATAGAGATGATTCTCCTCTACGAGTTGAATCGCGTTCTGCAGTAGCGATGAATTTGCACTCACACTCAGTCATAATCCCGACACGGTGGTGCATCAAACCTCGGCTCAATTGATCGAAACGTAGAGTAGTGTGAGGAAGTGCATAGCCTTCGTAGCTGGGGTCGGTATATCGCACCGTCAGTGGAGTATAATACGACTTTAGTACTACGACCAAAGGCGTTCAACAGGAGTGCTGCCCGGATGGCTGCGTGCAGCGCTAGAGTGTAAAAATCTCAAGCATGACCTGGCTCATCTTTCCATGATTGGTTCTGGGCTTGAGCGGAGCCTTATTAATAAGCACTAGGAGCTCCTTAGGCGACATGCACAGTTCAATGTAGTAGGTGTGATGCCGGACCAAGTGACGTGGCCCATGGTGTAATGCGCATCATCAGCAGTGTAGACAGACCTGCACTGGTCAGACACGTTATCTCTCACTGCATCCGTGGTTTATTCTTCCTTTTGAAGAAATAGGCATTTTGATGCGACTGTATGCTCACAGGCGCGCAATTTAGCAATTGTTGCCATTACTGACAAGGTTTTCAATTTGGCACTTCAAGAGTGAATGAATGAATGAATGAATGAATGAATGAATGAATGAATGAATGAATGAATGAATGAATGAATGAATGAATGAATGAATGAATGAATGAATGAATGGGTGATTGTATGGGCTGCAATTAATGGAATTGATGAAGGCACACTGTGAGGAGGATGCCACTTAGTTCATAGTTGACGGAGGGTTTATGCATTTAATCCGATCTTGCCCACATCATGGTGTGTGGCTTTGAAAATGTAACAGAGAGGACTCAATTTAAGACCTCCATTTGAGCAAGTGTCTCCATATTGCTTCACAGGCGGCATACGCCCCATTGCAATTGTCGGCAGAATCATGACGCGCATTCAATTGACAGTCCGCATTTTATCTGCTCCTTTTAACGATGGTCAGTTCTGTTGCATATTTTGGTGGCGCCTAACTTTTGGCCTATTCATGTGCACCTTTCATTTTGGTCCCAGTGGAATTCGTAGCATCACCGCACTGCTCTCAGTGCTGACCATGCAGCAACCTTTACAGCAGCACGCATAAAACGTCGAGTCGACAACAAGCAATGGTGTGAAAGTAAATTTTGATGTTTCTTCTGTGCCACTCCAAAGGACTGAATTGGCAGCAGAATTCATAAAAAATTGCCTCTTCATTCACCACTCTGCGACCATTTGGAATTGGCGGCGTAGGTGATGAATGAAATCTGGCGCCTATTGCAAAGCTTAGGCTAAATAGAGGTGAATGATCGCTACAATACCTTCCTATCCTTCAATTTGACAGCCGCGATGAGGCGTGATATCAGTTGCAGATGCATTTATGCCTCGTTACAGGGAACGCTTTAGCTTCATAGTCAGCAGATAGGTTCCTCTACAGGGTGAATGATTTAAGAGGCATTGGTGGAGTTCTTACACAAGCTGCTGCCTATCGTTCGTCCAAGTAGTGGTGTAATCTGCATTCAAAGCCACTGATAACTCGCAAAATATCGAGTATTTATCGCTCTCAAAAGGAAAGATTAAAAGAAAACCTAGCTGAAGCTGATAAAACAAATTGCATAAGCCTCTTGAAAGCTAATGGTGGTGTCGTTTAACTAGTGTCTTTGAGTATCTAGATTTTCTCGCTGTATTATCTAGCTTTTCTTCCAACCACATACGTGGAGTCGGGTAAGTCTAGCGCGGTTCTTTGCGCGCGCTTAAAAGCGCATTAACCATCCGAGACTCCTTTTGCCTTCCGCTTTTATCTTTGTTTCCTCTGCCTCCTACTTTTCTTCCGTACTTGCCATCTCCGCCGACCTCGCCTCCGCCTCCGCCTCCGCCTTCGCCTCCGCCTCCACCTCCATCTCCATACTATTCTCCACATTCACCAACCCTTCCTCACCTTCCTTTCCATTCTTTCTGCCTTATTTCTTCTCCATCTTCTCCGCCTTCACCAATGCCTCTACATCCACTCTCATTTGTTCCTCCACCTTATCCTTTATTGGTAATAATCTCCATTCAGCTTTCTCCTCGTTCCCACTTTCTCCCTCCCTCCTGCCCTTCCTCCTTCTGCACATTTTTGATCTAATTTTGTTCCATGTTATGCCATCATTCTCAGTAATGCTGAGTTCCACCTTCTCTCCTTTGTTTACCTCCCTTGGTTTCTACTTACCAAGTCTGCCCTCAACCTCAAACACACACACGCGAAGAAAGTGCATACATTCGGGTGTTTCAGGTGTGCACCGCATGAGTGGTCTCCTTCTACACAAGACATAATGTTCGCATGCCAGAAAGTGTCAGAGGTTGTACCAGCGCTGCTCTCACCTAATTGCGTCTCTTCCCTTAAGTTAGGATGCCACCCGGACGAATAAATATCAACATCCTCAAAATGCTCTGCTATCTGAATAGGATATGTTCCAGGAGGTGGGAAAACTAAAACAAACAAGAGTACCACAGGACATTCGCAGCCTTGTCATCTTAATGAATATAAAGACACATTACAAGGTGACAGCATACGATACTAAAATGATGTACGTTCACAGGTTACTCGTTCTTGCCAAAAGGAGGTAGCAAAACCATAAGGAAGGGATTGGTGTCCCCTTCAACGATGCAACTGCTCACGACTTTGTGATAGTCATTATTCGACTTGAGGGTATCCCAAGGACAAACGGGTTGGAGCATCACTACATGTGCAAGAGCTCGTCTTGTGGTCCGTGTTCTCACACCTCTATCACCCTCCTCGATCCACGCACTCTACGGCTTATGAAAATCTTTTGCTATCATTTCAGTGCTTTAGCAAATGCAGTAAATAAATAAAAATGCCATCAAGCATTATATAAATGGTGTGCAGTGCAGATAAAAATGAGAATAAAGAAGTCAAGGCCACACTTACGGAACTGCTCAGCCCCTTCTGTGTAACAAAAAGGGTCTGTAAATTGAATGGGTTCATCATTCTCTTCTTCTCCGTCTTCCTCTTCTCCCTTTTCAGTGTAACAACTATCCTTAATGTCTACAATGAAATGCGACTTCCGCATTCCACATCACCCTGTTCATCAGTCTGCTTCCCTGGCCAATGTCAGATTCAGCTTGGTTAATCAGGTGAGATCTACTTGCCGCAGAACTGGCAAGATATCGTAGATTCGTAACAGGCCTCACTTTTACACATCTTCTCCAAACGCATCTACATCCACACTGCTCGTGTGCTGCTTCTTGTAAAGTGATCATCTTATCATGGGATGATTTCTTACTGTCTACCGTGTCAAATTTGCTAAAGCACAGCAATGCAAGTGGAGATTCACACACGTATTTATTTCCATGGAGTGGCCTGAGCGCAATGGAAAACACCTACGTCGCCTCCGTTATCTACTTCCCTTCTCCTCATTAAGGTGGCAAGTGCTGTCAATTTCTTGTCCATACGGAAGAGACTATCAAGGTCCCCATTTAGCAGTCCTCACATTGAACACATTGCAATTGCGACCAAAGCCAGATCCTGACCACGAGGTGGCAAACCATCTCCACGACTTCTAGACCGTCTGACGAACTCACTTGCATGCTCACTTCCTATGCGCAGTCACTAAAGATGGTTGAGGCACTGCATAAAAGGTACTGCTTCAGCGCTAAACGTATACTGATGATTGGACTAAAAGGTCCATGCTGACTATCTGTGGGCAAGTGTTTTAAGCTTAGCTTCACTTTAGCTATTAGCTAGCAACCTCACATATTGGGTAATTTGTAACAGAATCGTTAAATTCTCAGCCTACAAAGGTTGAGTTCTTCTGAGTACGCAAACGAATCCCTGTGTAAAGGCGGGTGCAATAGGACGATAAATTTTGTGAGTTTTGTTAAACTTGTTGAAAGCGAAGTGGGTGAAGCCATGTTACGCAGGCTAATAATCTCTTTTCTGTAGTGTGGTGTGTGAGCCGTTTATTTAGGGACATTTTAAATGGTGGGTGTTGCTTGAGCTGAACAAAAGCTGGTTGATGCAACACATTAGAACAATGCTATCAACTCTCCCTAAAGTGAATCCTTGGTAGCTTGATATACCCATGTTACATCATTTTTCAACTTCCTTATTTCTTCGTTTGATTCTAGTGGAGTTGACGTTAGCACTTGATTTTTCCTAAAGCTTCAAAATCTCGTTATTTTTGGGGTATTGAAGGCAGGAGGACGATTAATTTAAAATGGCAGCAATTACTATCAACGTTAAGCAATAAATTGATGCTTTTTTCTGAGATCTGTTAGTCGTGCGCTTCGGCTTAGGTTTTCTTTTCTATGTGAGGTCAACGACGAACAGGAAAACCTTAAGATTGTTTGCTGTAAATAAATATCCTCTTTGCCGTTGTAAGTCCTTAGTATGGATAAATAACAGCTCAGTTAGTTGTCAGAAAACTAGTCGGTGATAAATGAATTGGCGTGGGCGATCTAAGATACTCTTGACGTCCACTGGATTACACCCTCTGCAAATAAGAATGATTTAAACGCTATATCCGATTGACACTCAGTGAGGAATCTAATTACAGATGGTGGGCCAGCCTATGTGATGAGTTCAGCAACGTGTCCGCGCATTGTTATTTGCGAACAGATGTGTATTCCTCCATAACGTTTGATTTGCAGGCGTTATTTTTGGCTAAGGCTCGATTATTATCCTCAGTATGAAGTTGAAATCTACTCGTCCAAACCTCATTGTGGATGTTCTTATCTGGTAAGTTGCTTTTGTTTGATGCCTCCAAATTGTGTCAACTGTTCAATTCCACCTCACTGTAGCCTGGCTTTCCCTACAGACGAGGAATGCGATGCAGCAAAAGCAGTGACTGACATCCCATTACTGAACCAACACTCCTCTACTGCCTTTAGCCTTCCGCTACGGTACCGCAGCCACGGCCGTCAACGTGGATGTCGCCGATGGCTCCTTCGACCTCCCTGCCTCCGTCTGCCACTGTACCGCACTCTGCGCTCACACAGGCACCGTATCCTCTATGGGGGCGCGTAGTCGGTGTGTCTTTGACCTCGTGTCTTTCGTTTTGTTTCCATTCTACCGAACGCTCTATTTTAGTGATATCCTATCCCCAGCTCCATTTCTTTGTCCCTTTCTGTTTTGGATAGTACAGATTATGGTCCTGCTGAAGAGTATCGGTCAAGGCTACTGCCGAAGTGTTGATTACTCTTGTTCTCTAATACTAAATCACTGCAACTGATGAGGGTTCTGCTGCAATCGCTGCTTCCTCGCTGCCTACCGATGGGGTTATGGATTTGGTTGCGCGCAGTCTGAGGGCGGCGGGACCTCTCATACATGTGATTTTTGCTGCTCGATGATCCCTTACAGAAAGGATTAGGACGGGAAATGAAGGGTATTGATTTGCTTTAAACGCAATTCTTCTCCTATTATTTGCAAATACTGTTAAAATTAAATTTGTCCCATTTGCCTAATCAGTAGCAATTTACAATCCAATCCAAATGTTTGATTTGTCTTGCCCTCCATTCTAACCGGTAGTTGATAAAGATTGTTTCGTCCGACTATTACCTCGATTTGACCTCATGTTTTCTTTGCTGACGCTGTATAGTAGTATCTGTTCTGAGTCGGATAGGTGACCCTCGCCTAAGCTACCCTTTCACAAAAAATGGTGGGCCTTATTGGCTACGATTTCAAAATATTGTGCTGCTCTCCTGTCGTTGAATACATGGAGTGTTTTGCCATTCCGACTGGGTTGATTTGATTGGTTGAACTCCACCTCGCTGTGTGGGCGTAGGCACTAAACATGTCCTTGTCTGTGACTAGGTTCTTAGGGTAGGCTAAATGTGCGCTTCTTTGCTTCAAGACTTATTAGATCTCTTCATTACAAAGAAGCTAAGACACAAAAGCATTTGATTTATGTACCATAATTTGATCATCGTGATTACTTTTCTGTCATGCAGGCGTGCTCCAGCAGCTGCAAATTTGAGGAACAGTGCTTCTGTAGCTGCTATCCTAGATCTTACATGTGGGGTCTGCACCCGTTTTACCATTTTGCGGCCAAGTACTTCGTTTGTGGTGTAGTTAGGAGGTGTCGGTGTATGGGTGCAGCCATGTTGGTGTTGCCACCGGTGGCATCTCACCCTCCCTCTCCACCTGCCTCTTCTGACAATCAACAACCAGCTACCCCTCCTTGTCCAATTGCTAAGTAATTGGCGAATTAGGAAAAAATGTGACAGAATAGATGATGGCACAGACGCAGCATTAGGAAGGGGTGATGAGTCCTTCACCGTGGAACTAGTACTCAACAGTAAATATGAGGAGTAAATGGTCGTGAGCTTGTACTCACTACAATGTGTTGAGGCTAAAGTGGTATGTAGTGGAGTGATTGCGTACTGTTGAGAGGTAATTTGGATCACGTAATGCATTAATAGCTGGGAGCTGTGGCAAATGTGTAGCACCAAACTGCTGCTCTACCTTATCCAAGAGGACCACCTAGATTGCGAAAGTGCTTTTCACTGTTGACATGAGGGCTACTCCCTAACGCCTTCGAGTGGGATGGAGTTGAGAGAGTAGTAAAACACTGCTGTTACATCCTACAATCATGATGAAGGCTATTCAGCCGATGGACTGGCTTTAATGGTAAGTGTCTACTCTGACTCGACACCTTCTTGTACGCTCGCGTGTGCAAGAGCATGTGGTTTTCAAATCCAGTCCTATTGATTTCCTCAAAGTCATTCATTGAAACAAGCGAGCAAGAGAGGAGGTAATCAACTAGATAGTCAATCGACACACTAAGCTGGAACTGTCGTATGAGCTGCGACTATCTTGCTGAACGTTCTACGCCTCATGACTATGAGCAGCATAGTAAAGGCTCTGACAGCACTGGAGATGCGGTGGATATTTGCGCTCATCTACTTCCTCTTCGTTTATTAACAGTGGATTTGCACTCACCGCCGAGGCCAGTGGGTTAGGCGTATTACCTGGCCGCAGTGGATAACTGCGTTTGGTAAGATTCACTTTGTGACTCCTTAGGTACTTACACAGGGAAGACGCGTTTCCCACCTCATCGGTGCCTCCAATCTACTCCCCTTGCAAGAGATCGCTCACCACCCTCATGTCATTCACTTTTGCCCTTGCTGTCACCATTGACATGGACTGGAGGCCACTGTTGATGCCCTCGCCAAGAACGCCGATCTTGGATGCTCTGCCAACACCATCAACTGCAGTATCACTCACTCAATGTAAGTCCCCATGCCAAAGTGAATGATGAACCTCTACTTCTGTTTTATTTTTGCTAAGTCCTACAACCATCTGTTCTTCCATTTTTGCTTGAATATCAACAATGGATGCGGAATTGGAAGTTTTGAATTACAAAGCTGGTGAAGAGAGCGGAAGAGTGGGATTAGGAGAGGGAGGCAATGAGGGTAAAGAGGATGTAGAGGAGTTTTACGGTGTGGGTGTCGCCACGCCATTGAGGAAACGAGGAAGTTCTAGTTAGGCTTTACGTTCTCCCCGTTACTGACGTTTGGCAAAGCGCAGAGAGTAGTACAACTTTATCCTCCATCGGCACGGAGGAGCAACGCAGTGATAGAGAGAGCTCGACGTCGACGGAGCAACCAGCACCGTCAAAATTGCGGTCTTCGGTGGGTTGCACGCAAGTATTCAAATGAACAGCGCTAATGACCGTCTGCTTTCATTCTAGTGGCGAAAGCGCCTGCGCATACGACTAAAGAGAATGGTTTGCTGTCACGTTAGTATAAGTTATGATTTGAATGCTTGTTCCTTTATTTATAGTCCATTGTATGTTGCTCGACAGCGTCTTGTCATTTCTGGGTGTGATTTGGGTGATGTAGCGATGGATTGGAGGTGTGGGGCAGCACTTAGGCGACTGGGGGAGAGGCGTGTGTAACAACTAAGCCATCGGAGAGATCGGTAGACATGCTCCAAGACAGGCGGTCAAGTATATGAATGAGAATGTGGGTGGCGGTACACCTTTATAGCATTTTGTGAAGCTTAAAATGGCAATGCAAAACAGCAGATTGGTAGCCTTAACTGTGATGCATAAACCGTACGCCATTTATCGAACGGGGAACTGCATGGAAAATGTGCGCTAAAGCGCTGAATGATGCAACCGTATCAAATAAATCAATTCTTGCGCTCGACTCCGCAGCCTGAAACATCTTTTCTTGACATGCAACCAGTCGAGAACTTGCTCGACCAACTCATGCACAGTGCATTCTATGGTAGGGAATATGAACAAGAGCATCGAGTTAATACGTACTTGTAGGTACTCTCACTCCTAGGGGAATCTAAATCCATATCTTCTTGCGGCCCACTAATCGGTGAATTGCAGGCTATTTGCCCATTTTGCGCATTGACACCTGCCACATACTTGTCCGGATTTCAGTAGTATTGCAACAGGCAATATGACAGGGGTTGAATTTCAGTTTGAGTCATACACTTAGCCGTCACTATTGGGAGTAGTGTAAGCAGCCATCGGAGCAGGCTGAAGCAATTAAGCATACTACGCCTTTAGCCTATCAGGTGTGCACTGCAGCCTAGAAGAAGAGCTCATTACGTGGCGATATGCTCTCGCAGGTGCTTCTGTCTCATCTGTTATTTGACGGGTTATCTTGCGTCCTCGATGACCACAGTCAGGGTGCAATTGGTAGTGCAAGTGTCAACGGTGTCTTTGAAATCCAATTTACTTCCTCCTAAGGTTAAGTCGTCTGCTCTCCTCGAAGCCGTTCCCACGTGTTGCTCCAATCCCTTGTCCTCCACACTCACCCACCCACTTACCCACTTGGGAGTGACAGCACGAGGTAGAGCATCAAATAATCCCATGTAATTACAAGCGTGCATTAGTGTTAGCGAATGGTGATGGATTACTTATTTCGGTACGGGAGTGAAGCAACAGTAGAATAGACGCAATCTACGATGCTGCAAACAGACGCATGAGTTCACTGGCACGCTGATTCTGTTTGGTTTAGCACCGAAAAATGCGATTTTGATGGCACCAGTAGCACTGGTGTGCACGCGCGTATAATTCCTCAATTTTGATCAGCGGAAAGAAGGTTATGTACCCCGTCGATGTTCTCCAAATTGTCAGTCATCCATGAATCCATGATGGAGAAGTTAAGTCAAATGATCTGTCTCTCGTTACTGGTGCGAGAAGAGTGGTGCACTCTGCTAGCTGGAGAGCCCGCTATTCACTGCTCGAGTGTATAACGGTGATGGTAGAATAATCTATGGCAGTTTGTGCCCATTTGCTTTCGTTGTTTGGCTTTCATTCATTAGCTGTTCAAGTTGAACTTGGATTGGGGTTATACTACCTATCCTGTTTGTTATCACCTTCTAGGGTAATGATGAGTCACAGCATGCTCGACTTGATTTCTACTACTTTCCTTACGATGTTTTGTAAGCAATTTTGACCTCCTCTGTTCAATTTCTGCCTCACCTAGGAATCATGCTACAAGACCTGTGACTGAGGTGGCTATTAAGCAGTGAAGGGGTTTCTGTCGGTCTTTCTCTTGGCAGCCTCTACGGAATAGATTAATAATAGCAACCGTCGTTCCGTAAGTGACCCATCGACTCACAAAGACGTAAGCCGTTAAAGCGGCATCTGTCGCGGCCACGTACTTTGCATGATGTCAAAAGGTGTCTGCCGTATCTTACTCCGCGGTCGTACACATGTTGATTGGCTCACTCATGTAGGCGTTCACATTGCAATGCATGGGCTCAATTGAAGCCTTTTTCGATTAATCAAACGTTCTGGGGTCCTAGTCGTTGTAACAGCTAAGCTGAAATGGTTACAACATGCCAAATATGAAACTGCTTGATAGGTTGTTGGGGTTCAACAGCTGTTCTGTTGACCATGCTGCAGGAATCGTCTGTTACAGACTTTATTTTCTGCAGCTTTCGACATCACGGAGGGCACCGGATTCGACTTTAGTTCTTCCACTCAGTTGCTGGTTCCGAACCTTCACCGGTTCATGGTTTGGCTAGGTGCATGCACATCGTCAGATCAAGCAAAAGCTTGCAAACTGAGTTGTCTCAATCTAGATCATTTTGGCATACTGCTCTTTCTGAATCCGGTGTATTTGTCTCAGCTCATATCACCGCCTCTTCCTTGGTACCATATCGCTCCATTTGTTTGAGCGATCCTTTGTGTCATTTTATTCTAGACGAGCATTAACTCTCCGCTTCTGCTTCTTGCAGAGCACTGCCAGTGCATTCATCACCACCACTTCATCTTTCCGTAAGAGCAGTGGTAACTGGAACTCGGCTAATCCATGTTCTGATTAATCCGAAAGACATTGGTGCACGACAATGACCCCGCTTTGCATCGATCGCCAAGATTTTATGCTTTTTGATAGTTGGGCTGAGTAATTGCGTAGCGAACTGGTTGGCTTATGCTAAGCCTTTCAACTCGTAGCAATTGAATCCCCTCGCGAATACGACCCGAGGAGGTTCGCTAATCTCCTTTCATCAATCAGCCGCCTCTCCTCGCTATCGATGGCCTCCAACTTGGCATTCCTCGCCATGCTCGCACCTCCTCTGATAGCTGATAGTCCTCAGCTGGAAGAAAGCCTCTTGCTACCCAATTCCTGACTATTGCAACACATTGCGCCAAACACCTTCTCTACAGAGCAGTCACTCGCCGCACTAGACTCTTCAAACGCTCATTTGGAAGGTTTACCTACAGGCAGAATTCTACCCTATTCAGTGAGAAGTAAGGTGCTTTAGAGCGATGCCACCATCGCATCAATTGCACCCATCTTCCCGACTGACCCAGAAGGACCAAAATGAAAGATAGACGGTTGCCTTCAAAATGACCAACAATTTAATAATTCGCCAGTGTAACGTGTTCGGCAGGCTTCACCTATGCTTTCATCTCCCGAAGCGTTTCAAAACATCAGATTCGGCGGGTACCTTAGCCACCGATGAATGGAGGACTGCATGACATTGCGATGGAGACCAGATCGCAGATGATCACAATCGCACCTGCCACCAGAGCCATTGTCTCCTTATTTTTCCGTATCGAACTTCTCACAGTGGATCAACAAAATTCAATGGGCGGAAACACTGCTCTGCTGACCGATTAGCAGTAGTCGATTAGTCCTGCCTAGTCTCCAACACTGTCATCGGCACTGAGATGTGAATGGTAGAGCAGACGATAACACTTCAATGGGTTGACTGAAAATTGGTAGCCCAAATGGAAGTGTTAGTGGCAGGAGAAGGGAAACGCAAGTCATCCAAGCAAAGGACGAGCTTGCTTGCAGTATGTGAGCGAGCTCATCGTCTGCGTCAGGTGAATGGCAAACAGCACATTGCATAGATGGATTCGCCTGTCACACACGTGCATTGCATTTTAGGGAAAGGAGTGAAGACCAGCAAGTAGGAAGGGGAGGAAGTGCAACCGGCACCAACCCATGTTCTGTCGGAGTGGCTATATGATTCAGATCCCAGTTCTAGAAGAGATTGGGAGTGAGCGAGAAGGAAAATGCGGTGGTTTAGTCAGTATTACATCAGCACTGATTCCGATCATACCTGGTGGTGGAAGTGCACATCCCGTGTGCATTTCCATGGCATTTAGACTGCTGCGCTCCCCTTATGCGTTAGCCATAGTGAACGACGCAGACACCCTCATTTTATGGCGCTTGATATTCAGTGCTACCACGTAGCACAGTTCAGTACTTGGGGACTAAATGCGTTCCACCTCTGATGCGATTCCTACAGTAAATCTTTCTCTTCTCATACTTCCTGTCGAGCATGTCTCGACCCAAATCGTTCTCACCAAATGTGCGGCATGAATTAGCAGTTGTGGGCTGATTTTGACTGCCAATTAACAGGTGGCGACTGGTGGAAGAAGTTGCCGCGACTAGTAATACTGTGATGCATGACATGAGGTGTGATATTTTGGTCTCTTAGACAGAGCAGGGCTTACGCGCAGAGTTTATGACAAAAATGAAGGTGGCTAATGCCCAAACCATGGCTGCAGTTGGATGGTCTGGATAGGTGAGTCATCCGTAGTTTGGACTGAAAGGTCACGACTGATGGCTAGATGGTTCCAGTTTCTCACCCTCTCCCACGCGCTCACCCTACACCCTTGGCTCAGATACACACAACTCGCTGTCCTGACAGTGACAGTAGGACCCCCGATGCGTGTTCGCGCCATGAGACAACCAGTTTACAAACAATACTGGTGGTCTGATAACACGTGTAACACGTTCGCGTCGTGTTTACCGAGACTCAAATCTGACATGGAAGTACGCATGCTTCGTATGAAAACGGGTATCGGTTCTGTGGCTAGAAACTGGAACAGCCTTGGTCTAGATGCAATACAGGAATAGGCTTGCTATTCAGGTAGGATCGATACAAACGCCCAAGACTTGCTACTTTTATGCAGGCGTCTTCGTTGCTTTGTGGAGGAACAATCAATGCGCCAATTAGTGCGGTGATAGCGTCCCTATAATGAGTGTGGTGACGATGCAAATCAACTTTTGCAAATGCTCACACTTTCCAGCCCACCGACATTGATGCGGAGAAGTCACCAATTTCGGCAACTGGATTCGTGGCGTACGATGGAGAAAGGTTGCCACCACTGTTATGCCCCACGGTGACACCACGATAAACGCCTTCTCTAAAGGGCTCTTTCTGATACAAATCACGCGGCGCATGCAATTCGATTTCGCAAGAAGATTTCCATGAGTTACAATAATCGCTGCGCCATTACTGAGGGCAGAAACAGAGTAGCGTTTAATTTGCTGATTTGAGAATGTTAGTCATAATCATCCGCTTAGCCCTTCGTGTAGCCACCCCGTATTGGTAGTCATTTGATGGTTGGAAAAACCGCCTCCATGCTCGGATAAAGGTCGTTTTAAGTGCTGCTAAGTAGAGTTTGGAGACATGTCCCCTATCTCAACCAACTTTGGCATCAATAAAGTCGAATGACGTAGTAACATTACTCAAGTCTCACCGAATTTCCTCGACAGTGAGCACGCCAAGAGGAGAATCGTGGGCCATCAACTCCCATTGTCTACCCACCTATCCTTCTGCCTGTCTGCCTGTGTGCAAGCTACGTGAGATAATGCAAACCAAACTTCATCGGAAGGGAGGAATTGGTCGAGAGAACGAGAAGACGATTATTCTGATGCACTATGTCAGTCACATTGGACTGGAGGTAACGACTCACTTTGCCTAATTATATTTCTCCCATCTGTCCAACATCAGTGACGATGTAGGCACCAATTTTCGAAATGGTGTGCAAACTGCAAGTCACGTCTGAACGACTGCCAGAGATGGCTTGATGACAGCTGCCAAGGTGGCCATCTGAGAAGACTGCTTGAATCTGGTGTGGCTAAAGCCACCTTGTCATTTGTCAGTTGCGTTCCCTAAGACGGGTTTCGTGCAATTTGAAGTAGTCTGTTCAATACCGCATTTGATGAGCATAGAAGTTTCACTGGATTAAAGGTCTTTCACCAACTCCTTCCTCACTGTAGGAAAGAAGAGACTATCAGGCGTTCCACAATGTCCGAACAGCATTGTTGGCTTACCGGGTGGGTCTAGGAGCAGTTTTTTGTGTGCCAGCATAGGCACACCACGCAGGTCAGCGGGCATAGTGATGGTTGTAGATCAGAGCGATCCCCCGGAAGGAGGTGAGTCAGGCAGCCCTGTGATGCGTGGGGGACAGAGATGGGCTGAGAGTAGAGTCGCGATGAGTAAATGCAAACTGTCTGAGTTTAGCTGTGCAGTCGAAGAAGGGAAGACTTGGAAGACGCATTCCACCCATTTATCCTTAAGTCTATGTAAATTGGAAACGCTGCACACTAATATTGGATAGGTGACCTTGAATCAGCCCATTTAGTTGCTCCTCACAAGCGGAGTGGATTTGATGGCGATCCCCAGCTGAATTACCAATGCACTCACTACCCACTTAATTTCAGCAGCCTTTAGCACCTGTCTGGCTAGGCTTTGAGCTGATGGAATGCGCACACCTCGGCCATTGTTATGAAACATTGTCATTCAGTTTTGCCATGGTAAGGTGGTGTTTACGAGATCTTACCGCGCAGAGTAAAGGATCCATAATGATAAACCCTTCTCACGGGTAGGTTTTGTGGCACTGAGTTTTCCTGTAAAGAGAGGCATTGGACACCTAACCGTCTAGCTTACTGGTGTTGCCTGTTGCTGACGCCGTGGGTTTAATCCACACCTCCGAACTGCATCGAGTGGTGGGAAGTGAAACTCTAAGGCGATAGTTAAGTGTGCAGCATACAAACAAATCACGACTGACAGCTGCGTCCGTTATGCACCACAAACGCCAGCTCGAAAGAGGCATGATCTCCTACGGCTGATGCGGAGTGCGCTTTAGAAGCGTGGGACGTGAGTGAACGAGGAAGTCATTCAGAAATAACCTGTGCATTGTAAGTTAGCTTAGCAAATGTTTGACGGCGACAAAAGTCACCTCTACCTGCCAGCCTGGCGTGCAAACAAGTGCTCACTGCAGCCTCTCGTTGGCACTGCATAAGCGAAAACAGAAATGTATGCAAAAGATCAAAATAAAGTTCCACTGTCGTGCGCCTACGTGGCGTGTAAGTAACCTTGGCAGATTCTCTCTACCTGTTGAATTCAGGTGTGAATACCTGTACATCCTGCTTTCCAGTAATGTTTTGCGAAGCTTGAGGTGCTAACCCTCCCTGCCAGCTTTCGCGTGTTTTAATGCCACTGAGCTATGACACGTCACTGAGGCTAACTACAGCCTGCCCAGGCCATCTGCGAAAAATCCAGTGCAATAGGGCTAAGCGCCGCTGTTCTTTGGCCGTTTTTTCAATCCTCCCTCTCGGATTATCGTCATCAGTGCTCTCGCTTCACCTCCACGATGGGAGCGTAGCCATCTGCTGCCACCCACCCGGTTCACGGGTGATGCAAGTGCCTTACAACCCCTCCGGAGGGGACTCAGACACCAGTATCCACTACCTAGAAGTTCGTTTTAATGGACAAAGTAACTGACTTAATATTTCCCACCAAGCCCTCTTCCGTCCACTCACTGTGCTGTGTCCCCCACTCAAGCACCAAATTGGTCATCACTACAACCATCCATTTATCCTCTCGCCCACCAGTTCATCCGGTCAACAATGTTTTCCCTCATCCACCTAACTACCAATGCAGGGCCCCTCAACTTCTCATCATCCACGTCCAACTCATTTATTTCATCCCTCCATCCGGACGCCAGTTTTATCTTGTCCCTTACTCAGTGGCTCAAAAGTCGAGTCTCACTTAACGTAATTGCCGCAACATACCGTTGGAAAAGCAACCAAAGAAATTGGTAATTGGAATATAGGGGTTAAGTAGTGAGAAGAGGTAAAACATCCCATTAACACAGCAGTGTGCACAAAAAGCTGCACACCACCTCTCCGTCACGTTTTCATTGCTCTGCAATGGTCTTCACAGACTCTAGCGTCCGTTGAATCACCCATGGACAGGGTACGTCGTGTTCTTCGAAAAAGGTCTAGGAAGATGCGCAGTGAAGTGTGAAACCTTGTCTGAGCTTGATAAGAAAGCATTCAGAAGGGATGACGACACTTAACTCGATTTCGCTGTAGCACTCTTCCAAAGCGAAACCGGCAGCACTGCCCTAGAGGTGGGATAAGGCAAATAAGTGCCCCAAAATAAGCGACATCAAAGTTTCTGCGTACTTGTCATCTAAACAAATGCTACGTAGGAGAATAACAAACAAGATGCTCGGCTCAATTAGAGAAGGCTATCCTTAATTTCGAAACAAGCTATCAATTCATCAAACCGCACAAATTCATTCGTTTCGGGAGAACTCAAAGACGTGCTAGCCTTCTTACCCATTCAAAGCCTTCTGCCTCGAACCCTCGGGAAGTCATTCGCTCCCTATTCCATCCTGTTTCCTCTCATGGAATTCGTCTTAAGCCGAATGCCGTTGGGTTCTATCGCGTGCTTTACGAACCGACCATAATGAAACCATCATAGAGGCCATCAGCAGTGGCACTGTGCCAGAACGCGACCGCATCACCCTGTTAGATGATCAATTTGCTTTGGCTCGGGCGGGCTTTCTTGGGCTGGATGAGGTGCTCCAGTTCTGCCGCGCATTCATTAAGGAGACGCAACACCGTGTGTGGTCAGTGCTGTCAGATGGATTGGCACAGGTTCGAACGCTGCTTGAGGAGGCGACTCACCCGGTGGGCGATGAGGTGGTTTTCTCCGAGGTGTCCAAAGAGATTTGCGGATTGAACAAGTTGTGTAATGAGCTAACGCTACTGGTGTATGAAAAGATTGGTGAGTGTGGTTAAGCTTGTTTCAATACCGATTTGACCTCTCACTTTCTTAAAATACGAAGTCGAAACAAACCCAAGGTATTTTGATGAACGGATTTGCTGTTATGTAGGCTATCTGCGAAAAGCTGCTAAGCCTAATGATCTAGCCAAAAAGTTGTCCGACCTCCCACCTGGGTCCATCACCATTGCTCCTATAAAGGAATGGGTGAGTAGAGCATTTGAACAGTTGATCTAGATGCATAAATGAAAGCATGATGGTGGGTTGAAGAGGTTGCGAAGGCTTAAGAGCACAAGAGTTGATGGGCCAAGAAGGTTTGGGCTAGGTCAAGGTGGCCAGTTTGCTAACTGGACCTGGGTGTGGGTGTGAACGCCTAGGTTGGTAAATGGACGCATCCATTTTCAAAAAGGATCGAATGATTCAAGTGAATGCATTGGATAGATGAGTCAGAGGTGTTTGGATTTAAAGCTGTAGATGCAACCACCTTACTTTCCTCCAAACCACCCTCTGCATTTCATTCTTGTGCTGTCAGGCTTCGGACCTACCTTCACGGATTCAAACAACGACCGCCTTCTCCGTCCCATTATCACCTCCATCCTTGGCCGCATCGGCCACGTCGATGTCATCTGTAGGGCCCAAACTGCCTTTCAGAGTCATTATGCAGCCGTGGTCTCTGCACCTGGGGATGAGGATGCAGCAAACCAGTCAGAACGCATCTCACCAGATCTTAGGGCTGCAATCTACTCCATTTGCATGCGCAACGGTGGCGTTGAGGAGTTTGGAAGCTTTTGGAGGTGAGTTAGTGTCGATGGTGGAGGGCTTTTGATTGGTTGTGCTGGTTGCATTGCCGCTGATAGAATCTCGAAGGAAGGTATGCTACCACATCTCGGGCTCCGTAATGCAAGCCAATTGTGATTGAGTGAGTGCTATAGCTTTCACGGAGCAGATGCTGGTGGAATTGACTTCATGCGTGTTTTGGCTTGAGGACTGAGGTCTTGAAGAGGTTCGGAGGAGTGGGCAGAGTAGAGGATGGCTTTCCTGTCGGCTCATCCAAGGTGGATGTCTTTTATCTGGGCTGGTTTAATGGAAAGGCTGATTGAGATGTGCAAAGCGTTCTGGCACAGTGCCACTGGTGATGGCCCCCATAACGGTGTTCATTATAGCCGGTTCGTAAAGCACGCGATAGAACCCAACTTCATTCGGCTTAAGACGAATTCCATGAGAGGAAGCAGGATAAGATAGGGATCATTGAAGGCCAAGTGCGAAGCATTTGCTTCTACATGGACATTGCCAATTTCACCGATTCATACTGAGTAGCCCAGTGCAAAGCGAGGAAGTGTGGCTATACAAACTCCTTTCATTGGTTCTTTGAAGAACCGAAGCCCTGACACACTCCTTTTTGCAACCCAATTGGAGATGGAAGACAAGTTGCCTTGAAGGTAAGGGCAGCACAGTGTGGTGGGATGTGGTCAATTACTAACAAAGAAACTTTAAAACTCTCTCCAAGTACCTCAACCATAGCAGCATCACCTTTAGTGATGGTGCACGCTGGCGAATGGAGGAGGATGGTGGACTAGGTTAGTCTACTTTGGAAGCAAATGCCGAGAAAGAGACGCTTATCATTGGTGGAGCTGCCGTCAGTAAGAAAGCGTTGCTGCTTCAGTCCAACGCTGCACTTTCCGCCCAGTGCACGAATGAGACGAACCGACACCACGGGATAGCCTGTTTGTTTCGTCCACAGCGGCATGAACTCGGTCACATCGTAACCACTCGTGGCCTACGGAACAGTCCACAGATCCTCGGTCGTAGCATTGGAATATTTGAATTTCTCAAAGTAGGCCTTCATACCGTCTTGAAATGGCTGCAAAAGGCAATAGACACAAGTATCATGCAATTCGCCACACGAAGAGCTCGAGTGGAAAGGCCTCGTTAATCGATCACTTGACCCAGTCTAGATCGTGTTCATTTGCCTAAGCTAATGCCATAGTGCATTTCGTGGACGCAGATACCAATAAGCTCCTCTTAGCTTGCTCTAAAAAAGCACTTTCGTGCAGCCTTGCCTCCACAACACCGCGGCAGTAATACGGCTCTGATTGGTGCCCGTCATACACTCTCAGAAGGGGGAGGCAGTCTTGGCGCAACGCGTGCATGCAACGGGACCACCTCTGAGCGTAAGTCTCCGCACTTATCATCAATGGCCCTATAGACGGACACATCCCATTACTTCCAACGTGCAGTTGCTTTCCGTCCACCCGCCCGAAGGTGCTAGTTCAACTAGTTTCAGTCACCATTCACCTCATCCCCATGGTCATAGTTGCAAAGGGCTTGCTGGGAGATAAAGTTTATTTTTTAGAGCCGCCGAATGACAACGTCTGCGATGCAGCAGCGACCCTTTCTTATAAGATAATGACGAGTCAAATCGTGCTTTCCACAGAAATCAAACCGGAGAGCAGTATTGGTGGCAAATCGTAAAGTGTCAAGCAGTGTGGCAACAAATTCCCAGCTGTTTGTGAGCTATAATGGCAGAGCGGAGTCATGCACATGAACAGAATGGTGGCGCGATCTATACATAGGAAGGCAGCATGGAGAAATCGGTAAAATTAAAGGAGAACAGAAAGTTGTGAGGCAGATACAACGGTGCAAGGGAAAGGGTTTGCATGAGGCCACTGACATTGCCAAAGCTTTGACGTTTAATTATGTGCTTTGTGATGAAAAAGCATTCTAACTGTACTGGATTGTTCATGGGAATCGAATGAATTAGAACTTGGGGAAGGGATAGGAAAAAGGGAAAAGACCCCTTGATTGCAGAAAAGCTCACATTCAACTAATTCGTCCTGCAGTCCATAAACAAGGGGGAAAATAAGCCCAGATTTTGTTTGAGGAACAAAAAGCGCACGAAAGAAGCAAGCGTGGCGATTGGAAATGGAAGAGTGATCGAGAGCAAAGTAGGGTAACAAGAATAATCCAATACAATCACAAGGTGACCCATGTAGTTATAGAGCATGTGGATGAGACAGCTGCTCTTTTTGATAAGACACCGCGTCGAAGATCTCCTCCGCTTCTTGAGCACTGTTCACTTCAACTTAAGTGAAAAGAGGCAAGAGGTCGGGCCGTTTTCCAGTGGACATGAAACGGCGAGCAGCTAAGTAGCAGAAATGGGTGAAGTGCAATGCTAACCTCAATGGGATGACTGCTTTTCAGTTCATCTAACTGCAATGCTCGAGTGTAATCCGATGACACGAAGTGGGTCTAAAAGCAATGAAAATCAACCACTTGGAAGGGGTCCAAAGCAGAGCGAGCTATGGAGCAACTTAAGCGTAGGACAGACAAAGTAATCCATGAATGTCAACAAAGTTATAGTTGAGGAGAGGTGCGCCATTGGACAGCGTCTGGGTTGACTGTCAACCCGGTGAAAATCAAGCCCTTAAGCAATAATTGTGACTGTCATCCTGGAATGAAGACAGCTCATCTCTACCAGAAGAATTTTGGGCTGGTCATGAGACATCGGCACAACGGCTCATCGTTTACCGCTGAGCAATGAGGGCAGATGATATGGGTCTGCGCTGCGAGAGCAGATGCATCTATGCTGATGTGTGCCCAATGTGGAGACTGGGAATGAGGTTCCTTCTCATCCGCAAGCAAATAGCATTATTGCAAGCGATTGCGATTGCCCATCAGACGCAAGAGCGTCACGTCTGACCAGGTGTCCAAAATCATGCACCAACTCAAATGACCGGACTTTGAACAAAACAGATGTCAAATGTCCCTAACGCGAAGACCAAATCACGCCCTCATGACACGAAAACACCTGGACTGCGGTAGGTGATTCTTGTCTGATGGTTAAGTGGTAACCTCTCTTGTCCAACAGGAAGACACTTCGTTGCGAAAACCAACACAAGATTCCGCCATGATCTTTGGTCAATCAGCATCAAGTGAGATGTCGATGTTTACCGCAACGCACCGACCCCGAAGATCCATCTATCAGTCATGAATAATCTAATGCTTTGACTGTGGCGCTCGAACTTCCTCCGCGAGGCTAGTGGTGGGTGGTTTTATCTTCCCAATGATCCACCACAAAGTGGGATCTGGGTGTGACTATCTAGGTGGGTACAGTTGAAGATGGGCAGGTTTCAAGATATCGCGAATTTGGCCACGCACTTAGTGTGAATAATCAGGAGTCCACTAGTGGGAGTGCCGAAGCGTTGTGAAACAGCGCGAGCATAATCCACACTCGACTCAGTCTCATCCCAACAACCCTCCAGCTATCACTACCAGTTATTTTACCGGTTGGAATGACTCATCCAAATATCGTATTCGGGAAAGCAATGGTCCACAGCAAGACATTCGGCCCACGTGGCGAAGCCTTCCTTAAGCCAGAGGCCTGTCCACCACGACATGGTCACAAGGTTGCCGAACCACATGTGTGACACCTCGTGCGCCACTGTCAACGCAGCGCTCTGTCTCGACAAAAGGGAGGCGTTCTCTGGATCGATCAATAGCACCCGAACGCTTCTCACGCATTCAAAAACATGCATCATATAGCCCATCGACTTTTCGTGCAACATGTTTGGTTCTGCCATCATCATAATCATCACCACAACCACCACCATCATCATCACTGTCATCACCACCAGCAGCTGTTCTTATTCTTCCCCGTTAAAGCTTAAAGTCAGACCTCGTTGCCAACAGCTGATGCGGCTATGTGCTGACGCATGTTAGTTTGATGGTAGAGATGAGTTTTCTTCATTAAGGCGCTAAAATGAGTGAGGAATCGTTAAAGGCGTGCCATCTAGGCAATGACAGCACAAATATGACTGTGTAAGCATAAAGGCGATGCTGTTCATACCTGCTTTTGTAGTTTGATTGGGCTTTTATGAGAACCAATGTGCTCCTATTTCAAAAAAACCTTCTAATACAATCTATCAAATCCACATTTTGATAGACGGGTTGGCAAATGGCACCATTCATATCATTCACTCATCTCATTCTTTCGTTCATTTGTTTGCCTGCAGAGAAATTGCGTCAGCGTCTATCTCAACACTTAAACGCATTTTGCCGTCCGCCTTATAGAGCCGAGCATAGCGGTCACCTCACTAGTGCTCTGGAGTGCAGATAATTTGGTTCTCAGAATATAAATACCCATGAGCATTGTAAGAAGGCCCTTGCATGCATTTGCATCCAATGTTCCCATAAGCCATGATGTGTTTAAAGGCGGCGAAGTTAACTGCAAAATATTGGCGTTGAAACTAACCCTAAAGGTTCAACAGGAGGATAGAATCTTTTAAAACCTAAATTATCCCATGGCTCAGGAATATGAGCTACTCTCTGTGACAAACAATGTCCAATTGCATAAGCCTTAAAACACTCAACGTCAATGTTGGCAAGACGTACACAGAAGTCTTTACTACCTTCAGTGCGTTAGGCACTGATTACTACTGAACATCAAATGCAGGCCAAGGAGTAAAGCTTCCTTAGAAGTACACCTCCTTTTGACGAAAAGTAAAAGGAGGCCAGCGTAGGATGACTGCGTGACAGAGGCATCGGCGTTGAAATAATCGACACCCCCAGCTCGGTTACTGCATGCTTAATCCTCAAACATGGAGTAACCAGGCCGGCAGCTTAAATAATCGATGCTTTGATTGGACGATGCGAGAAGAATCAATGTGTCAATACCGATATGCGGTCAAACAGACTCTCCTTGCCCAGGACATGGAGTATTTAAACCTGAACATAACCGGCACGCGACTAATCTGTTGCAGCCCCCTGTGAATGGTAGGTTCTAACAGCCGTTGCTTTTTTATTGGATTCATGTTGCATTACATTTGCGTTACCTCAGTTTTGCATGATTTCCGTGGCACCAATGATTGCAAGATTTCCTCACGATTTAGGCAAAAACAGCTCATGGTGCAAAATCATCGATCTGCCGCCTGAAATGGCATTGAAAATACGCAAATTCGCTTATTTCCAGGATTTGGTGACTCTGTGTCTGGCCATTCGAGGCTGGAGATGGATCATTTCAATGCCGCGATTTTCCACTGCCATGTGTCAACACGTTGACAGGTAGACGTGGATAGGCAGACACTTTGCAAATCCTTCATCAGCCTTTTTTCGCAACGATCCCAAAGCTGCTAAGTACCGGAATGAGCAGATTGAATCTTTCCAGCGCTTCAACTTTGTGCATGTTTTTAGCCAAAATTGCAGACTTATCTACTTTGATGCTTTTCCTCCCCATATTTTAGGATTTGTCCTACGCCATGCATAAATTTGACCAATAACTCCCCATTGGATCAGCATTCTTTGCGCATTTAAATAGATTCTACTCATCGATGCGAGTTGACTGAAATTGGATTTGATTGCGACTCCATGGGCAGCACGGGCACTACTGGACCAGCTGAACACGACTGCTCCGACTGCCTAGTCTACCTGGTTGATTCCTTTTCTTAAAGTCATTTACACTACAATATACATTTCATATCGCATTCGTTTTAAATACGAAGGCAGGCACGCCAAGTGAGATGGAACGGTTGACGGAGTTCCTTGGCGACTTCAACAGCTCTCCTCTGACTGCTGTTCCAACGAACAGGCGACTGTGGTCCATCAGGTACGATAGGGCGAACTTTACCGATTGCTGCGATCTGTTAAACTGGACCTATTATGAAGCGATTTCCAAAGGAATCGGCGGTAAGTAGCATTTTATCTCTAGCCCGCTGAGAAACGTCCCGTGTGACTTCAACCCTATTGCATCTAAGACATTTGGCGCATTTTGCTCTTGCATCTGATTTGTTGATTTGGATCATTTATATGAAGGTGGTCTGGGAAAGGCATGTAATCACCATGTTTAAAGCAGCGAAGTGGTCAAGCTGGTTCACATTTATCCTCTAGCCATTGGAGCATGGAAGCACTCTGCACCTTTCAATTATTGTTTTGTAGTTGTCATGTGATTGAATACAGTGGCGAGGAAGCCCTTTTCGCTGCTACCTTTGCCTTTCTATAATTGAGGCACAACTGCAGACTTCTATCCATGGCAACTTGGGTACCTTTTTAAATCCATCTAAGATCACTCTTTTCCCAGATAGTTTGCTTCCTGCAGCAGAGGAGGCGACATGCCTCCAGATTTCCGCTAGCTTGCTCCAGCATCTTCGATGTCTCTAATATACTTTAAGTAGGTTCTTCTGCCCCGCTTGATATCTAGCCACACGAATACGATTGCGCACTTCACTGGCAGCTCACATAATCCTCATTTGATCTGCTCCACTCTGTAAATTGAATCTTGTAATACAAAAGTACGATCTTAGGGGTGGTCGTGCGACCGTCAAAGCTGTGGCATTGGATCAGAGGACATCTCATTTGGTCAGGATTAAATAAAAGTAAACTCATAAATGCGCTTGCGATACAAGTCAGATGGTAGAGTTGGCACAAAACGTACATAGCACACTGCGATCCGAGGCTATCTCGAGGTTCGAAAAGGCGCTTTTGCCTTGCTTGCTGCATTTCTAAAGCCATCTTAGTGCATTTGCACACTGGTAAACGAATCGCCTAGTGCATATTCTGGCTGAATAAAATTAGTCAAGCATGTGTGAAACGGGTTGCTAGCTCCGAACAAGTGATGTTACACTCGTTTCCGTTAAATAGCAAGGGTCCTCACAAACAATTTGCCCTCCCCCTAGGACAAACAGTAAGGTTAAAAACCACTTCACTGCCGCTTTCAGGAGAAGCGGGCTTTCTTAGGCGTCAATGGACTCGCATATTTTCGATGCCAGTTCTGGTGGCGAATCGGTGATTCTGCACCGTGAGCTATTTTTGCTTAAATCGTGAGGAAATCTTGCCGCCATTAGTGCCATGGAAATCAGACAAGATGTTTGCCACCGTCCGGCCTGCACCACAAATGCAGAATAAAAGTAAGTGTCAAAAAGCTGTGACAAAATAACTCTAACTGCGCAAAATAAATAGCAATCTACTCGCCTCAATAGTATCGAATGCTTGCTTCGGCAGAAATGAAGTGAAGTAGACGCTGGCTATAAAACCAATATTCAGATTGCGATATTTGGGTGGTCAAGGCGACAAGAAACCGATATCTGTCAAATTCGTTCTTATCCTCATAAGGATTGAATTTTAAAGATTTTTATGAAAATAAAAAATGTCGTTACATTTGAGTGTGGGCTGAAGACATACGAATGTAGACAATGTAGTGTTATTAATTTAAAGGCTTAAGACAAAGTGAAGACTGAGTTAATATTGTTTATCGATTGCTGCAAGGCGGAAGTGACTCGTTTCACAAGACGAGGAGGACGATAACCTTACGACGACCATAATACTACGCAAACGGGATGCGGTAGGAACGCGAATGTGGTAAATAAAAGGCGGGAGGCAAAAATATGGAGCAACAGTTGAGTAGGTCTTAAAGAGAGATGCAAAAGTGCAGCAATGAACTCATTGCTGTAGATTTAAACTTGAATTTGGGCTGAGTGTCTATAGTATGGATAGTAAATTTGAAGCATTGTGGGGAACTGGAAATGCAGTAAGTTAAAAATGGAAGAATAATAAATGCGTTGTGGGCTGGAGGGGTGAGGATTCGCATGTTAAAAGATAGCAATAATTTCCTTGTTATAAAACGGATTGGAAAAGAGGGCGAGCGAATATCGTCTGAACGATATAAAAACACTAGGTAAGGGAAAATGTAGCTTATATGGATCTCCTTTTTGGGATAAGCACATGACCAAGTGCTCGATTTCCTATCCATTGGTGGCTTGAGTTGCCTAGCAGAAGGAGCACGAGAGTAAAATGAGGGGCGAAAGGAGAAGATTGAGCAATGAATCGCCTGTTGTGAGATGATGTGGTGGAGTGGATGAAGTATTGTGAGTTTCTGTGGTTTCCGAAATGATAATAATCGTATAGATGAATTGGTGTGGATGAATACGGTTATCGTAAATCGGCTGATTAGGTCCACTTAAAATAAATAAGCATGGCATTCATCTCTCTGGTTCTGTGTTGTGGAGAGTAACTGATAAGAAGAGGGAAAGAAAAAACGTAAAGTTGCGTATGGGAGTTGAAACGACAGGAAAATGGAGTGAGAGGGAGACATGTACTAAGGCTGTGTTAAGTGGAGGGTGACAGTGAAGCAGTAGAGGATCGGGTTTAGAAGTGGAGAAAGTGGGGGTAAAATTTGGCCATGGAGAAGAAGATAAAAAAGATGAGTTATTTGAAAAGGAAGGGGTCGGAGGGGTTGATAGGCTGAGGCAGTGGAGAATAAAGTCGGGCAAGTGGCCTGCAGGGTGTGCATAAACAAGGCTATGAGGCTGATATATTGTAGCTATTTAAGTGTGCGGTTCTCTACTAGGCCAGCACTAGTTTGAAAAGTTTATATACTGTTGACAGTCAGCCTTGTTTTTGGAATTAGATGGGCCATGTATTTAAGAAAGCAACGTAAACTCCCTGGTTCGTTATCTTAAATAACACTGAAAACGCACATGTTTTCGGTACTTTGGGTGTGATGGGTGTTTGTCTGAGTTTTCCAGATTGGAGGAGGCTGGCGAGGGGTCTGGAAAAACAAGTCCGTGTGGCCTAATGGACAGGGCGTCTGCCTTCTAAGTAGAAATGTGCGGGTTCGAGTCCCGTCACGGACGCTTTATTGGTGCCTGCACTAATCCAGCCATCCCCCTGTCAGTAGCACTAGTGAGAGTCGAGTGATGAGTGCAGTTGTGTGATTGTGGTCACCTCAACGCGCCTACTTTGCCACGATCCTCACTCACCAAGTCCATTCGTTTCCCGAGTGAGCACAACTTCCATCTTATCACGCTCACTTCTGCGGCTTCGTGCTGCATGGATGTACAAACGCGAGTGGCTGCAAGGGCATGTTAAATGACAGAATTCATGAGCTGACCTTGCGTGCAATTACCTCATTGTACACGCAATAGTGTCCATAGAGATTCGACCTCAAATAACAGGATTCAAATTCACCGGTTTTAGTGACTACACCATGAAACCGCCAAAAACGGCAGTCAAAACGACAGCCGCCCATTATGCCCTTGGTCAGTACTCTGGTCATTTTCGTCTGTAGTCTGACCTCGTGGCCGAGTACCGGTAGCCTGTTTCAAGGCAGCTAAGCAGAAGAGAGTGAAGTGAAGCTGATATGAGTTGGGTGATTTTCAGCAGCTTTGCTTAGATGTTGGCTGGATGTATGAACAGGAAATAAAAATGCAATTGCAAGCGACTCCAAGGATTCAGAGCAGAAATAGCTCAAAGTCTGCTGCTGATCTGCATGGAAGCATGATTCGCATCTTGGACGCGCAAAATTCCCAACTTAAATCTTGGATAAATTCGTGTTTCATCCTTTCTGATTTGCCCATCCCTTTACTCCACTTTCTACTGTGTATTGGGTGCATCGCACCATGCTATGCGCTAGATGTGGAGATGCGATATCATGCACGACACCTCGATTAAGCTGAGTCGGACACGAAGCTGGTTGATGCCACAAATGGGTTAGAGGTGACAACATCAGCATGAGAGTTGCTAAGAAACGGTTCGTTGCGGGTGCAATGCTACTGATCAAAAGTATAATCCGCAGAGAACTGTAATAAATTAACAATGTATAAGTCGAAATTTGTGCATTTAGGACCACACGAATGTGTGTAGTCTACCATTTTGTAATGTCTGGCTGTGATTTCCACTACGACCGCTGCTTTCTATTTATTCGTCGCGATCGTGGCAGCAGTACAATTCAGCTCACTACTGCGATAATGCAGATTTACTTGTGATGAGCCTGCAAAGAAAGAGAAATATTCATTCTTTCCGAGGCAGCGCTTTATGGCTGCACGGCCTGCAATTTGTGATTTGAATAGTCGAATATCCACCACCTACTAAATGCCTAGGTTGCCGAATCTTATCCAAAACCACCATTGAATTCTAAATTTGAGAAAAAGAAAATCGGTTTTTAACTGCAGCAGTGATGCAGTTCTCCTTCGCCACTAGAATGAAAGAAGATGGTCATTAGCTAGATACTACTGTCTGGCTTTACGCTGCTCATTTGAATATATGCGTGCAACCCACCGAAGACTACGATTTCAACGATGCTAGTTGCTCCGTCAACGTGGAGCCCTCTCTATCATTGCTTTGCTCCTCCGTGCCGACGGAAGATAAAGTTGAACTTCTCCGCGCCTTGCCAGACATCAGTAACAGGGAAGATGAAGAGCCCAATTAGAACTTCTTCGTTTTCCCACTGGTGTGGCGATGCCTCTACCGTGAAAAACTCCTCCACACCCTCTTCACCCCCATCGTCTCCCCCTCCTGATCCCACTCTTCTGCTCTCTTCATCTGCTCTGCGTTTCACAACTTCCTATTTTGCGTCCACTGTTGCTGTTCAAGCAAAAGAGAAAGAACGTTTAGTTGTAGAACTTGGCAAAAGTGAGACAGAAGTAGAGGTGGATAATTCACTTTGGCATGGGGACCTACATTGAGGGAGTGATGCTGCAGTTGATGGTAGTGGTAGAGCATCCAAGATCGGCATTCTGAGCGAGGGCATCAACAGCGTCCTCCACGTCCATGCCAATGGCGACAGCAAGGGCAAAAGTGAATGACATGAGGGTGGTGAGCGATCTCTTGCAAGGGGAGTAGATTGGAGGCACCGATGAGATGGAAAACGCGTCTTCCCTGCGTAAGTGCTTAAGGAGTCACAGAGTGAATCTTACCAAACGCGATTGTCCACTGCGGCCGGGCAATGCGCCTAACCCACTGGCCTCGGCGGTGAGTGCAAATCCACTGTTAATAAGCGAATAGAAAGTGGATGAGGGCAAATATCCGCTGCATCTCCAGTGCTTTCAGAGCTTTCACTATGTCTCTCATAGTCATGAGGCGTGGAACGTTCAGCAGGATAGTCACAGCTCATATGACTACCTGATTGATTACCGCCTCGCTTGCTCGCTTGCTGGCTTGTTTCATTGGATGACTTCGAGGGAATCAATAAGAATGGATTTGAAAACCACATGCTCTTGCAGACGCGAGCGTACAAGGAATTGTGGAGTCAGAGTAGACACTTACCATTAAAGCTGATCTAGCGACTAAAAAGCCTTCATCATGGTTGTGGGATGTAGCAGCAGTGTTTTGCTGTTCTCTCAACACCATTCTACTCTAAGGTGATAGGAAGTAGCCCCACGTCAACGGTAAAAAGCACTTTCGCAATTTAGGTGGTCCTCTTAAATAAGGTAGAGCAGCAGTTAGACGCCACACATTTGCCACAGTTTCCAGCTGCTAACCATTACGTGATCCAAATTACTCATCAACAGGACGCAGTTACTCCACTGCATACTACTTTAGCCCCAACACATTGTGGTGAGCGCGAACTCACGACCATTTACTCCCCTCTTTTACCGCTGAATATCAGTTCTGCGGTGAATGACTCATCACCCCTCCTCATGCTGCATCAGTGTTACCATCTACTCTCGCACATCTTTTTCCACCCCACCAATTACTTAGCACTTGGACAAGGAAGAGTAGCTGATTGTTGATTATCAGAAGAAGCGGGCGATAGACTATGGTGAGATGTCAACAGTGGCAACGCTGACATGGCTGCACTCACTTACGGATACATACTAACCGTACCACAAGCGAAGTACTTGACTGCACAACAGTAAAACGGATGCAGGTCCCACATGCAAAGATTCAAGCTACTGTGCGTACTTCTTACACCTCCACCATTGCAGATACACATAGAGCCCATATTGTATCCACCTTCTTCTGTATGCCATGTGCTTTAAGCTTTGAGTACATATGGATGGTTGAGCAATTTTGCACCTTACTCGGCTTTTGGCTGACTCGTAGTGATGTAAGTCAAGGCGTGTAGAAGACGAGAAGCTGTTACCAAAGAGCCATTAAAAATGAGGCGTGCAATATTGAAAATTTCTTAAAATGGGCCGCAAATTAGCCTAGTTCCGTTTAAAAGGTTGTGGAGAAGCATATCAATCTTCTCTCTACCAGTATGCCATGTGAGAACTGATAAAAGCAAACACTTGATTAGAAGAGCTGGTGGGGAGACTAGAGCCCTCACTAGCAACGCAGCCCCAGCCTAGTCTGTAGGGAAAGTGAGGCCACATTGAGGTAGGAATGAATAGATGACACAATACGGACGCGTCAAATGAAAGCGACTGAGCAGATGAGAAAAATCTACAATGAGGTACGGATGAGTGGACTTAAACTTCAAATTGAGGATAATAATAGAAACCCAACCAAAAATAACGCCTGCAAATTAAACACTATGGAGGAATTTTACATCTGTATGCAAATAGCAATGCGCAGACACCTTGTTGGACTCAGCAAATGGGCTGGCTCATCATCTGTAATTAAACTCCTCACTGAGTGCCAATTGGATGCAGCGTTTATTTCATTCTTAGTTATAGACGGCGCAACCCAATGGACGTCAAGAGCATCTTAGGTCGCCCACGCCAATTCATCCATCACCGATTATTTTTCTGACAACTAACTGGGCCGGATTTTATCCCATACTAAGGACTCATAACAGCAACGAGGATATGCGCATCCAGCAAACAATTCCAGTGTTTTCTTGTGTGTAGCTGACTGTCCCGTAGCTAACCTCACATCGGAGTGAAAACTTAAGCCGAACCGCGCGACAACTAGTTCTCAGGAAAAAGCATCATTTTAATGCATTAGCTTAGCAATGATAGTAGTTGTTACTCTTTTAAAATAACCGTCATCCTACCTTCGTTATCCGAAAAATAACGAGATTTTGAAGCTTTAGGAAAAATCAAGCGCTAACGTCAACTCCACTAGAATCAAACGAAGAAACAAGAAAGCGGGAAAAGATGACGTGGGAAGGATAAGTCACCAAGGATTCATTTTAAGGAGATTAAATAGTACTACCCTGACGGGTTGCATCGGCTAGCTTTTGTTCAGCTCCAGCAATGACCACCATTTGAATTGCGCCTAAATAAACGTTCATATATCAAACTACAGAAAAGCAAATGTTGGCTTACGCAACATAGCCTCACCCACTTCACTTTTAACAGGTTCACCAGAATCCATAATATCTGTCATTCAGTTGCCACCGAAGACATTTTACTAGTTGGTCTGCTTGCAGCACTGAAATTCTGCTAATTGTAACAAACCAACTACAAAAAAACGGCACACAGTCAACGTCAAACCCATTTACAAAAATCAGGACAACAAATAAAGTCAGCGCTGATAGTGGAGGTAAACACCTACTGCATTTCCTATCCAGCGACATAATCAACTGAGCATCAACTGCACTCACGACAGAGAAGAGACTAGCAGGGGACCCATTATTTGACACCTGAAGTTTCGCTTAGGCAGCAACCTTTTGATTGTGTGCCTCGCACATGCACTCACTGCCCCGACACTAGCTCGCAGCCACAAGGAAAGGACTACATGCTGTCAAAATGGGCAATGAAAGAGCACAAACTCTTTTGACTCATCGGTAATTGCACTGTACAGAGGAGGCGTTCACCTCATCCTTTGCAACTGAGAAACAAGAAGAGAAAAGCTCTCATAAAATCAAAGGAATTGCCATCATTTCGAAAAACTTCTAGCCCTCTGTTAACGTTGACCAACTGCTGTTAGAGAGATAAGATTTGCCTAAAGTTAAATGAGACTCCTACACGAAAGTCTAAATGAGATAACGTAGCGGAAAAAGCACAAAATTGCACTTTGGTGACTTAAAGCCCAAATTACAACCCACTCCTTCCAACTCCTACGCTGAGACGATTTCCATCATTATTTATTGCCCCATTCGGTGAAAAACGGTGTATGATACATATCCAAACCTCCCTACCATCTTCAAAAGTTCGAACTTCTACACCGTTTTAACAAAGTCAGTAGGCGATCGCTTGAGCTCATTTCATTAAAGCCGGCAACATTTTTCTTGACTAGACCCAAGGGAAGAAATCTCTACGAAGCGTTAGCTAATAAGCAAGCTCTCATAATCAGCTGCTAAAATAAATAAAATTTCACCCTTTGAGTTCAATAATGCCAAAGCAGTCGAAATGCGGCAAAATCGCATGCTGTAACTCTTCGATTATTTACTGTCTTCCCCCAGCATATTTGCCCGTGCTTGCAAGATGGAAAAATAGGGTTAGAATTTCCCGCTTCAATTTTGTGGCGGTCGAAAGTGACTATGATGGAACCTACTATCCAAAGTCTTCTGGATTAGTTCAACCGCCCTCAAGAAACATGCCCATTAAATCGCCGGATTTCCTCCCCAACCACAGACGAAACGCCAACGAACAAGAAGAATCCGATAGCACACCTGTCGCCCTAATTTAAGAATAATCTATATCCATTAGGGGTGATTTAGTGTAGCTACACTGTGGAAAACGTCTATACTACAAAGGCCTAGTCTACACCTGTATTTAAGCAAGTTCGGTAATGGAACTCGAAAATCACACCATCGGCAACGCAGAAATGCAGAATCAGCAAGCCTGCAATGTCCTAGCTACACTTTCATACCAGTTAACACGTTGAACATATTTGTACTAAAAAATAAATACTGTTCACAATGGATGCTTACGTAACTGTTCTACTTAGTACAAAATGGAAATTAGACGCGGCAGCGCCAACCAAGTCCAGATCCCAGAACTTTGCATATGTCGCCAGACATGTGCAGAGGCTTTTCGATGTAAAAAGCATAAATTCGTCATAATCATTGCTATTACTTTAAAAATATTTACGCTTAGTATTTAGAAAAGATAAACAATTTTCTTATCTAAAACAAGTAAGTGATTACAATTCTGAGCCTAAAAATTTGATTTTCGGCATTTCATGTGACAATTGAAGTCATATAAAACACTATAATGTATCATCTTAATGATATTTGGCTACCAGTACAAGCGAATGCTTACCACATGCTGGTTTCAAGTACGTGCATAGAGAGGACCAGTTGATTCCTTTAGTAGCAGTAAGGCAACTGAAATGTACAAATAGTCCTTTACATTGCGCTTAGCTACTCTTTCCGATCCCATACACGCGCCTATCAGATGCGCCCTACTGCTGACTCATTAGCGTTAATTAATAGATCGATCGATTGGTAAGAATATTTGCTGCAAAGTCGTTGCGCATTGGTTATCTGACTAGCTAATCGATGGGATGCAGCACACCCACTCCAACATGCGACTTCAGTTCATCAAAGTTCACTATCGAGAAATACTACACGTGCTCCACTGCAGGCGGCGGCAGGCAAGACCAACAAAAAAGGGCTAATTTCCAATTTGTCCTCGTGGATTCCCAAGCCAAACGCTTAATAAGGAAACGGTTCCCTCTCCGCAGATGTCTGCATTTTTTAAAACTCAATGCTAAGTGATCAGTGAGACAGCTCCAACTTGGTGCCTCAATTGCAACTGTACTACGTCGCGTGTACAGCTGTCTTATGTGGGCTTTGCGAACTGTACCAACAAATACTACCGTCTCCGCAACTACAGAAGGCAAACAGCAATTCGCTTAAAGGCATGTTGATTAGTGAGCGATTGGCCTCTGCGCCAATTAACATAAGTAGTCACTGCCTTAAGCTGTAAAAGGTACTGCACATCTTTCCATTCCTGTCTATTTTACCTACAATTAACAGAGGATAAACCTTTGCATACACCGGTAAAAGGATTTTAAAGCAAGACTCGAATGGTAGAGAAAGAAGGCAAAATAATAGGGGTGGCTGCCTACAAACTACAATGGGCTGTGACTTCACTTACACCACCGGAAAGCTTTCACGCTTGGTAAAATTATAGTCGTGGAGCACCTGATTTCACCCAACAACCTTCGTCGAAAGCTAAACATCCAACATGTACTCTATGGTTGTGTTCCTCACGCGAGCGGCAGCCTCACTAACAGCCATCACACTGCAAACAGTGCTGTTATGACCAATCCCACAGCACCATTCAACAAATTTCCACCCATCTTAAAAGGCATCTGATCACAATATCAATTAGTTACCATGCAGCTTATAAGATCTGGTTTCAAAGCCAAAAATTTTAAGCTAATCATTCGTGCCTATGGTGAACGCCATCTTCGTAGTGGCCTCAGATAGTCTTCAAATATAAATAATCTAGCGTAGCCGCCGCATCATGGTAAAAATTGAACAACACATCTAATATAAATTAGTTGAAATTCACATCGAGACATGGTGATTATTGAGTGATTCGTCTGCTCCGATTCCTAGTGATAAAGGGGGCCTTAAGTTGTGCAAAATTGATGCATGTCTCCCCATCTCTGCCCATTTAAGCTGCAATTAAAGAGAAGGATAAAAATATGCGTACACTGTAAATATCAGGTCAAATGGCCAAAGCCGCCACTACAAACATAACTGTCGCCTCGATAAAAACCGGTTGATCACCTTCTAGCCAAAATTGGGCCATAGACGGTGATTTTCTTAGATGTAAGTGCGAAGCAGCACTCTTGTAAAACAACAGTTAAGGTCTGCAAGCTGTGAATTGCGCATTACTTTAGTCGAAAAGCTAAAATAGGACCAAGCTAGTATTGTGTACCAATTTTTTGTTATAGTGACGTAGAACTAATCAGCAATAAACCGTCGCTGTTGGTTCTTCTCCGTGCGCCTTCACGACAATTCTCTTAGGCACATCAACTTTGCGATGAGCACTGCTTTGAAAAAGAGAGCGCAATAGAATGAAAAAGCTACTGCACTGCAATAACCTGACACTGCTTTAGAATCGACCGGCGCAGACCATGGTTGGCGGGTTTCATTGGTAAACATGTCGGATAGCTCTTTTATGCAAGAATGATCACTTTGCCACATTAACTGTCATTTACCACACGGAGTAAAGCTCTGTGCAATAAATTACTGTCCAGAAGCTGCCCACACACTCGATTCGAAATCACTAACAGTAGAGAGATTCTTTTGAGTGAGTGGAATAGAGAACTACAAGTGGATGTTTCCGAGTTAAAAATAGCGGTAATTTGACCATCAGGCACCTCGTATGAGAGCTTCTTAGTAGAACTCCACTTTGGTTCAACCATTTCCTGTCCAAAATAAAATGCTGTATAGCATAAATTTCCTTTTATGAGCTTTTTTTCGTCCTACAGTAGCAAGGAATTTGCTACCACGCTCAGCCATAATCCTGACATGGTGGTGCATCAAACTTCGGCTAAACTGATCAAAAGATAAAGTAGCGTGAGGGAGTGCATAGCCTTCGTATTTGGGATCGGTGTGTCGCACCGTCAGTGGAGTACTAATACGACAATAGATGTGCTGCTCGGGTGGCTGCACGCACCACCAGTGGTAAAATCGCAAGCAGGACCTGCTCATCTTTCCATGATTGGTTTTAAGCTTGAATAGAAGTCTGTTAAAAAGCTCTATGAGCTCCTTAGGCGACATGCACAGAACACTGTAGTGGGTGTGATGTCGGACCTCCAAACATGGCCCACGGTGGGGAGAATACGGTGCATCATCAACAGCGGAGGCAGACTTGCACTTACCAGACGTATTACTTATCACTGCATTTGAGTTGTTTTCATCCTCTTTCGAGGAAGTAGTGTTTTGATGTGATTGCAAGCATGCAGGCACGCAACTTAGTAATTTTTGCCATTACTGACAGAGTGTTCAATTTGGCACTTCAAGAGTGAACGAATGAATTAATGGATGATTGCATAGGCTGCAATTAATGCAATTGATGAAGGCACACTGAGGAGAGTGCCACCTGGCTCATGGTTGGCGGAGGGTTTTGTGCGTTCAATTCGACCCTGCGCACATCACGTTGCGTGTCATTGGAGATGCAACAAAGAGAGCTCGCTTTAAGACCTCCACTTGGACAAGCGCCTCGATACCACTTCACTGGCAGCATTTATCCCATTGCAATTGTTGGTGGGATCATGACACGCATTCAATCGGCAGTCCCCATTTTGTCTGCTCCTATTCACTACGGTAAGTTCCATTGCATACTTTCGGTGGAGCCTAATTTTGGCCTATTCATGCGTACCTTTCATTTTGGTTCTAGTGGGATTCGTAGCATTACTGCATTGCTCCCAGTGCTAACCATGTAGCAGCCTTTACAGCAGCACACATAAAACGCCATGTCGACAACAAGCAATGGTGTGAATGTAGGTGTCGGTCGTTCTTCTGTTTCATTACAAAGCACTCAGCAGACAGTGGAATTAATGGAAAATCACCTCTTTATTTACCACTGTGCGTCTATTTGGAACCGGTGGTGTAGGTGACAAACAAAATCTGGTGTCGATTGCAAAGCTTAGGCTAAAGAGAGGTGAATGATCGCTACAATGCCTTCCTATCCTTCAGCTTGATAGCCGCGATTAGGAGTGATGTCAGTCGCAGATACATTTATGCCTTATTACAGAGAAAGCTTTAGCTCCATAGTCAGGGGTGGGTTCCTCTGCAGATCAGATGATTAAATAGGCTTTGCTGGGGGTTCTTACACAATCCACTGTTTATCGTTCGTCAAAGCAGTGGTATCATCTGCATTGAAAACCACCGATAACTCACAAAATATTGAATGTGCTTCACTCTCAAAAAGGCTTTCTTGTCTTCAGAATGGAAGATCGAAAGAAAACCTGGTTGAAACCAATAAGACAAATTTCGAAAGGCCCTCGCGAGCTAATGATGGCGTGATTCAACTAATGCCGACGAGTTTTTCAATTTCTCACTGTAACAGCTAGTATTTCTTCCAACTAAGTACATGGAGTCGAAAGGTCGGATGGAATGCTTTGCGCGCACTCAGAAGCGCTTAAACCATCCTAGATTTCTTCTTTTTCCTTCGGCGCTTGTCTTCGTTTTCTCTGCCTCTACCGCCTTCGCTTCTACACCCATACCATTTCCTCCAAGGTCAACTTTTACACCTGATGTGCAGTAGTGCCTATTCTCTCCTACAACAATAATGCAACCGCATTGGGCGCTATCTATAGCAAACCTCTAAATTAGGTGCCTTCATATTTCATACTTAAGGCCTTGCCACATTTTAAGCCGAAAATTGCTAACAAACAGCTAAGCATCCACTAGAGATGCCACACGACGAAATGACATTAAGCAAACTATCAATATGTTTGTGCGAATGGCCATCTTATGCGTCGTTACGATTGAGTATAGGGAGCAAAGGAGGTGCATTGGTCCTTTTCGACACCTCTAGTGTGGGGTCTGCTGGTATTAAGCTGCGGCTGGCATTTTTGCGCGGAATAATCTATCATATCTGTCCTACACACAGCTGCCGAATTCTCGCCTTGTTTTTGTGCCACAACGCACATACCTTTATGCCACTCTCAAAGGTAAATACTTCTATATTTTCCCCAATTAAGCATCCAAGCAGCGATTTTAAATCTTCTGCTACTCTAAACTTTCGATTTGTTCAACAACTCGATGTTTGCAACCCCACTTTGTGATGTAGAATAAGATGTGCAAGTCGAAGGCCTCACTGAGGCAAGAGGGAAGATAGCTACTTATATCTGTTTTGGTTGGATTCGCCTGCTTACTTGGGAATGCATTTCAGCCACTACATCCCATGTCAGCAGACGGAGTGAAGAGTGATATACCAGCAAGCGTGCCTCGACTGCCACCATGTTAAGAGCCATCGATATCTAATGTGGAGTATGGCATTGGGTTTCACAATCATGGAAAATGATTTCTGTTTTCTCACTGACAAAACTTTTAACCGTATTTGCTAATAATCCAGCTAAATACTAGTCACCTCATTATTTGACGTGAGAGCACTTTTCACCTATCATAAACATTGATCCCAAGAGGTCTAACGTTGTGGAGAATATTCCTTTCAATCCATGACATCGTGTCAGCTAGGAATGCAGTTTGATGGCCTTTGTGAGCCAAATGGCTAACCAGCCCCCTTTTGCTTTGTTCCCTTCCTCACCGTTCTTCCTTAATCTGATTTGACCTTGTCTGATTTGATACGAATAGAATGTTAATGGTCTTACGAAGCCGACTTAAGAGTAATAAAAATGAGCTGATTATTAACCTAGTTTCTCCTCCTGAGCCCATTTCAGCCATTCCACCAAGTGAGTACTTTTTGTGTAGACAGCTTTATCAGCTCTTCACTCCATCTCAACGTCGATGTCATTGGTAAACTCGGTGGTAGAACCGCTGATTTTCATTATTCTTCTAAGAAGAAATACCGGCTCGGCCAACCCAAACACCTTTGGGCAGTCATGCAATGAATCTCAATGCAGAAAATCACCCAATTCAACTTTGTGCTGTGTGGAGGGCAGTCGCAAGTGTAATGTTGCAGGTTGGCACGCTGAGCTAGCTTTGCTGACCATGATTGCAAAAATGTGAGATGTAATTTGGACAGACGAGAAACCATCGAACCATCATTGCAAGGCCACGAGACGCTAATCGATTTTTCCGCATGACTGATTGAAAGTCACGGACTTCGATTGCTTTCATAATCTGCACAATCGGACTGTCTTGACAAGCCACATCTTAAAGTTGATTGAGCGTACTACTATCTCTCCTCTTTACTGAGATCATCCTCATTATCAGTTAGTTAGTTTGTTGGATAATGCTACTTATTTATGAAGCACCTTCTCCAACCCTTCATCCGCCTCCAAATTGGAAATTCTTAGCGTACTCAGAAGAACCCAAGTTTTGTAGAGGTGAGTTGTTAACAATTTTGTGCTAAATTACCCAATATATGAGGAGGTTAATTAGTAACTAAAGTCAAGTTAACCCTCAAATACTTGCCCATAGACAGTTAGCATAGACCTCTTTATCCGGTCATCAGTATATGTATATCGTAAAAGCGGTGCCTTTTATGCCGTGTCTCAAGCATCTTTGGTGACTGCACATGAAAAGTGAGCACGCGAGTGAGTTCGTCTGATGAACTAGAAATCGCGTAGATGGTTTGTTGTTTTTTTATCAGGCGCTGTCTTTAGTCGCAAGTGGAATGCATTCAATATGAGAACTACTAAGTGTGGACCTTGATATTGTCTCTTCGTATGGACGAGAAAGTGACAACATCCGAGCGGACGACTCACAGTTTCAGTGGTGTGCACTGAGAAGGGGAAGCAGATGACTTAGGCGAAACCTTAAAAAGATACAAGTGATGCTCTAGGTTTTGGGTCACCGTAGGCTGCCGAGTCCATTTCTGCAGTCAACGGAACATATGCGATGCGGTGCCAGTTCATTTATTTCTGACGTTAGCATGCCATTAGACATATTTTCCCCCCAAACTTCGCCAATCTTGATTTAACAAATGAAAGAACAGGTTATCTGGCGCATTTAAGCAGGTGCTGTTGAGGCCACAATGAGGAGAGTTTTGGCTGTCATGCGCAACATCAGCAAACGATTCCGTACCAGAGTCTGGTTTCACTCAGATAACCTAGAGCTGATCTCAAGGACGCAACACGGTTCCATTAAAGATGCTCTAGAAGTCAAGCAAAGGCGATATAGCTTCCACGTCCGTGATTATTTTCCAGACACCATTTATGGATAGACAGAAGGTTTTAGCGCATCCACTGAGCTATTTTTACGATTGCGTCCTCAGCATCGGATTCTGGGGGGCATTGTTATTTGATAAAACATCCTGCCCCTAGTTCCGCCCCTTTGGTCTCCTACGGAATGGGTTTACGCTGTCATCAAGTTACCCAGGTCCGAAATGATCCATTTGTTCATTTCGTGAACTAAAGTGTTTGATGGAAAACATAAGTACAAATAAAAATCCATGGCGAACATCCTGATCAGACTGAAGCTAGGTATCCACCAGTCATTGCTATACTGAGGATTTGTCTTAACAATCAATAGCGCAGCCCATCAGATCCGCGTTCAGTCGACAGGTTTCGTTGCAAAATAATGGTCGTAAAACGACTTTCCGTCCACCAAACTGATTGTTTACATGACTATTCACAGGAAGAGATTAAGAGTGGCTCGTTATATTCAAATTTGTTAGCGAGTAGAAATTCAATATGTACTATTATAGCAACTTAGAATAGTTTATCTTTGGATGGCGCCGAAGGTTAAGTGGACCATTGCACATACAGATGGCAATGAAGAAGCACAATAAATTGTGTTACTTGCAGCGCCATTAGCAGTGAACGGACTACCACAAAGCTTGTAGACGACGTCGAGGAAACCTTACATATTCACCTGCCATTCCTCCTAATGTAGTTAATATTAGACTTTGAATGGCCAAAATGTTGAAGTAGGCAAAGGAAAGGCAACAATGAGCTATCTCATTGAGTCACGGAAGAAGGAGCATTCGCCATGTCGAAATGATGGAACACAATGAACAGCAAGGTCACATAAATGAGTGCAGAAGTTTCCCATCATACAATCGCCAAGGTGGTGATCTTCAAGTTTCTTCCTCCCTTGCTGCCTCTTTTCCAATCAGTCTTTGTCATCCTCCACCGCTCCTATTCTTCCTCGTGTTTTATGATTTATTATTTTGACATGTTTTTGCTCGTCCTTTTAAAACACAATATAACATGCCCAGATATGTTCTCTCAGAAATGGGCAACCTCTTCAATTTTTGTCATGCTTTCGGCCTTCCTACTTTATACGGGACACCAGTTTTAATTTTGCCCGTTGTTTGCACTGTGAATGTTTACAATCCGATTTGAAGGCTACGCGCTATCGAGAATTTCGGGTCTATCTCACCGACTTACCAAAGTAAAATTTAGTATGCGGTATATCATTAGATGCTTGTTAAGACGCGAAACTGCCTCACTCTCACGCGCAACCAAAATTCACAGTGAAGGGCACTGCAACTGATGCTGTACGATGCGAAGTTAAGGTCTGCAAAATCATCCACAGCAGGCACTTCCTGTAATCGTTGGTGTACCCTTGATCCTCATCTCCAAATGAGAAAGTTGTCACATGCCTACGCACACAGATCCACAAACAGGGGCTTACTGAGAGATTGATACGCAAATATTTGTGATAAAGGAGACGAATTTAACATTTTAATTAATATGTTCTCTATAGTTGTGTAGGTAGGTGGAATTCACCTTCCTCAATGTCATGCTCTATCTCACTAGACAGATGAATAGGAATGGATGGGTCAGACGCATGGACTCTACATTTTGACGCGTTTAGAGTGCATGGAGACCCACGTGATTAAGGAAATGTGACCACCGACTGCATCGTTGTTGCAAATTGTAGACATCCCTCTAACTCACTTCATCACAGATTGTTCAAATGCGATGCCGAGGTGCAAAATCATAACAGTCTCTGAGCCTCCAAGAGCTAAGAGGCAGCACATGTGGGTGTTCACAATTATCGAGCTCTAGTTTCCACCAAGGTTTGCGTAAACCATCATTATTACTTCTTAGTCTATGTAAGTTAGAGGGCCTTTTACTTCATACTGGCCTAGGCAATGCCATCTTCGACCATGATTTGTACAAGGACGAATATGAAGGCCCTTAATGCCTATTGGTGTGACCAACCAAAACAGAAGAAAACAAGACCTCTGTTCGATATCGCTTGCAGTTAGGGCTGAAGCCTACGATGTAAAACTGCGGTGTGACTACCACCCAAGGAAAGCCACAAATTCGTTGAGCGCGGTTTGCACTCAAATGTAACCATGATTTTACGGTCTTTGACAAACTTCCATGCTACTCGGTATCAGTGTAGTCGTAGCTACAGTTTGATTGTCATTGTCGCCTTTGTTACAAGGTTGCACCTCATGCAATGGTTGCATGAGTGGCGGAGTGGTGAGTGGAGAAAACTAATAAGTAGAAAGATTAACTAGTGCTTAATCAAATGCACTGATCAGGAAAGCAAACAAAAGTCCTGTAAAAACCTGAACGCTAAATGACATATGACATTTAATACAAGTAATTCACACTTAAATCGGTTGCTTTATCCTAGTAATTCTGTGAGTCTTTGGAATGAGAAAGAATTGGCTAAGAGAAGAGAAGCACCAAGTGAGCGACCCTGTATAAATGGCAATATTTGCGTGTAAAGGATAATTTTGATGTCGAATCCAAAAAACATCACTATACACAAAAGTAGGAGCGTAAGTATGCAGGTAAAGGATGCAGGTAGAAACGTTCAGCCTAGTCTCCACATCCTCTGCGATAGTCACACCAAGAACTAGAGTCTGACTTGAGTTAAAAACATTCTATCTTCGCATAAATTCCTCTATATTTCCCTGAAGGTCATTCGGTAGGCGGAATAATGGTGCGACGCAAGATCTCGCCACAAGATCCAAAGCGTTAAAGAATACAATCCTAATTACTGAGTTAGGGAGTGTACTTTTTTGGTAAAAATAGGACGTGACTTTCATTCTCGAGGCGAGGACTACAATAAATAAGATTAATCTATAGTTGTCATATTGATATGCACCTGATTAATATCAAGTCCATGCAAATACTCGCATTTTCTGGGAAGCTGCAAGACACTCCTCTTGAAGTGCTATTTCAGGCACCGACAATGCCTCCATGGGTTTGCTTAGGCAATGATTCTAGCGGTCGTCCACAGATGAGTGTAAAGAAGGCGAATTAGCATGCCACTAATTTTGCTCTAAACTCTCCATTGAATTACTTGGGCAGTGTGTATAGTCAAGTGTTCATCATGTTGAAACAAGTAGCAAGTGTTCCAATTTTAGGGCATTTTGTGGAAGCCCATGTAGCGAAAGCTAGAAAGGGTCTTTGTGCTTTTATCACTTGCCTTGAGGCATAAAATGGCAGTGATGCTTTTCATGAGGCAATTGCACTATCATCAGTAGAACCAGTAGTTATTTTAGCTATTTTTCTCCTCTCACTCTTTTATTAGTGCCCAACTTATTATTACTCCTCACTGCTATTAAGGGGATTATAAAAATACTCAACACTCAGAATGCCACAAACAAGGTGGTGTTTAAGTAAGAAGTGAATTTTAAGGGTCAGCGGATGAATCAAAGTTGCCTCTACCCAGGAGCACATTCATGGAAGTCGTTTTGACTCTTAAAATTAGGGTGCTTGCACTCGCCTCAGTTAACCATCTTACATTCTTAAACTTAGTCTCATGGCGTATTTTGTGTTGCAATGAGAGAGCAGACAGCATCTGTGCGTCTCGACCAGAAATTTCATCTATTATTCATAATGAAGAAATACCTGCCATGCTAAGAAAAAATTGCATCTCCTCGTGGCATTGATTATAAACATTTGGGTCTATTTCTCGAAATCAAGTGACCTACTAATGTCGAGAAGCGTTGACGAAATACTTCCTTTAAATTAGCCTTCCCGATTTTACAAATCAAGCTTTAGCAAAGTAGTAAAGTGTTGATTAAATAAACACGTTAGACCACAAATGAGCATGGCAGCTGATACAACGGAGCTAAGGCCATCTGCAGCAATAAATGATTCGTGTTATAAGGAACGAAGAAATAGGCAACAATGCCAAGCAATGTATGCTCCAGGCTAAGCGTTCATGCAAGAGAAAACACGGCGATGCGACCTACTAGATAAGTTACTTTAACCATACTGCGCGCAAACAAATGCTTAAGATCTGCCTGGAAACGATGCTTTGCTCGCACAAAGGAGATTGAGGGTATTGAAGCATGACAAATAAAAATAACTTGAACTGAGAGTCATGCTAGATGGGATGGGCATGAGGATTGTTGCAAATTAAGACTGGTGTGGGCTGAAATCATGCACAAAGATGACACGTATGCAAACACTGACAGGTGACATCCAAAACATCGCGTTATAAAATTCACAGCCTATAAATTATTTCCAAACTTCAAAGGTGAAATAAAAAACCCTAATCGTACAACTCCATGCTTATCTGTAAGTGTATACATCCTGTTGCGAAACTGGCAAGGACTAAGGAAAATGACGTGTAAAATCAATCGACTGTGTGCTGGACAGCGCCAAGCGGTAAAATATATCATTTATATCATCTTTTGGGGCAAGCGAAGAATTTAAATCACACTGGCAGGAGTTGTAACAACCGTCGAGGCCTAGAGCTCGGAAAAGCTATGCCTTGTCAGTACTTTAGCTTAACTCTTATTTTTCGCCTTCTTACTATCTATCTACCGATCGCATATTATATGAATACATAGCGTCCAACCATCGATTTTACGATTTTTAAAAGGATGCCTGAGATTTTCTTTCATTGCCATCTAAACAAGCCATTGGTCCTTGCGTGTTCAATTTTATCATCCTAATTCTTTACTCATTTTTCGTAGGCAGTGCTAATGGTAGGCATATTTGTTTGGCTCATTACTTAAATCTATTTGTAATAGTTCGTGTTTCTTCTGACGAAGTGGGATGTGTAACACCTCTTCATGTGGCTGTAAGTTGCGCCTGCAAACCTCTACAGTATTTCAAGTTCGAATTTGGTTTTTCCTAAGGCAGTGTGTCCATGCATTTTCATAGTACTCTCCGCTTTTATAGTAGAATGTGGAGAAATTTACGAGCCATTTTTCCTTTACTTCTCTTACGCACTCAGCAAAGCCATTCAAATGTAATGGCAAAACGCAAACTTTTCACATTAACGCTTTCTTAGTTCGTAGGCCACACTCAGCACCATGACCATTAAAAACACCTGATGCCATTCGCATGCCATTTGCATGTTAACCTGCTAAATGCAGCAAATAGGGATTATTTTGGCCAAAAAATGTAAGTCAAGTGCTGCTACATACATTTGTGCCCCTGTGTTTCTGTAGCCATGATAAAACATTTCACTTCCAATTTGCGTGGCTGGTGTATGGTATAGGCAGGACGAACGTTCTAGTCATTTTGATGAAGCATTTATGTTTATATACATAAATACTTTTGTTTATCCAAAAATTGCAATGTTTGGCGATAGATGCATCTGTCGTTCGTGGCAGATATCTAAAAAAGGTCACCTTTTGAAACAAAATGTGCAAAATGAGTTCCCCGTTCATACAGCAGCGGTTTTCCTCAAGCATCTCCTTCCTCTTCAGTTTTATTGCATGCCAATCTTACCCTCACCCAGTTTGCTACTTGCATCTTAATCAGTAGGGCTAAAGAATAAAGATAAATCGCCCACAAAATATCATGTGCACTTGCACTACTAAGCATACTTTGTGTTAACTGAAAGGATAAACCCCAAAAAATGACGACACGTTGTGATTTTTGGGAATCCGTCAACATATTGTTAGGCTTACATCATAGTGCAATTACGCGCTACATCTTTAGGTGCTTTTACTTCTTCACAAATCTTAGTCACCGCTTTCTCACCTGCGCTACCACCATAGCAGAATTTTTAGTTGAGGTAACAATCAATGTCAACTAAGCGTCGAGATCTTGGTTTGCTCGACTCTGACAGTGTTTCTAAGCTGTTGCGTGAGCAACTCGTTTCATCTTTGCAGTCGTCTACGGCATGTGGGAAGCCTTCAGTTTTGACTCAGCCAATTCCCTCATATCCCTTTCGGAATTGTTTTTTCTGACGCATTTCTGGTCCGCGATATCCCTGGCCATCTTCTTGCAACCTCATCATGGACATTTATTTATTTGTAAGAACGCCGTGCCCCGTATTTTGGCGAAGAAAACCGCTCTCGTCTCCTCTTTAGCAATGCTTTTTTACTCCGGGTCAAATGAGTCCAAATAAGGCAAGCAACGTGTCCTTTTTGTCATAATCATTGTTTATTTTCATCAAATCTTGCAACATCTTGTCAGAAAGATCCCTTTACTTGATCTCTGTGATTAGGCACATCACCTTCTTCTCCTCATTTTCTTTTGCCTCATTTTCCTGTGATTCGGACTGCAAAACGTGCTGCTTGGAGACAACTGCTCTATCTTTAATGCTGCTTTTCATCATTGCTGCTAAGAAAACTAAGCAGGCTTTTATCAGATTGGCTTTAAGTCGCTTCAATAAGTGAGGTGATCTGCACAAGCACAGCTACTGCAAATCTAGCCCTACAAAATGGGCCAAATGGTGCGCACCTAAGTTTCTAGTCAGAGGAAGCTCTTTGGACTAAATCGGTACAAGCGGAATATTGAAAACGTGGGAATTGCAATTTATGAGATTACGCAGCATCACGTGCTGTTGTGAATCCGGAACTCGTTGATTAAATGAAGTACAACAATTACAAAGCGTGAGTGTACCTCTGCAAAAAATTTTAGAATTGTGCACGACAAACAGTTCTACAGCGAAGCCCACATTAATTCAGCAATAGCTTCAATCAGCGGCGTCTGAGACTGGATGACAAACAAAACGAGCATGTGTTGAATTTAATTTACGTATTCAAGCCGTTGAAACATTTTAACATATTCGAGGAATCATGAGTGGATGTCCTTTTGAATGACCCTTTGTCCAGTTGAAAGAAACAGATCATGCATAAGTCATTGAAAACTTTATATAATCTCGCTGTATTTTCGTCTTGTGCGTTGGCTAATATATCTACGCAATTGAGCGCCAATTAGCAAGCAACGGTTAAAAAAGACCTTGAATTTGCACAAATATGGGTGCAAAAGGCATTCAGTTTTGTTCTTTTTTGTGCTAAATGCTTTATTCTTTTTCACTTTTGGTAAGTTATGGTTTGGCATAGACGTTAGGTGGCAAGGGCTACATAATGTTACTTGAAATCCCTTCCCAACTGAATCTCAGCCGCTTGAACTCAATTCCAATTTGAATAGTGATTATGTGGGTCAAGTTAGCAACTCCAAAGTTCTCACCTTTACTGCGAAACACAAGATTGTGTTAACAGTGGCATCTAACACACGTGGATCGGTGATTTAGTACAAATGCGATTTCTGTTTCAACGGTCGAGATTAGTTGGAATTAATTCGACCATGCCTCTTCACGAATCAAGCCACTAAGGGATGATTATTTGACCAGTTAGCAACATGCTTGTATGTTGTAATGTAAAGGCTTTGCCAAAGCCAGGCTTAAGCTGGTAATACTGACTGTTGGTCATCAAAAATTTTGATAAAACAATTGCGCATTTTACTCGGAAATAGGAGAACTATGCATGAAGCCATGGCATCATTTTGACTCCCATTTGAAAAAGATTCACATGCATGTGGATTCGATTGCCAATATCGAAACACATGGGCGACGGCTATGCACATAGTGTTTTAAAAAGCCATATGCGCTTGTAAGAGTTGAGGCAAGATTTCCTTATTTAGTATGACGACTTACGATGGAATTGTACACTGCGCATTTGGTTAGGACACGCCTTAGGGTGGTGCTATGCCAGGCCTACCACTGAGCGCACTGCTACCAAGTGCAAATCAGTCATATGCGCTTTAACCTTTTATTTCCCTGCAGAACATGCAAACTTACAAGCATTAAACTTGGACGAAGCGTCACCATGTATTTGCCAACTATCCACCTCAATTGATTGCTACGGTGAGAATAAATGGGAGATGCGGAGAAGATAGCTGAAAGATAGGTGTTATGAAACATACCTATAGTTGGAGAATAGAACCGATTGTAGACTTCACATTTTTCATTCTTTGTCAGCACTTCCTTGAAAGGTTTAATCACTGTTTAAGCACTCGTGATTAACGCTTCTGATGAGTTTGCATGCATTTCTAAAAACGGACTGCTTTCTTTGTCGTGTCTGCGTCTTTTTATTCTATGGCAGAGATAGTCATAAAAATGAGGTTTTATATTGACAAAGTGGAATGACTCAAAGATGCAGGATGTCAACTTCGTGCACTTAAATGTTTAGATGCTTAGAGCAGGGATCTGTCTTTAAATGGCCCAACAAGTACTGGTGAACGCCCAATCTACGCCCATACGACCTGCTCTAGCATGGACAATACTCTCGAAGTCCAGAATCTATCTGGTCGGCGTAGGCGATAAAACATGGCAAAGATGGATTTATCACCCACCTATTCAATCTAGAATTCATGTGATTTCCCTGTACCCTAATGCCCGAAAAGTGAATTTCAATTGGTGAGTGCACTGCGTTTTGTAACTAAGTAAATATGCTGTAATGACCTTATCGCTTTCATTTTCAAACCAGTAAACTAAATGCACCTGCTTTTAATGTCTAGACTACCAAAAGTTTCACTGGTTGTGATGGATATGCAAGGAACAAAAAGCAAACTTGGATTTACTTCTGTATTTAGGCGGCTTAGGTTCGCTCAGTTGGTTAATTGCTATGACAATATGCCATTTCGGTAGTGCATGTTATGAATTTAAAAACTTTTACATGTTTGGGTGTGCGAATGCTATCGCCGAGAAGCCTAACTTAACTTCCCCACCTCGGTGAGTCGCGCCAATCTGCCACCATTAGTTGTTAAAAGAAGGAACCCTCTGGTCAGTGTTACAACACGCAGTCCAACCGGAATAGTACACTCGAAATTTGCGCTAATAGACCACTTGAAATGGCGCGGTTTTGTTTGCCCTACAATGACTCCTACAGACCCAAGTGTTCAGGTAGTTCGGACCTCAAGGATTCTACCTAAGCTTGATAGCGCCAACTTTGTGAAGCAATGACAAGGTGTTTCCTGGTTTTTGTACAATTTATTCACGTTTTTTGACATTACAGCCCAAATTTGATGATCCATCCAATGCGAGTGAACAATTTGTGTCGTGGGAAAGTTGTAATAAAAATCAGGCAAATCTTCCCTAGTGTGGTATACAATAAGTAGAATTGCCTTCTTGTTTACACAAAATGCCGATCCTTATTCGAAGCATAAAATGTTATATGAAGCTAACCCAAGTGTTTGCGCCTTTGACTAGACCTCCTTCAGCCACACACGCAGTCATTTTTAGCCATTTATATTTAAGCGAACCACTTAAAAAGTTCCCACATGAATATGATGAATGAACGAAGGGGAAAAAGAAAGCTCTAAAACAATCGAAATTGAAGCCAATACTGGTGCCTCATTAGGTTTTATTGGGATAAGGTGTTCTTTCCGACGCTTGAACTTACAGAAAATTGGCGTTCAATCATACAATGCAAGCCAAGTGGTAAGTGATTTAGTTTTACATTAGCACATGCTCCTACCAATCTGACGACCATGTAAATGAGCCAGTTAAGCCTACTATCATCCGCAAGAGTTGAGGATATTGAGGAAAGACAAGTAACTTTATGGCGCACTTGCAATGCGTTAACTTACGTGACGTGTAATGACCATGATTCCAATTTTTGCTACTTGGTACCGCCCTTACAGCCGCAATATTTTAGCAAATTTGCTATATGCTGCCGCGCTCATCGCCTATGCTCTAGATTTCTCAATGCTTCTTCTGTAACGACGCCTTCTACGTGGGCAATGGGTATGAGGTTGCGGTGCGTGGAGCAACGATATTGCAAGATTGCATTAACGGTGTGCTATTCAATTGCTTTACTTGTGGGTTTTTGATGAGGTAAGCCAACCGTGAGCGTATTTTAGAGTCGTATTGCTCATTCCTCTTGTGTAAATGATCAACCGTCTCTGCCTGTACCGCCTGTCTTCTGACCCAATATTATGCACTTGACAGCTTTTGGCGTGTGCTTATCCACACCCTTCTGCTTTCGTGTGAGAGCTTGATTAGCTTGCATAGGGCAGATGTGTCGACAAAGGCCGCAGCGATGCGTGCGGATAAGGACAGAAGCATGCATCCTGTAATGCAGCCTTACCTTCGCGATTTGATTACAATGCAGGGTCTAGCTTCCGATTACCTCCTCCTAATCGCTTCCAGTATATGGTCCTACAAACGACAAGAATATTGGTGGGCCAATAAATTAACTCACTAAAAATCTTTAACTTTAAAGCTCCTTTTAATCATTTCGACAGAGCCTTCAATTATCCGACCCATCAGAATGGTGAAGTACGTTCTAAATTTATAAGAAACAACTTGTTTATTTGAGCAAGTTGAGATTGCCTCGGTTGAGACTACTCATGGTTTGCCTATTTGCGATTAAAATTTAAAACGTTTGCAGACATAAAAACTTCGTTAATAAAACCCTAGTTCAAAAAATGAAGCTGTTGGTGTTTTCTACACCAAAAGGATTAAATGTTTCAGATCTGAGCACTCGCTACTGATGCAGTCAAAACCTCCAAAATGCTAAGAATTTGCAAGGTTATACCGAGAAAACATCTTTGGGAACAAAACAAGGGCGTGAGTGTGATGGTGAGCCATGAAGGGCGACTTTAGGATTGGCGTCGTGTGGAGAACGGTCACTAAGCGCACACCGTCAGATCAACACAGAAAAGTGGGTCAAAACTCAAGCCTAGGCTTTGCATGTTAGGCAGAGGGAATGAACCTACTCATGAGCATTTTGAACCAAATGAGTGCGTACACATAGGAGTGATGAACCGTGGCTCGTCGCATTATATGCAACTTGCACCCTACTCTGACCTTACTATCAAAGCGAAAGTCCTATTTGGTGGACATTACGTGGCTCAGTTACGAGCCGTCATCAATCTCTATTCGCAAAAATTGCAGCCCCTTGATTGGAGTGCAAATACTCAATCTACTTCTGAAAAGGGACATGCTCACTTGTGACTCACAAAGAACGGGATTTAAAACGGCGAAAGAGAGGGTGATTGTAGGAATGGACGGCGCATATGAACTGCACTTAATTTCGTAGAGGCCAGTGCTACAAAACCTGGATGTTCAAGTCTGTTAGCCAATGCAGCGCTATCATTTCTTCTCTGCATCACCTTCCCGTTACCTCTAATTCTTCCATCGCATCCTTATCGGCGCTTTCAACATCTAAGGCTTCTCCTAAAGCAGAGTGAAACAAGTGTTCAAGATTAGAGCCTGTGACTGTGTTTGTTTTAACTATAGCAGGATACTTGACCGATTCTACTTTTAAATTTTTGGCATGGGTTCATTTGCTTCCGCCACAATTTGCCTATTCAATGATTGGCTCCACTTCTTATTTCGGAAAATTACTTATACTTACTTACGAATTCAATAGCTCATCTTTACGAAGAAAATTATAATGAAAAGTTAGTTTCAGTCCAAATTCCGAGCTCATGGAAAGCACTTTATCATTAGCTTGGATCACTTCATATTTCCTTAGGCCAACCAAACATGAGCGATTCCGAGTTTTATTCGCGTATAGCTTCCATGGCATTTATTATTTAAACTACTTGAAAAGAAATTAGAGGATAGACAAAATCGTCGTACACCCCACACACTATTGCTATCTTTAGACCTAAGCTAAAGTTAGGACATTTCGCGTTCCTTTACTTAACCCCAAGTATCATGAAGATATGAGTTACCTCAGCCACACAATATGTACTCTTCGGTTTCCCTTTCAAATTTGGATGTCACATGCACGCCAAGTGTTATTTAGCAATTCATGGCAATTGTCATTGCATCGGATCTTGTGTGGTAACCAAATCTGTGAAAGCAAACAAAATGATTAATCCTTAGACGATGTTTCTTGCCTGAGGTGATTGATTTTACCCCTCTTTTCTGAGTAACGGCACTTATATTTATTAAATGGGTGCAACATACTAAGGTGTCATACGCATCAATATAGGATGTGGAATGCAGTATTAGGCCATTCATGAAGGCAAACTTTGGCTATGGTCGCCTTAGGATTATGGCGCGAACGACTCGCTCCATCCACGATGTGAGTGACTATTGACGCCAGGTGGTCTGCTGCAGGTTGCGCGACTCAAACCCTAGCGGAAAGTGGTACTAAGCATATTTAACATGATCAAGTGCCGCAAATGCTAGCTGAAAACATAATGGCTAACAGAGGGATGCTCAGGCTCTCAAGGCACAGTGATTGTCTCTGCCACAGTCCGCATAACGCATTTCGTAATACACTCCAATTATCTTTTCACTTCGCCGACTTCGTTTGTCTTTCCGCTAGACTGAGCGGCTGCTTCGAGTCGCTTACCAATGCTGCTGCATCTATCTTTTTATGCTGTTACTCGTGTAACTTATCTCGTATAAAGTTTTCATGTATGTATGTTTATTTAGGGAAGTTGTTTCGTTTCCACTCTACTCTTTAGGCTCTGCGCACACTCTTCATCTGTCAACGGTACGTGATTCAGTGCAACATAGCTGACGAACTCAAAGTAAAGTAGGTAGTTCAGTAGTTTCTCTGTGTTGGTCGTATTTCTGATTATGTAGCTTTTAATATTCTTTCGCGGTAGAAGTTTCACATAAGGAGTGTAAATGCTTGCATGCCAAATTTACTACAATTCTCTTTTAGTATAATCCGATTTTAGCAATGCCTGAAATGATGGAATTTAAGGTTTGGGGAGGTAAGCATCGTGCGTAGAGCTTAACAGACAGTGTCGGAATAAAAGTCGTATAAGTGTAGAGCATGTGCTTTGTGCCGAATCTGACTGCTTGAGTCATCCCATGCCGGAAACAGTATTGGCGTCATGGGACTCCACTTGTAATGCGCGATGCACGTCAACCCTCCAGTTTTGCTTTTTTTCTGCAAAATAAGTTCTGGTGTATCTAGAGGCTCTCGCACCTTCTTCTTTTAATTAATTTATCTTCATTTTTGCAAGATATCGCAGCATCTTTGAGACATAGGGTCCGCTTGCTTGGAGCTGGTGCGTTGGAGATGTAATTTTACGCTTTATAAACGACAGAATGACTGATTTTGGGCTTACAGTAGTTTACTCACAACAGTACACTTTGCCCGAGGCAGACAACAGCGGCAATGATTAACTTCATTGTAGAAGGCATTAGTGCCAGTAACATAAGATGCATCAACGATTAGACGGAAGCCTGGTTTGTAATCTCGTTCACGGTTTCGTTGATTTCTAAAAATGTGGTAGATCGGTTAGGTCACTTGTGGACAGCTGCCTAAATAAAAGCGCTTTGCTAATGCTTTCCGTCCTCATGTAGCTCATACTTCTGCTACAATCATATAAGCTCTTGCACGTTACCCTGTAGCCTCATTTTAACCGAGAAAATGATGTGTGACCGCAAGTGGCACACGACTGCGGTAGCTGCGCGTTACAGTAAAACACACTTAAAGGACAGTCAGAACTTCAGGGTAGCAGTCACTTGGCAAACCAGAAGAGCATATACTGCTTCCGAAGGCGAGCTATCAACTTCGTAGTGCATGTCATATTCATTGCAATGAGTTAGCAAACTGAAATGCCTGAAAACAAACCAAGGTAACGTAGAACAAAATATGCAATAGCAGTAAGGCCGATGGAAGGATCTCAAATCTTTACCACAATTAATCAGGTACATATACATGCTAAGGTTAATTTTACGAAGTAATGGGTGTTGAACGCCCTCTCTCGTGACTTTGGTCCCGGCATGAGTCAAGTGCCAAGTAAGTAACAGCTGTGTTCGAGAATGCGGCTTTCAGCGTTTAGAAACCATACAAATATCTCCTGCCCCCCTCACCCATGCATTACCTTCAGGCACCACAAAAAGCTAGGCAAATTCAAATGTTGGGTAGTCAAGGGCATCGAAAAACAGCTGTAGCTTTTGTTATGTACATGACAAAAGACTAAAATATAACCTCGATTCGGCTGGCTCGGGCTTGATAAGAAGGTGAAGTAGAGCACCAAGTCGCGTCTTTAGGTTTTCATTTGCCTTCGATGCCACTCATCGATATAAACGAAACGCACTAAGTTTTTGTAGCCAGGATTGCAAACTCAAGTGAATGATGCCAACAACTGCACAAACACTTATTTTGAACCTTGCTCTTTTATTCCTCTGTATCCTGTGTGCTTTACCCAAAACCTGCCTACATGAGTGGCACTGAGCAGAACAAAAACCAACAATAAATTCGAAAAGTTGTCATATATTGGGGCCATACCTACTCTTAAAGCAAATGGTAGGTACAAATCCATAGAAGGAGAGTCGAGGTAGGCCGTTGCAGAGCTCTGAAACAAAGACAAATGATGTAGAAGCATCACATTCTTTGTTACAAGTGGAATTCGCTTACAAAAGTCAGTTGATTATAAATGAACGCTTAGCTATTGGTCAGGTAATAGCACTATGCCCTTCATCTAACTATTCTCACTTTTAATGTGATCTAATGCAAAGGCACATCATGCTAACAAAGCAAATCTCAATCACATTTGCGGTCTAAGCCAACCGTTATCACTGCTTACATGACCTTTTCTTCTGCACATTTACAATATCAAACCAATGAATAACATTTTCTTACTAGGACATCAGTGGTGATGAGATGGCATGGAGTTAACGATAGACTATCCAAAAACTTACAGGGTTCGCTGACACAGTGGCACGCAATCACCTCCTACTCAAACAGTACATCCTTCATGTCTGCAAAGTGGGATGGACCAATGCAAAATTACAAGCAGTCATTGCAGAATGTGCGCGACAGAGAAGGGGATACGTACAGGGATGACATGATTTTATATGTTCCTGCATCATCTCCCATGTTAGATATTCAATATAGCATTCAGTGCAATAAAGGCGTACATCTGATTCCCCAACCTCTGGAATACAGTATAGCAAAACAGAACACAAGTTGAGGAGGACGTTATAGGGAATGTTAAGGCTGTGGTAGCGGATCGGAAAACCTCTAAGCTGATCGGAAGAAGACTGGAGCATACTCACAGATGTGCACTCCGATGAAGTGGTTGAGGACTGAATCAAAGTTTTCAAAATGCGAAACACGGACAGCACGCATTGTGATCCCAGACTATTTTGAGGTTTGAATAAATTCTTGTGTCAATTTTGACATTTACTAGGGTTTGAGAGATAAATTGCAAAAGAATTTTGTGACACTCTCACATTTTTGATGTAGCAAGAGCAATCCAGTGGTTTCGCGAGGCGCTGTGCAAGTCGGACAATACACAGGTAGGGTCACTAAAGAGCATTGAACATGTGAGGAGTAATGACTAACAAACACTGAACTTAGCCTATTTGGTTTACTTGTTACACAAATTATTAGTATTTAGACGAAAACAAGTTCTGGTTTACTTAATACGCTTCACTTATTAGTAACTATGGCTAAACATTGGTGCCCATACGCCATTTGTGCGCATGCATCCATGGGCACAGATATGCATTTGCATAAAACGCATCATAAAATTAAAAAGCGCCTACTCTGATGTTCGCGAAACAAGTGTGCTCGGTATATGGTGACAGTCGTGAATAACCCGTGGCAAAATAAGCATCTGTGTACATTCATTTTGGCGAAGAGGAAGGCAAGTTGCGTAGGATTTCGCACCAGAGCTGAATGAGCTTTTAAGGTGAATTCAACGTTACGGCTAGATTGGTCGGCAGCCTTGCATGTGATCAAAGCGCAGTGGGGCAAAATTCACGTAGTAGGTCAAAAACTGTGAGGAATTCGGGCACTTGAATAATGTTTATCAAACTTCGTTTTCCTCTCCTCACAGCTTACAGAAACTGAGCCAGTCTTTGTAATGTAGTTCCCTCTAAAGAAGCTTAGATATTATTTGTCAGGGAACTTTTTGGTGCATTGATATTCTATTAGATGTCTTGATGTACTCAAAAGGACACCTCAGCTCTTAATAGCCACTGAAGAAGAAAATGTTACTATTTTACAAAACATTGGCACTACACAGGGGGACACTGCCTTGTCGTAACAAGTCACCTGAGTTGTAAGCTTGAGTGGAGATACGCTTGGTATCCAGTGATTACGTTGCACTTCTTACTTCTGCTCGAAATCGTGTTGTAACACAATGTTTGAAATACAGACTTCGAGTCCCAAACTATTCGTGCATACCCATCTGTGGTGCTAGTTTAAAAAGTGCACCATGATGTAAGAGCGGCTATTCCACCAACTCGGAAAAGTATTGATTTTTCTGGATCTAAACTGCCACATTTTGAAGAAGATAACCTTTGCTTAGCACGACTAGTCTGGTGGTGGCCAAAGGTGGTTTGCACTGTGAACTCCGCTGCTGTGCATGACAAGCTTCTTAGTAAATTTTCTTGCTTCAGCGCTTGTGTTGCATTGTGCGAGTGAGAACCGTCGATAAGTAGCTATTATGACCTCGCAATGAATTAGACCTGCTCTTGGTGAAGTAAAGGACATAGCCACAAGATTAAGAAGCAATAATTAGTCGGACCCCTTAATGCACATAATGCCACTACGATAGGCAGAAGACTGTGTAGAATCCTCCAGCAATGCCTCTGAAATCATTTACTCTGCAGAGGAACTCATCCCTAGGCTGTGGAACTAAAGCGTTCTCTGTAACACAGCATAAATGTGTCGCTAACTGACATCACTCCCAATCGCGATTGTCGAGTTGAAGGCTAGGAAGGTATTGTAGCGATCACTCACCTCTATTTAGCCTAAACTTTGCAAAAGATGCTGAATTTAATTTCTCACCTATGCCACCGATTCCAAATGGACACTAAGAGGTGAAAGAAGAGACGATTTTTACTAATTCTAGTGCCTATCCAGTTCTTTGGAATGAAGCAGAAGAATCCCCGGCACCTAATTTTACGCCATTGCCTGTTGTCGACTCGGCATTTTATGCATACTGCTGTAAAGGCTGCTGCATGATCAGCACTGAGAGCAGTGCAATGATGCTACGAAGTCCCCTGGAACTAAAATGGAAGGTGCGCATGAATAGCCCAGAAGTTATTTGCCACCGAAAGTATGCGACGGAACAGATCCTCGTAAGAAGGAGCAGATAAAATGCGGACTGTCGATGGAATGCGAGTTATGATTCTGCCAACAATTTCGATGGGGCAGATGCTGCCCTTGAAGCGATATCGAGAAACTTGCTCCTAACGGTGGGTTTAAATTGAGCTCTCTTTGTTGCATTTCCAATGCCACGCAACATGATGTGCGCAAGGTTGGATTGAATGCACTATACCCTCCGTCAACCATGAACCAGGTGGCATCTTCCTCACAGTGCACCTCCATCAATTTCATCAATTGCAGCCATGCAATCATCCATTCATTCATATATTCACTCTTGAAGTGCCAAATTGAACATCTCGTCAGTAATGGCAGCAATTGCTAAATTGCGTCCCTGTAGGTATTCAACCACATCAAAACACCAATTTCTTGAAGGTGGAAATTTACGACGCGGATACAGTGATAAACAATGCATCTGGTAAGTGCAAGGCTGCCTCCACTGCTGATGATGCGCCTTGAACTATATTCTCCCCTCCATAGGGCCATGTCGCTAGGTCCGGCATCACACCTATTACAATATATTGTGCATGTGACCTGAGGAGCTCTTAGTCCTTTTTAACTAGGCTCCTTTCAAGCACAAAACCAATGATGGAAAGATGGCCAGATCATGCTTGAGATTTTACCACTAGCGGTGCGCACAGCCATTCGGATGGCACTCCTGTTGTGTGTCTTTGGTCGTAGCACCAGAGTCGTTTATACTCTGCTGACGGCGCAACGCATACGATTACAGCTACGAAGGCTATGCACTTTCTCACTCTATTCTGCGTGAGTACAAATTCATTGCTACAGCAGAACGGGAAATAGCTCGTGGAGGGATATCCTCGCTATGCAGCATTTAATTTTGATTTTGCAGAAGCTCTCATGCGAAGCGTCTGATAGTTAGACGATCACTATTTGTAATGTGAAAACACTGCTTATAGTTCTTCATTTTACTCACAAATGAGCCTCGCCACTCAAGAGTACCTCTCCACTGTTACCGATTTCGAATCGAGTGTATGGACAGCCTCTGGACAGAAATATATCGCACAGAGCATTATCTCGTGAAGTAACACTTAGTAACTGTTTATCAAAGAAACTTGCCAAATATTGTCTGCGTCAGACAAGTGCAGTGCGGCAGCTTTTTCATTCAATTGCACTCGCTTTTTCAAAGCAGTGCTCATCTCAAAGCCGGCGTGCTTAAGAGAATTGTCTTGACCGTGCGTGGGAAAAACCAACAGTCGGGGTTTGTTGCTAATCAGTCCTATGTCACTATGACGAGAAAATAGCATACAATGCCCATTTGTCCTGCAAAGCTTCTCGACTGAGGGAATACTCAATTCAAGCTTGCAGAACTTAATCGAATCAAAACACCGACTGTGGCCCAATTTCGGCTAGAAGGCAGTCAATCGGTTTCTCTCGAGGCGATAGTTGTGTTTGTAGTGGCAAATTAGCTATTAAACCTGCTAATTATATTATACGCAGATTTTTATTCTTTTTTACCAATTGTAGTTTAATTGAGTAGGAATGGGGAGATATGCATCAATTGTGCACGGCTTAAGGCTCTCTCCATCACTGAAAAGTGGAGCAGAGGCTACTCACTTATTAGTCACCATTTTAGCTAATTTTTCTTAGATATGCTGTTCAATTTTTACCATGATGTGGTGGGTACGCTAAATTATTTATACGGAAAGACTGTCAGAGACCACTTTAAAAATGGCATTCGCTACGGACACGAAAGATTAGCTGAACGCTTTTAGTCTTCGAAGCGAGTTTCTACAAGCTGCATGGTGGATAAGCGATATTGTGGTCAGATGCCTTTTAAGCTGGGTGGAAATTTGTTGACTTGTGCGGTAGGAGGTGGACATAACAGCACTAGTTACAGTGTGATGGATAATGCTGAGGCTGACGCCCACATGAGGAGTACAACCATAGATTACATGTTGGATGTTTGACTTTCGACGCAGGTTGTGGGGCAAAATCGGGCGCTTCACGGCTATAATTTTACCAAACGTGATGACTTTCCGATGATGTAAGTGTACCCACACTCTCTTTCTCTTTAATTCAAAATTTGCTTTAATATCGTTTTGACGATGTATGTAAAGGTTTATTCTCTGTTAGCTGTAAATCAAATGGACAGAATTGGGAAGATATGCATTTTTTTACAGCTTAAAGTTGTAGCTACTTATTTTAATTGGAGCAGAGGCTAATCGCTCACTAAACGACATACCTTTGAGTGTATTGCTGTTTGCCTTCTGGATTTGCGAGGACGGTACTATTTGTTAATACAGTTTGCAAAACCCAAATGGAACAGCTGCACACGTGACGTAATCCAGTTATAATGGGTAGATTAAGCTGGAGCTGTCTCACTGATCACTTGGCAGTGAGTATTTGCAAATGCGGATATCTGTCGAGAGGAAACCTTCCCCAACTAAGTGTTGGATACGGTAATCCACGAGGACAAGTGGAAAAATTGTCCTTTTTCGTTGGTCTTACGTGTCACTGCCAGCAATGTAGCGACTGTAGTGTTTCTCGATAGTGAAATTTAATGAAATGAAGTCGTATATGGGAGTGGGTGTGCTGCATCCTATCAATTTGCTAGCCAGAAAACCAATGCGCAACGACTTTGTAGCAGATGTTCTTACCAATCGACCAATCGATTAGTTGACGCGAATGAGTCAGCAGTAGGTTACATCGGATAAGCGCGTGTATGGGATCGGAAAGAGTGGCTAAGCACAATTTGCAGGAATTAAAAGGGCATCTTATATCTGTTTTATTGACACTGCATCCCATGTTGATTGATTTGGAAGGTGAGGAAGCACTGACGTCTGAATTGGCCTTTGAAATGCAACCTTCGTAACAGCACCCAAATTTCTCGTAGATTCAGGTCAAGCGAGGGACATGTATTCGTGAGAAGAGGCTATGGTCTATGCTCATCCTAGTTGAACCATGTGCCAAAAATACCATGATAGGGTAATAACAAAGGTGGTGCAAAGCGGTGGCTCTGCGATGCTTCGCTATGGACCAAATAAAGCCCGATTTGAATTAGAGCAAATCAAGGAGGATGTAGAATGTTTCTTAATTTTGGAGTCCCCCAGCAACGCGCAACACTAAAATATAATGCACAAACGGTACAAGGAAACCACTCTTGCTCTCCTTAATCGTCGCCTTCATCTCTTATTTGGCAAGATTGTCTCCCTTTTTTGCTTATTGCGGTCCAAGCTCACGACTCAAGCGGAAGGGACTTCCATTTGGCACTTTTCTGTAGAAGCTGCCACAACGATTCTACTTTTTTGAACAATACAAAGTCTAGCCACAAAAGAGCTGTCGTTCTGCTGTTTAAACACAAAGGCAGGAATAATCGCACAGCAACGCGCCGCATTTTGTACATTTCCGATGGTTTCAGTATGCATTGATCAGCCAAAACCGCCCACTAAAGTACACTTCGGCGTCATCGCTACATCGCTTATATTGCACACATACCCTCCATAGACACAAATACATGAAGACCTAGTACACAACGTCAAGAACCTGCTAATTTTCTCTCTTCGCAGCAGAACTCGTAATTGCCCTCCATGCAAACATCCACCCACTCGTTAACACATGTAAACATAACATAGATCCCATACCTGCGGAAGCGGAACAAGTTATGAAGAGAGTTTCGATCGCAGTGGGGCAACACAATAATCTGACCAATCTCATCAGCGATTTGACACCTAATCGAACAGTAACGTGGACTGCACGCCAAGGCCTCGTTCGAAGCACAGTGTTCATTTCCTCAGCGGCTTTCATTTACTCAAATTGCGCCTACTGAAGTTGCCGAAAACACTTTTAGCTTGTCAATGGTGGACGCTTAAATAGCCATTCCGAAGGTACAGCCAGCTGCTGCATCCACTACAAATACCACAGCCGCAATAAATTCCACCAATGTGTGCAACAATTACCACACAGATGGTAGTGAAGACATTGAGAAAGGACAATTATTGATTTGCCACCCAGAAAGGTGGCAAATTAAAGCGGTCGAGACACGACACGCACCAAAACCACTAGCGAAACGCGACCCACTCCTACCTGTACAAGTTATAAAGCCATAGTAAAGCTCATCTCGAAACATGTGATTCTTCAGCTACCCCTTAGTAAAGGTGCGATTCCATCCAATTTATATTTTATACCATCCGCTACACCAAGCAAAGCTAAGTTTCCAGTTAAATCATTTATTCGAAAACTGCTTTCGCTAGTTAATACCATAGTGTTGTCATAAAAAGTGATTTCGCCATATTTATAGGCATTATTTAACAGCAAATCAAACAATATTCCAAGTAGCGCATAAATCAAGAAAAGAGAAAATAGAAAATAAACTGAGCAACAGTGCCAGACTATAATTGTCCGGGAACTGCCATGAAGACTTAGTGACCCCAGTTTTCAAATTGGGAGGCAGCTTGCGGTAGGCTTTGCAGTCTTTTATCCTTCAGTTTAAGGTTTGCGGGGTTCTTTGCTCTGTGAACTTTAATTACTCGTTAATAGCAAGCTAATTACAATCACCGAATTCACAAAGTCCTCCAGCAGCCTGGTAACTCTGTTCGCCGACAAGATCAGGCATCACCTGCAGCTGATCAGGGCGGAGTCGCTCGATACCGTCGATCAGGTATCCATTTCATTCAACTCCAGGCAGGGACGAGTCAGATGCAGGCCCAATACGGACAGACACGTTAGTCACAATACGCGATTCTCAAATAGCTGATTCCCCACATTCCTTACCGACAGGCTTTCAAGGTGAAATAGAAACGATTTTACCAAGCACTAATAGCTCCGGATCTCAGTTGCGAATTTATCAGCATTTGAAGTCTGCAAACATCAAATTAATGTGCTCGCATGTCCTCGCAGATCCACGATGTAAGCATGAAGAGGCTGTACAGCAATACCTTTTCGAGTTCCAAAGCAGGTCTGATGACCTACCGTACAGCAACTCGGAATCTTCAGTGGTTCGCAACAGAAAATGCCATAACTTAAACCTATGCAGCCAAGCAAATAATGAGTGTGCCCTCGCGAACAAACCCATCACACAATTCGACGAGGCCACTCCTAAGATAATAGCGTTAACCATCGAATCCAAATGCCCTAGCGCCTAACATCGATTTATTAGAAGTACACAATAAAACCATGCAAAGAGCGCAGCTAAGAAAATGACGTCAAGCTTTGCATGACGAGTTAGATGGAAAACAAAGTGTTCCGCAGCGAAAGATTAAAGACGAGCTACAGAACACCTAAAAGCTGAGCCGTCTCAGTTTTTGAATCCAGTGGTGCACACCAACAACCTAAGAAGGTTTTTACACAAACTAACAGCCCTATGAACCAAGACCAAATGTAATTTTGACAAATTTGCTAAGTTAACTTTGTAGAGGTATCTTTCATTTCCTCCTCTTCCCTTCTTCTGCCCTGCTATTAGAAGGCAGATTAGTACGAGACAGCTTTAGCATGACTCAGTCCGACAAGCGTTATAGGCGTATATTTATGATGATAGTGTCTCTTACTGCTGGGAGGAAGCATTTTCGTCCACGATCAGGTTCAAATTATCCTCTTGCCTCTCACCTACAATGTGCATTCAAACAACATAATTGCTGCAGACCTTACTTGCTGTTGCGCCTGATTGTCTAATTAGCGACACATAAAATGCGTATGCACTTCAGTTGCCTTGGTGCTAAAGGAACAAAATGGCCTTTTTATGTACGTATTCGAAACCAGCGTGTGGTAAGATTTCACTTGTATTGATAGCCAAAAATCACTATAATGATACATTATCGCATTTAACTTTGACTTCAAGTGCCACATGAAAGGCCAAAAGGCGAAGTTTTTAAGCTAGGCCCTTTAATCACTAACCCGTTCTAAATAAAAAAGGTTTGTCTCTTCTAACTACTAGACGTAAAAATATCTAAAATACTAGCAATAAGTATGACGAGATTATGCTTTTTTGCATCAAATAGCCTCTGCTTGTGTCTGGCGATATATAAAAAAATCTAAGCTCTGGGTTTGGTCAGCGCTGCTGCGTCTGAGTTTCATTTTGTACTAAATAGAACAGTTACGTGAGTATCCATTTTAAACAGCATTCATTTGTTTAGTACAAATGTGTCCTAAGTATTAACTGGCATAAAAACGTAGCTAAGGCTTTTAGGCTTGCTAGTTCAACTGTTTTGTATTGTCTGAGGTAGATAGTTCAAATTTTGTTACCAAATTTGCTCAAATACTGTTGTGGACTGTGTCTTTGCAGTGAGGCTGCACTTGCAGACCCTGGTGGATATAGGTTATTCTTAATTGGAGCTGAAAGGTGTGGTGTCAGATTCTTCTTGTTCGTTGGCGTTTCGTTTATGGGTAAGGAAAAAATCTAACGATTTAATGGGCTTGCCTGCTGTGATCAGTTGAACTACCCAGACGCCTTTTGATAGTGTTTGTGATTCTGTCGTAGTTACTTTTGACAGCCATAACATTGAAGCGAGAAATCCTAACCCTATTTTTCCACCCTACAAGCACAGACAATTGTTTTGGAAGGTGGTAGTCAATAATTAACAGTTACACGATGTGGTTTTGCCACAGTTCGACTGTCTTTACTTTATTTACCTCAAAAGAGTGAATTTTCGTTATTTTAGCAGCCAAATGCGAAGGCTTGCTCATTAGCTAACCCTTTGTAGGAATTTCTTCCATTGGGTCTAGTTGAGAAAAATGCTGCCAGCATTAATGAAAATGGGAACAAGCGATCGTGTACTGGCTTTGCCAAAGCGGTGCAGGACTTTGAACTTTTGAGGACGTTAGGTTGGTTTGGATATGCGTCATACACCTTTTGCACTGAGTGGTGAGACAAAAAATGATGGAAATTGTCTCAGCGTAGGAGTTTGAAGGAATGCGTTGTAATTTGAGCTCAAAATTGCCAAAGCGTAGCTTAACTTTAGACAAATCTCATCTCGCCAACAGCAGTTGGCCAATGTTAAACGAGAGCTGGGAGCTTTTTGCATGAAGACAATTTTTTTGCCGCCTGTTCCTCATTTGCAAAGGATGAGGTGAACGTCTCCTCTAACCAGTGCAATTACTGGTGAGTTGAATGAGTTTGTGCTCTTTCATTGCCCATTTTGGCAGCATGTAATCCCTTTCTTGAGGCCGCGAGTGCGCGTGCGAGGCAGGCAATCATAATGTTGCTGCCTCGGCGGAAATTCAGGTGTCAAATGATGAATCCTCTCCTTGTCACTTCTCTACCGTGAGTGCAGCCGATGCTTATTTGATTATATCGCTGGGTAGGAACCGCAGTAGGTGTTTACCTCCACCATTAACCTTAGCTGTATTTGATGCCCTGATTTTTGCAAATGGGTTTGATTTCAATTCTGTGCCGTTTATTCCTAGTCGGTTTGTTACAATAAGCCAAAATTCAGTGCTGCAAGTGGACCAATTAGCAGAATAAGTGGTACTACATGGTACTGCGTATCTAGGTATTGACAATTTGAGATTGAGCAGCACAACCTAGGTAAGTCAATGGATGAGATGGCAGCACATTCATTAAGCAAATATGACAGGTGGGTTCTGAGGCGTTTTCGTCTGAGTGTTAGTGCCCTCAAATTACTTTACTTCTACCTTAGGGCGTGAGGCGACATCTAATACTTTACAAACAGTAGATATTAAAACTACCTAATTGTCTCTCTCGAGGAAAGCGAGAATTTTGGAAGCAAGTCTAGAAATTACTTGCTAGTTAAATGCTAACGCCCAGATTCCTTTAATGGCAAGAGGACACCGCTTATAGGGTGCAAATAGCCCTCTCTTTCAAACGGCAACAAATTTAATTAGGCAGACGCCTAGAACATGGAGGATATTGTATTTGAGGAAGTTGTACATGTAAGACCAAAATCTGGCATCATGCAAAAGGCAAGTAGATATGTGGCCTCTTTGACTAAACAGAAGTGCTGGAAACCAGAGATGTGGCTGAGCTTGCCTGCATCCTTCTCCTGATGACCATTTCTGCTGGCACCCTTCTCACCTTTTGCACAAGTAACTTGCTTTGCATTTTCGCGACATGAAATAGTGAAGTCGAGCTGGTACATCATTTCGCTTTAGCAAAGCTCTACTTTCGCGCTTTATCAAAGTCCACCCTTTTAGAAAGAGGCTACGGTCAGGTTTGCCCTCTAAACATCTAAAAATGCCAAAAAACATAAATTTTGCTTTAGCAACGTAACTGTTATGGATCGAATTATGCCAAGGTCATAAGATATGGTGCGCTGAAAGATAGATTTTCTTAGAAAGTATCTGCGATGTTAGTGCTATGTAGCTGTTGTAATGTGTCTGCCGTTCTTTGATTACCATTGACCTTCATCTACTGTCCTTTTATTTGCGTCATTAATCTACCAAAAATTAAGCAAAGTGAATTCTACTTTTGCTCATGATAAGTTCTTATGAAGAAAAATAGGACAAAAATCATTACTTTTTGGTTTAAAAATGCACCTGACAAAAATTTAGTCTCGATGTTTTTATTTGCAACTTTGCGTTATGCTCGCATGCATGGCCTCTTCTACCTTATATATGCGATCGATTATTCGATAAGTGAGGGAACCCACCCATGATGTAACCCTTCATTACAAAGAAATTGTTTTTTGGCACCCACTTCGTTTGTCTATGAAACACTTTTCTAGACAGGGACGATAAGTGGCTTCACAAGTAGTTCCGATAAACCACACAAACTCGATATTGTCGTCGCCTCCTTCATGGCACAAATCAAGTGGAGGAAGTCATTTCTAGGGACAGTGAGAAACGCTGAGCTGGCAGGTCTTCTCCATAGTGTAGCGATTCCTTATCTAAGCAAACTGTATCTTAGGGACCATTGCCTGCCCAAGGCTTTTTTAAAAATGTTGAACTATTACCATATATTCAAACGGCCAAGGAAGTGCATGGTTCGAGAATGGGATATTAAGTTTAACACGCTTGAGAGAGTTAGGCAAACTTGTGCTTTTTTAACAGACAGTGAATGTGGCGGTCAGCTAAAGCAGTTACCAAAGTATAGAATAGGTAGTAGCATTAAGTTAAGCAGCGTGTCGCTATACTAACTGGAGTTACTGCTGAAGGCATTATTAAAATAGGCATTGCTACTGCATGGGAGCAAATTCTTATTTCTAGTGCATCCTGTTAGTTTGTTCGCCAGGGTAGTCAGCGAGTTAGCATTTGGAACTACCCATCTGTAGACGCGCTTAGCTACCTCATTCATGGGCTTAGCATTACTAAAGGATTTATTAATTAACATAAAGAGAATTATAAATTTAATATCCTATAGTTGTAGTCAATTCAAAGAAACACACGGGTCGATAACCTCAAATTTTCATAATTCCTTTCGTTTTTCAGACAATCTAACCTTTAATGGCTTAAATATGGTGTCAAATGTTTTGCATACATAAAGCACTCAACGACTTTTTGGACAAAGCTCGAACACAGAAATGTGTGCTAAATTTGCCCCTTAACACTAATTTTGCCCATTTGAATGGTAAAGATAAAATCCTTTGAATAGAATGTCATGCATTTTACACTACCCCAGAAGTGTATTAATTGGCATTTTAAGAGACTCTTAATTATTGTCGAACGTCGACGAATCATAAAGATAAATAGTAGTTGCAATTGAGTATTCTGTTAAGCAAATTGACGATAAGTATGCAAGTTTGCCTGCCAGTGAACTGCTGGTTCTACGATTCATTCTTTTCACAGAATCCGAATGCGATAAAACAACAATCTCTTTAAACTATGAACATTTGGTGTCTGCTTGGACACGAAGCTTAACTCGCATGATTTGGTGCAATCTATTAACATTTGTTGACAAGGTACAACTACCACATGCATGCAACACCAGTAGGCAACGCGTGAACGCTACATTATTGGTTGCTTACTCGTGCCAGTGATCAGTGCACTAATCTGCACCGTTTCAGTGCTGCTGCTCTGAGGATCCTCTCCAAGGTGCCGGGGGCCTTAACCATTGCCCAATTTGCAGGCCATCGCTATGGTATGCATGTTTACATTTTCATCATCATCATATGCCTCTACCAGTCTAAAGAACCTCACCATCAACGTCATTGGTGAATAGTTCTAGCCTTTACTTTTGTTGCATTAGTAGCCTGCGCCTCATTGAACAAGGTAGGTGGAGAAGACCAAATTTTGATTGTCAAACCTCTGCAGTCTTAATTCGAAAGATGCAAAGAAAAGGATGAGAGTCAGTGCCAAGCAACCGTAATGCTACCCATTAGGTGGCGATACCAATTTTAGCCAATGACAAAGAAATGTTTCCTCCATTGTTTCAAACAATGTGCCAAATGCAAAATGTGTTTTTCAAGTCGCTCAAATCAACTAGTTAATTAGTTTTGGTCGAATAGCGCAATCGGTTGCCGAGGTCTAAGTCAAACCCAATCTCTTAAAGAATGTTGTCAAAGCATTGGAGTGGCACTAAATATCCTATGTACAAGTTTGATGGCTTTACTTTAAGTAAATAGATCATTTCAGGCTTCTGCTTTTGTGCCTAAGCCGTATATTTTGCCCTTCAAACCATGCCAGTAGCATCAAGATCCACTGCTCATCAAATGCATGCATAGAATCATCTGCATAGTACCTTCATACTGCAACATTAAATCCACGCTATGGGAAAGTCACATGGGTGGTTAAATATTGTTTGTTTAATTCTCAAATGTATTATGGTGCACAACGTGTCGAATTTATGTTAAAATTAAATTTTGCAAACCTATGTAATTACCACCATGCAATTATAATTTTCAAACTGCAGTACTATTCGAATTTCTAGTATTTTTACGATATGATTAGCTTAGGTTGTACACGCTTTTGAGCTCAATCATCCAAGCTAAGCCGCAACTTATGTCACGTTTGTAAAAATCATGATGAAGTCAAATTCTATCAATGTAGAACTTAGTCGCGCTATCATTATACGGAAATTCGGAGGCAGAGAGGAGAAGTTCAAAGTAACCATGGGAAAACAGCGATTTTTATATGCCCACGCTACTCCCACTACTTACTTAAATAGCTGAGAGCCATGCGTTACGTAGAGAAATGAAATTGAATGAACAAATGGAGTAGATGCTGAAATTAGCGAGATTTAAAATTGATTGTACGTCAAAAAAAGTTGTGATACGCGGATTTTTCTAGGCATTCTTAATAACTTAACGTGATATTAAACAGATCAGTCTTTTAAACATTTACTTTGTCTGCGTTCTTCTACGAGGAATGCAAATTTTACCATGGCTACTAGTGCCATGAACTTTTGACAATATGGCCTTGTCCATATTTCACCAAATCAGAGCAAAGCATGCTTTTTAAGCTTTTCAGATTGCCTCAAGATATTCTTCTCCCCAGAATCAATCAAAGGCTGTTGCAGACATCTTAATTTTATGTGTATTCATCATCGGTAAACTTTCCCATAAGATTTATTAAAACGTGATCAGCTTCTTTTCGCCGAGTTCTTCTATGTCTATCTGTCCATCAAAAACGACATTTTTGGAACCTTTGATTATGCTCATTTATCACCAGAGTTACATGTGTGCGTAGAATCCTTTTAATTTGACAAAGCGTGACGATATCACTATCTGTGCTGTATACTCGCAGTAGCACTAAAGCATATAAAACAAGGAAATATTTGAGGCTAAAATGATTCATTCAGGTATGCTCGCACTATTGGCATCGATTATTGGGGGATGTGAACAACACACTGAATTCCCAGGAACACCGTTAAATGTATAGACGGATGCGCTTGGATATAAGCTAGCACAAAACAGTTACCTGACTAGCCTTCTTCATCTTTAAACTGCATTCCAACCTTCCGAATCCAATGATAATTTTTGTAGAGCAGGGTATACAGAAATCACAAAGGAAAGTACAACGTCGGCTTTAAGTTACCACAATATACGTTGCGCTGAGATGTCCTGATTGGTTTATACCTAATCTGTCTTCTAATTTCTTAACCTTGAAGACTGGGAGGGCCTTATCGAAGACAGCCGGCGCAACGGCAATCAACAACACAGAATTGCCCTGGATCTGCCTCATTTGGTATGAAGGTAACTCACCAAAAACAGAACAGAGGACCAGTACAAACTTATGTCGCCACTCCATCAATGACATTAAAAACACGCCCAAACGGGATCAGCTGCACTGATCCTACCGCTAGTCAATGATATAGGGCACCGCAAAAATTCATTCACCTTCCCATCCCATTAGCTTCAACACTAAATGATTAATAAAAAATAAGGCCACATAAGTGAACAATAAACACAGCAGTAATGGTAGACGCATAAGGAGTTAGCATATAGTCAGCATAATAAAAAATGGAAGGAGATTAATGATAGTGATAATGATAACGACATTACACTTTTCAGCCAGTGGCCCTGTAGTTCGACTTATAACATCTGGGGGGTGCTGCAACTTCATGTTCCTGACTTCTCCAAGTTCTCCTTTGCGAACTCGTCAAGAGCCACTGAGACCTGACGGCATAATCCTCTGCCTAACAAGCCAAATAAAAATAAATAAATAAATGTGTACTTGCTGATGAAGCGCCCCTTTAACTAAGGGCTATACGCACTACAGATTAGCCTCCTCACAAGATGTTTAAATCTGCCAATAAACTAGGGAAAAGATAAGGGTTCAACAGAGTAGCTTTAGCCAAATCCTTCACATCGCTAGTCGTCCTGTCGTATTTTACACTGTTGGCAACACTCATTCCTTCTTGGCTTATTGAACAGCCTCAATCATCAGGTGCTTAAGCTTGTATTACTGGGCACCGCATTGCAAAAGCGAGGAAATAGGAATAGCATAGAAGTGTTTCACTCAAAAGTTTTAATGAAGCGTATCTTTTCCAACAATAAAAGATTCAACATTTTGTTTCTTAAAGCAATCATTTGCACTTTAAAGCACATTGTGGCTTACTAACACAAATCTGACTGCTCATGCGGATGGAGTGGGTGCACAAAGTGCCAAAAGTAGCGTCATATTCGACCAAAATTTGACCTAGCTCCTTTAAAAATAGCCTTTGTACTGCCCGAAGGCGAGGCCATCCCAGAGGTATGTGAGACGAGGATATTGAACGATGCACGGAGGATCGCCTCAAATTATCTTTAATGCAGTTGATTGCAGCCATGCCTTCTGCATAGTATTCTGCCCTTTCGTCCCTGGCCTGTTAGTTTCCCAACATAATTGCCTCCCGATCTTTGCGGTGTCATAAAATACTTGTTAATTTACTTAATACTGGTCATGCGCATTAATAATGTTGCTCTGTATAGTTTGAATCAAGTTTGCAAAGGTGTTTAAAAATTGACCAACACAAAACCACGTCTCGGATGCGGTTACTCGAATAATCTCTTTGAAGGTGTGTGCCATCGACGTCATGTAATCTTCGCCGTAAAGTGTTATTTGTTTGTTACTGATGCCATCACAGATGTCCAGAATTAATCATCCAGAGGCTTTTTTGGGTCCAACGTCTTATTCAACTGGAAGTCTGCGTTTAGTTAAACAATGTTAATCAAGTAAGGATGCTTGCCTTTCTCACTATCTGGGCCATGATTTCCACCAACTCTAAAGACAAAGCTGTTCACGGCCAGCACAATTCCAAATCTGTGCTGTGTCCTAATGTACAGAACAAAAACAACAAGTGCTGACAGCCACACTGGATTTCACCCCCTTCTACAGACTTTCCACCTCATAGAACCGATCTGGGAATCAGGGAGTACGTGACTGGATAAGAAAAAGGGAGCAACACTGGAGTATGCGCTTAAGAAATTTGTCTCGAGCTAAGCAAAAGTAGGCGATTTAAGGCATAACAGATGCCCAGGCTGTAAAGCAAAGTAGTTAAAAATCAGAGAATGGGGAGTGCTCCATGAGCAAATGGGAATGCGGCAAAATCTATAGGTGATTTTATGTAGCCACGGATCGTTAAAATGGTTGTTTATTTTAATTAATTTGAGATAATTCCCAAGTTTCAGCCAGCACGTCAATGTTAACATGAAGTAGTTGACAAAAGATTTACAAAGAGGTTGCATTAAGCGTCGTCCCCAGCACAATTAGTGGTCAACCTTCTACTTTGCTAGCAAAATTCTCTAAACTAGTCACAACTAATTGCGATTTGGATGTCAAGCTGGTATTGCGCTTGTTGTTAGGATGTTTTTGCTAAAGACGGCTCATCAGCACATTCGAACCATCGATCAACCAGATAAGTCTAAGCTACAAGGGACTCATGAAGCAGCTCGCTGTAAAATGGTAGTGGTTTGGAGGTCAGCAGTGACTCAGATGTCTAAACCCACAATACTATGTCCTCACGTACGTAAACCAATGGCTTCAACCTAACTACCCTCAACAACCAAAACCCTCTACTGCATGCATCCACTATTTACCCTCTGCTTGCGCTGTACCCTTGTGGACGTAACTGCTTCACTGTCGGCACAAGACATATTAAGCCATAGCATTTGGCTAATCAGATGTGGCAGTCCTTGGGCTCGCTAATTCCAAGCTAGTATAAATGTCTCTTGCCACCACAAATTTGATTAGCGCAGTCTTTACCAGTCTTTGTCCCCTTCTTCATGGTTCTCTTGTTATTGCACGTATTTAACTTGGGGAAGGTTATATGCTAAAAATAAATTATTCGTAGTGTTATGGTAACCCGCTTTGATAGCAGTGATATTCACTTAACAGAGTTTACTTTGCCTTCCAGAGTAGCAACCACCTATTTGATTCTTAAAATAGGCACGTTGCACTCGACACTCTGATCGAAGTACAATAACGCTAAGCGCAAGAACCAAGAAACATATCGAGGGTGTTTAGAGCCCAAGTCTCCTGTTCCAAGATTGGCAGGATTGCTCGCCCTGTCCATCTGCAAATATCAGTACCCGTCGATTCCATAATGCCATTTTTAGTACATGGTGCCCAATACTTGACAGCTCATTTTATTCGGAAGCGCAAATAAGTGTAGACAAGAACTCAGTTTCACAAGCAGCCTTTGTTTACATATTAACTGTCGCATTTATTAGTTCGCAACAAAATAAAGTCCACTTATATTAAGTTAATGCTCTACATAAATAACACAAACTGAAACATTCAAATTGGTAGGATGTGTTACCTTGTCAACTTAGTCCCAACAAATAATCTTGTAACTGGCAAAAGCAGCACGTTCTGCCTTTATATGGCAATGAAGCCGACCAAATGCGGACGTGGGGTGGAAATGGTGGGTTGGTAGGAGCTGCGCTACTATCCAACATAACCCATATGGCAAGGCATGAACTAATCCCCTTCCAAACATTATATTAATTCTACCATGAAATTCAGGAAGCATACAGTGAATTTTGCTCCCATAGATGATTGAGTAGGCAAGCATATTGACGCTGGTGCTCTCAAAATGAAACATATCTGACCTTAATGCTATCCTAGTATGCACACAGTGAAAATCGCCATTGTTGAGAACGCTCTTCTGCACTCACCTCATTTAAACACTTGCCCCCTGTAAATTAAAATGCGGAAGGGTTGCCCACAAATTTTGTGCTGACATGACTGCAAAACCACGCAACCGAAACAAGCTTGCAAATACATGTGAAAGCTTCAACTTTATTACCGACCTCGAAAGCCTTCGGTTGTGGCAGTCACATTGTCAGTCAAGAATCAAAGATAATGTGACAACTTAGCGATCTCCTGTTGACTGCAAAGCCGTTTATCTAAACCCGCATCAAAACTGTCTGCTGTCCTACCCGTTGTGAAATACAGTGAAGATGTGACTTTGCTCAATCATAACATTAAAACTTTATTGCCTCGGGGAAATCCTAATGTCGTTACGCCACCGACACAGAAGTTCCCAGCCCTGCCAACGCTTTCGCTCCCTTTTGCTGCAATTGTACACTAACGAGCAAATTTCGCAAGTAAGCGACGTCTAAGCAAGCAGAGGAAATGGAAGTACTTACCTATGCGTTACGAACCCTTTGAGGTCAAGCATGTGAGAAGTTGTTACTCCTAAGTGGGCAAACAAACCATTTCACTGATTTGAGATAAAACAGTGGGAAGAAAATCCCGTAGACTAGCAAGGAAGCAGCAATTTAAGCCGATTCTAGAAGGTTCACTCCCATCTCTAATCCTCTTCACGCCCTCATTTCTCTCCAAATCTGCTTCCTTCAATTGAGGCAACAGCCACCTTCTGCAGACTGCTCTTCACCAACTATTAACACATGCCTCCTCGTTTTCATAAAAAAGCCTTTCTTGCATTGTATCGACCACATTTCTTCATTAATTTATTTTTATGCGTTCATTTGTCCACATGTCCACTCACTTAACTGCGGCCTATTCTTTCACACACCTCTCACGCCCACTAAGTCTTTCTTCCTTCCTTGACCATGATCCACACAATTTACCACCCACTTCTCATTCTTCTTTCCGCCTGGAGGCATGTCTAACCAACACTCCACGTCTTTTACATTAATCTTTTTCGTTAATGCATTTCGTCGTCCATTTTCTCAAATGATTTTTACGTTACTCTCTCTTCTCCTTTCTAGTCGGTAAGGAACAAACCAATTCGTCATATTTTTACTTGCTTCGGTTTACCCAACATAATTCAGTTTAATTTTCACCACATACTGCAGTCTTCTTGTTTACTCCTACTACATTTACAGTGGCATCGTTTCTTATCAGTTGGCAGCATAAATGATAATTTAATCTGAGAGTTCAGAGCAATGCCTATAATTAGTGACAATTTTCAAAGTCGCACCTCCAAACGGTGTGTATGAATCTGTTACATGGCAGGCTTTGCGCCAGTGTTTGATGAAAGAGGCCATTACTGATGGTCCTCAAACAAGTACCGTTGTGGGATGGTTTGCTTGCATTGCTGTGCCTCGTCCGTGTTCCATATTCTCGTTGATACCTCATAGGATCGATTGCAAAGCCTTTGCTCTGCACCCACAACAGGGGCCACTTTAATCGTCTTACTCCTTTTTATTGTTGTTGCACCCAACACTGTATTCGACCCGGCACATTAATGGAAACTATTCTTCTCTGTGTGCTTTTAAGCTCTTTGCAGTCTAGATTTCAAACTTTACATGCATCATACCACAAAAATAATAGTAAGAAATTCCAAGCTTGACCAAACACACAACTAAGCATGGCGCAATAAGAGATAAAAAAGTAAGGCATCTGATTTACTTAAATCGAGGAGTAGAAAGACAATCAGACTGGCATGCTACCGGGCAGAGGTAAATGTCGAGTTATCGCAAGCCTCAAATAGGTCTATTTAACCCTCTCAAAGATTTAATAAATTGCCTTTCCATAGCTCCATTTGCCTTTCTTGAGTTAGTAACGAATATCAGCACAACCGAAGAGCTTCCCGCATCAGGGGACGATCGGCGAAGGAAACGGATGCAGGGAATTAGGTCTGGTAACCTACTCCTAACCGTTAAGGGGAAATTCAACTTTCAAAAAGGGGCTTGAACTAAGCTTGCACAATATACTTAATTTTAATTTAGTCACACATTCGTAACCCACCGGAAAGGTGAAGTCCTTAGTGCATGCGTGTAGATGACAAGCAAAGCATGAATAGTCGGTGCTTCTGATTGTACAGCCTCGGTTTTATGCCTTGAACAATCAAGTCCTGCCACTCAATGGAGGCTAATTCACGCAATGGCGATCACTGTATTTCCTCGCTAGTTTGTCGGCACTATGGTAGCAGTCCCTGTAGAAATTGACACCACCTGGGTGGCACTGAGGTTGGAGGATGCAACCTACAGTGCTCAATAAGCTAAAGAATGTCCACAAGTTCCTCAAGGCATTAATATGCTTCGAATTGGCAGAGTAAGTTCGGTGTAAGAATCCAACTGTTAGATAGTTGAGAGTGTTGAAAGAAGAAAGAGACTTCTAAATTGCGTCCTATTAGACTTTGTGACCGTTGTTTGACTTAATAGGCTTCATTAATAAATAACGAAAATGTTAGCAAATTGTCACATTTTAGAGAATCGGAGACATGAGAATATTTTCGAATGATGACTTGAATTAACATCGATAATGAATGCATGGACAACTATTTCAAACCCTAAACATCTACCCAGTAAATTGCTTTTATAGACGTTATTCAATTCTGTATGTTGCTCAGGACTTAGTTCAACCTGCTGAATGGGGCCGCACGAAATGGGGATGAAGTCACGGCCAGCGAATGTGCCCATGAGAAGGACATATATGGCTAGGGCCAACAATAAGAGAGTGGCTGATTTCGGTTTCGATGATGGAAGCATTTGCTGTCTGTAGCATCGCATAGGCGTACTCATGTCAGCTTTCACGTTGGTGGGATCCAAAGTTTGACTCAACGAAGTAGTCTTTGCGTGAAGTAGAGCATTCTCGTTCAGCGGATTCTTGTCTAAAAAGGAACTCGACCGGAAAGTCTATCAAAGCCAAGAAAAGGGTTCGCTTGTAAAGCTAGAACAAATTGGGCAAGCTGGTGATTTTTGGCAATAGATGCCAAGCCTTCTTATTGTCTCGGTTATCACCATAGACAAGTATTGAAGTAAATAACAAACGATTAAACGGCTTAAAAAGTAGCGCGCAAAGTCTGCTTTAATGGTTAGTGAAGTTGTGCATCAAATTCTATGGTAGCGTCATTTCACACCACGAAGCCAACTCTACAGTCCATCAAGCATTGCGTTCGCGATGCAGCGTTGGCGCAGCAGTCAGTGATGAAGTGGTGCAGAGTTGATGGTAGGTGACTAGAAGTCAGTCTTAGGAGACAGAAGTGCAGGTTGATGGATGAGTAGTGCTCTAGAACACGGACACTCGCACCTTCCCCACTACAAAGCTGTCCAACTTCCGAACGCACGTGCGCTCACACTGTTGCAAGTGCACTTCAAATTCTGCTTCAACTTCTGCCTATCTCGGTCGATCATTGTCAGTCAGTTCATCCACACACACTCGCTGTAGGTGTCACTGGATAGCCTCGTTAGCTGCTACAGTGTTGGATTGCAGAGACCACTACAAGTCAAAATGTGCTTGACAGAAAAACCCAGTCACGTCGACCAAGTGGTTAGCTACGCCACTATGAGAATGACTCAGTCCATCCCCCTCTGACTGTTCTTCCTTCACAAAAATGTTTTGTTGTGCCTCTTATGGACTGTACGCACCAGTACAACTCCTTTATACTTTAGCACTGTCATGGATGGCACTGGCATCACGGTTCCCTAAACTACATTGCTTCATTCTAAATAAACTTTGTGCTTGTTGGCTGCCCAATGTTGGAAAGCAGATAAAGTGCAATTTGGGATATGCTGCTCAAGAAATCTAGCATCATAGTGCGGATACTTTTGCTTGATCGGTAAAAATTGCCAGTTACTAGGGGGTTTAGAGACTTAAAATAAATAATTCGCCTCAATTCTGGACCCAGTCGATCCTACTGTTGGTAAAAGAGTTGAACTGAAAACGTCTGACTGGTTTAAACATGAGTAAACTAGCGGTGTAAATTCATTCACATTTGTCTGATTTCTCTTCTCGTATCATGTAGAGAAATAGACAACTATCGAAGAATGCAATGAAGGAATAGGTATTCCAAAACACCGATCTGCAATCGTGGATCCATGGTTGTCGAAAGGTACATACAGGCAGCAATAGGAACGTCTAGATGATATTTTGCGTGCTTCCTTAGATGTGATGTCAAGCCTGTGAAGACGACAATGAGATAATAATGCGAATTCAGCATTATTTTTCACAAGTTCCTTGGTTAAAGAACCGCATTTGGGATGCAACGCCGTTGTAGATTTGGTGCAACGTTACATTCTTGCTGCTTTTTCAGATTCGTTGAGCACCTGCTCTTAGCGACTGCATCGGATAAGGTGAGGATGTTAGCCTGCATTTAGGCATGGCTTGCCACCTGACACCAACCCATGAGCCTAAGCAATGACGGCCAGGTTGCAGTTTGATTGAGTGAAGAGATCCCACAGCTCCACACCTGTGCGTTTCGCCAGGAAAGCCGTGCAGGATGGCGAGGTCAATGGAAACAATGTGGAATTCATCGATTCTGCTCCAATGGCTTGAGGAAACAATGCATTGACTTTGAGATGCAGGCTTAGTTTCTGGCTTGAACTACATCTTCGACCCAAGTACGAGAGATTCAATTAGTCGACTGCTAGCAGTACATAGGAGAGGCTGTCCAATCCCACGGAATGGCTTTTAACGAGGAGCATGCCAAGTGTCTGTACATAGCAACTCATTTTTGCTGAGTGGCATGTTGTGAGTGGCATGGTTCAACAAGATGTACGCCAACGCATAAGCAGTAAGGAGAGCGACAGTGAATGCGCCTTAGAGGCTAACATGGGTAGATGTGAGGGTAGCGCTCGGCAATCCTGCGTCCACCTAGCGCACGTGACATTATGCACTGGGCGCTCGACCTCATCCCACCAACGCATAGTCCACCAAGCAGTGCAAACGCATTCCGGAGTAGTCGACGACGCAAACATTGTGCAGCAGTCAATGGTGAAATAGTGAGGGTAAAAAAGCAGAAAGGAAGTGAGCGAATAGAGGTAGTGCCGGCCCACGGAAAGGATATTGACTCCGTGACAATCTCGCCCTGAACTCGCACGAAGTAGCCCAACTCCCGTACCGGCGAATGAACGGCTTTTAATAGGATTACTTCTTCTACCAACGCTACCTTAACACCTCTTGAAAACCAGTTAGTTTTAGCGCATGCAAATATGACGTGTGATAGTGGCGAAAATTCCTGCCACACTGGATTTCTGAGACTAGCGCAAGTGAAGGCACGCCAGTCTAGCATTCAGCTACTTAGTTCGCAATGGGAGTGCCTCGGTCCCCTACTTAACACACTGCATGTCCCGCTATCATAGTATTTACCTTCTTATGCAGCGTTGCTTTCTTTGCGAATTCTGCAAAGCACTACTTCACCACTGAGTATTTTATCGGCAACCTCTAGCCGGTAAAGTAACACCGCTACAATGATCATTGCAAGTGGCTTCCAACCGCATCATCAGTTTAACCAGATTATGCTTAAAGTAGTTTCAATTTTAGGTTTCTATAGCTGCATTCAGTTACCTAATCTTCTGCACCGTGGGACAAATACATTCTTCCGCTATTGCTGCTCATCACAACTAGTAGCACACTTACTAAATGCTAAGTAACTTATCGTAGAATGATGATGCCGAATCCCACTAGTGTTATGTTGATGCTAAATCAGAGGCGGAGTAGCAGCCCATTTGCAGTAGCGTGTGCTTCTCCTCCACCGTCCATCCTCCTGCCATACGATTATGCCGCTCTGACTGCTTGCTATTGACAAGATACAAGTAGTATAACGCGATCATTTGAAATAATGCTTCATGGACTGACATCGAAAGGAGTATTGATAGAGAGTGCCATGCATAAATGAACTAAGCGTTTGACGCTGTCAAGGCATGTCTTTCAAAGTGTTAGTCTTGTACTGGTGCAACTCACCTTCGTGCAAAGTATGCAGGCTTACAATTTGATCAAAGTGAGCAATTGCTGAAGCCCAAAACCAACCCCACGTTGCTGGGCCATGTACTCCTGGCACTACTTGGCTAAAATTTAGCCCTCCTTCATGTGTGATCTTCCCAAATCATCCTCTTTGCTAGAAACACAGGGATGGTTACTGCATTGAAATGCCAGTGCATTGGCGAGCAGCGGTGAGGCTGAAGAGGTGAATGTCCCAAAGAAGTTGCAATTTTTATATGATGGTCTTTCAATGAGACTTTTTGGACGTCGACCAATCACGTGGATCAATGTCGGCTACGCAATCATTGTGCAGCAATAGTTAAGTGGTGACGATGGAAGGCGGAAGGAAGAAGTGATCGAATGGAGGCAAAGTGTCGGTTGACAAGAAGGCTAGTGACTTCATGCCTCTGCCCTAGCTTTCGTTCCACGAAGTAGTCCAACTCTTGCACCGACGTCTAAACTTGTTTCTACGTCTGATCCTACTTCAACCCTCTTTGTAACCAGACAGTTTCAGTGCATACTAATTAAATCAACGAAAGCGACGGTTGATCGATTCAAAATTTCCCACCTCAGAGGTTTGCTGCGATTAGTGCAAGTGGAAGCAAGCCAGTCTAGAATTTGGCTACTTGTCCCGCATCGGAAGTGCCCCAGTCTCTTACTCAATGCACTGTCTGCCCGCTATCGTATTATTTGCCTTCTCATGCAAAGTTGCATACCCTCGCGATTCTGTGAAGCGCCACTTTACTATCTAGTAATTTATTACAAACTTCTCACCGATAGATTAACACCTCTCCGCCAGTAGGGTTTTGGAGCTAGAATCAGCATAAGTGCCTTCCAACCACAATATCTAATCAAACAGCCAAGTTCAAATCCATGCAAGAAGCTCTTCGTAGAGCTCTAGGTCATCACCATGACCGTCCGACCGTCGTGATAGAATCGCCACTAACGTCACATTTCGTGCTTTGCCATCTGACGTAGATGTCGGCCTCGAATATTAGATGGCGATAATTTCCGCAAAACAGACGAGAAATCCTTCACACCCTTTTGTCCAACAGTTCTTCTCGAGACCTGTCAACTCTGTTCGAGTTATTTACCATTCCTCATTGTAACCCACTTGGGCAGTTAATGACCACATTGCACAATTTCCTTATTTCGCTCTACCCATCTTGAATTACTGGCAAATATCCTTCTCTTTTTTTACACTTTGAATAATGCTTCCATTTTCGTGCTGTGAACTTGCTCATAAATAAACCTGAACCATGCTAGACAGTCGAATTAATAATTATGGGTCATTGTGCTGTGGAAGGAAACAGCCAATCCAGCGAGGCGTTGATAGAGATTCTGCGTGGGCTAAACACAATGTAGTTGTGGGCGATGTCAACTCAGGTTTTGAATGATGAAGTTGTGATTATGAAGTAGATTGATGACTGGCGAGAATGGCAAATTTGGCCTGAGTGATAAATTGTAACAATCCTAGCGTGTTCGCAGCAGCTCGCTCAGGTTCAGACCAAGTCAGTAACGAACAGTTAGTTCTCCACACTTCCTCCACTTTGATCTGCATGCAAAGGCAATGTAAGAAGACCACGTTGAAGTACTATCATATACGAATTGCAAATGCTGTGAAACACCCAACCCTTCACCCACGCCGCTACTCGCCATTGGGCTGGCATTCCAATGCAGCAACTGTTCTTGTGTTTTCTAACGCAGAGGAGAATTTGGATTGATTGTCATGAAGGAGGGCTGCAGTTGCGTTGCTTATTCGCAGGAGCACATGACCCAGCATTACAAGGGTTGTTATGGACTTTCGCTACCGCTTAATTTGATTAAATTCTAAGTCTGCATAATTTGCACGAAGGTGAGTCGCGTCAACGCAAGACCTACCTTTTAGAAGACACGCCTTGACAACGCATCCTTCCATGTCAATCCATTAAACACGCATTATTTCCAATAATCGCGCTATGCTACTTGTTTCTAGTCAATAGGTAGCAGTCAGAGTAGCATGGTCGTGTGGCAGGAGGATGGACTGAGAGAGAGAAGCACATTCCACAGCAAACGCGGCTGCTACTCTGTCTTCAGTTTGCGCGTCAACACGACATTAGCGTGAATCTGCACCATTTCAAGACAAGTCACTTGGCATCCAACAAGCACAGAACTAGTCGCACTGATCAGCCTCTGTAGAAAAGTGCACTTGTCCCACGGTGCAGAAGGTTAATTAACTAAATGCACTGACTTGAGCCCAAAATTTGAATTGTTCTATGCATAGGCCGTTTAAGGAGATGATGCGGTTGAGAGGCACTTGCACTGATCCCAGAGACAACGTCCCACCGGTCAACTTGTGCTAATTAGTAGGCGAGGAGTTGCTGTTGCATTGCTCATTGGTGAAAAAGTGCTTTGCAGAAATCAGAGGGAAAGCAGCATTGCATGAGAAGGCAGGTAATATGGTGAGGGACAGGAAGTGTATCAAGTAAAAGACTGTGGCACTCCCGTTGGGAAGTAAGTAGCTAAGTTCTAGGCCAGATTGCTTCCACTTGCACTAATTTCTCCTGTCCCCTGTGGTAGGAGATTTTGACTCTATCACACGTCGCCTTCAGTGAGTGAAGTTGGATGCGCTAAAACTGGCTGGTTGTCAAGAGGGGTTGGGCATCAGTAGAAGTTGACATAACTTTGCTGAGGCCTATTTTATCGTCGGTGGTGAGATTGGGATAATTCGTTGGAAGGGGAGGTTGAATAAAACAACGAGGCCATTGCCCACCTCGCTGACCGATGTCCTCTCTCCGTTCGCTTTCTAGTCCTACCAGTGACTGCTGCTCAATTCCTTTCGTCCGCTTTCTATCGTTGTCATCTAACTATTGACTACTGCACGACGGACTACGCGATGGTGCACTAAAGTCGGGTTTCCAGTGTGAAAAAATGCATGCACTAAATATACGTAAGGTTGCCATGCGCTACCCCCAAGTCTACCTGACACATAAGAATTCCGAATATCACAAATTGCTTTGCAAGTCAAAGCTCTCTTATCAGAATCACATTGTGTCTCTGATCACCTCCGTTATGCATAACGCAGAAAACTTACGTTGATCCATTTTCTTGGTTTCCAAAGTTTACTTGATCTAGGTGGAGGGATAAAAGTGTTCAGTGATTCGATACACTGTAAAATATGATAACAGTAAGCCTGCATATCTAAAATATTGTAACCCATTTTGCTCTAATGACAGGGTAGGAGTTAACGTGGAAAATAGTCAAAAAAACAAATGCTGACCTCAGTATGTTGCTGTAAAGTGGATTTTATAACCAGTATCATATTGTCCTCTCGCATATTATCCCACATCTGCTACGCGATTGGTCAACCGATGCTTATTACCCGTTTGTCTCTTAATCCGCATTGCGCAGTTTGTGGCACATCTCTCGAGCCAATCAGAAGCAGCCTCTTGAATGGTTCGCACATAATGTATAGACCAATCAGATGGAAGTAGACGAGAGTCTGGCCTCTTAGAGTGAGCCCTAATTAGCCACGAAAATAAAGCCTGTTCAAAGTTCGATTGGGTCAGCTTTCTTAAATTTTTGCCAGCTCTACTCCCCACCCAAACTATTTTTCATCCCAAAGAGGAAACTGATTGATGCATGCCAAGAGTTTGCACTTTGCTGAAAAATCAGTGAGTGCATGAGCTCGAAGTAGCTTCCTTATAAATCAGCGCATTTTTACAGTGCCACACACCAACATCACGCCTGGCATAGCACCAATCATTATGGCATGCTAGACAAAGTCCGAGCAGGAATTGCGACTGTCTTCAAATACCACACAACAAGCATGCAATTTTCTCCATTTGCTGTTCATGTTTTAACCCCCTCCTTATTTTCCGTACCAAGTAAGTATTTTCTGGCAAGTTCTAAGTAGCGTGCATCGACTGAACCTCGACATTTTACATGTGAGTCGTCATGAAGTTGATCATTACCACGTATTTTCATCTACTTTCCGATTGCAGAGGCGGACCAAACGGTATGATGGAATGCCGCCATCTCCTCCTCACATTGTTCGCTACGTCATTTTTCTATGCGAAGCAGACGCTGTACTATCTCATTCCTTGGTTTACTCAAAACAGAAAGCCAACTTCTGCTGTTCAAATGCAGGATGCCCAACAGGAGAACCCACGAATCGTAGATCAGGTCTGGCTGCACATAGACACTCTAATCAGGCAAAGCGGAGAACAAGTTGATTTTTAAAGCATTGTCTTCATTTTTACTTCTACTTGAAGCACAAGATGGTACGAATTTATGCCGAACGATACGGCTTGGAGTATGTAGAAGGGGGAATTCGGACGCGGTCTTGTATAAGAGGCAAATCGCTTGCTCGTAAGGAGACAACCAAGGGGGTGCTGTTGCACCATACAGCCTGACAAGGCCATTGGAAGAACAAACTACGGATATGCCGAAGCAGTAGATTATAGAGGAGTTTTGGAGCCACCAGCATTGCAGTATCACCCAGGAAGGAAAGACGAGCGCTGCGACATTGAGTGGAAATGGTACCAAGGGCGGCTAGACGCGGCATTATTACAGACGACTGAGACACTGAATTCATGGTGTTGGCAGGAGTAGGCAAAATAAGACCGCAGTTTAGAAGCCCGTAAACAGAACGTCCAGCTAGTGTTCTTTCATTTAAAGATTAAAGTAAGCCTGCAAACACGGATTCCTTCAATGTATTTGCAAACTATAGCTAACAATAAGGGTAATTTGTGGTCTCGCTAATTGTGCAAGGAGAGGCTAGGCTTGCTAGCTAGATGGAGATAAAGCAAGATGTGTCGGACGAAGTTAACATTGTTGGAGAGCAGAAAAGGAACGGAGAGGTGCCAATGGGTGTGATTTATATGTCGCCGCTTGTGTCGACACTAAGGAATCCATTTAAAGACACGATTGCAGTGAAAACAGTTACCGCAAAGACCATCGAGAAGGGTATCCACAGGAGGGGCATCCATAGCAATGCCGGGATGAATTTGCGGGTACCAGTCAATAGACTATGATCTATAAATGCAACCAGCACTTGATTGCTCGAGTTGTCTCGTAAATTGGTGCACTGGAACTACTTGAGTTTTAGGAGTCATCAACTATTTGCGCGCCCCATTTCTCAGGCCATGCATATAAGTTTACTTGACGAATCGTTGTGCATTATGCAAGGTTGAACTAGCCTAGTTGAGGATTTTCTAACGCAAGTACAGTGGCACTGCTCACTCTAGCCACCATCCTAAGTAATAATTTTAGATTCGACCTTCCTTAATATGCTGTTAAGCACAAAACTTTGTTCTAAAATGTAAGCCTAGATGGCACTCGAGAGCGAAAATTTCGGAAAGCTCTCTAGACTACATACTCCCAGATTTTCTTCGATTTTCTAGTAAGGCAATGACTTTAGCTTTGATGGTTCATTGGAGGTCTTTGCTGCAAGTTTTTAGCTCTTGATTCCATGAATGACTAAATTTCTGGACGAGAGGAATTCAAACTCAGTACTTGACTTATGCAAGAGGGTTCGCTGTTGATGACAACAAACCTTAAAATGGTATTGACAGCAAAATAAAGTCTGCTGACTTTATCAGTTAGCATGAATTTTGACATAATTAATGACATTAGTTTTTAGAAATGGGATGTGATGCACCAGGCAGCATGGCGCAAAGTTCATGCCTTACGTTCTGCATTCGGTTGAACGGTGGTTCAGTAACTTCAAAACTGCACCACACTGGCCAAAGGCCGACGTTTAAAAGCGTGCTTGAATCAGAACTTCATTAATGCAGTCTCCCTCTTCAAATTTTTAAATACTGAACTCAAATTGGCGCTGGATTTTCAGATTAACTAAGATGCCATACTTTTAAAAGGTAGGCGATGACCAGAGAAACACTGCCACATTTCGTCATCAAATGACGGACGGCCCACGCTATCAGGTATATGTGACGCTGAAGATTTAAAGACATACATTGGTAAATCTAAGTAGATGCCGAAGCGGTGCAGAGTGCAAACAATAAATCTATTTATTTTGCTGATCGCGGCCGCCTATGCTATTAAACAGTTCACTAAAGACGTTGTAAATATTCATTTCAGCAGTAGCTGTTGCTGCAGTAAAATCGACTTACATAAAACAAGTTGGATTCTTGATTTTTGCTCTAAGTAAATATTATGCATATTCTATTCTAGACCACCGCACTGTCACCCATTCATATTCCTGTCTGACTATCGCACTTACAAGGACGGATCGGAAGTCGCCAGTTCTCCTGCTTAAATGAATGAGTCTTACCAGCTAGCTGGCTGGCACCTATGCACACAAAAATGTGACAAAGAAGAACAACAATTACCGCTAGCATGATGTCAATCAGCGCATTCCAAGTATACAATAAGAGGTGGGAAATTCTGAAGGAGAGGCTGATGAGAGCGCAAAAGACAAGAATGAAGAGGAGGGAGATCATTATTCCACCTCTGAACCAAGGCAAGAGTCAAAGCAAGATAGCTGCCAAACTTGCAGTGACAGGCTTTATTAATGCCTTAAACAGACTAAAGCAGTCACCGCTTAATAGCACAAAACTGCTCCGCAAGAAGAAGCCAAATTCTTATTCCTGAAATTTGATAAAAACTGAAAATCTCGTGGTTAGGCTTTCTGCGCTTCCAAAATTGCGCGATATTCATAAACAGAACCGCAAAAGGGCGGAGAAAGGAGTTAAGACAACCCAGTTTCAGAGTAAAGTGTGTAATTATGAGCTCAGACTTATCTGGCAAAATTAATACCATGCTGATTTCTGCGACATCTTAAACTTGTCAAAATTCAATCACTTCTTTTCGGTTACAACGAGTGCGTACCATCGCTTCATGCACAAATTATTAAATTGACGCAAAGGGAATGCTTTTTGTTAACCACATTCAAACCTTGTGCTACTCTCGATTAAAAACAAGGGATCTTATTGCGTAGGTCATGGCATTTATCCAAAAATGCAATGCAAATAAAAGACTGGGTTTATGCGTTTAATTAGCACAAAGAAAATAATGCATGTGGCAGTAGTTTCACCTGTTTATGTAGTGGGACTTCAGTTAAAGGCTCAGAGAGGACTTCGAATCTGCTAATGCATCTCGCATGCCTAAAAAGAAAACCCCAGTTATAAATGTGGTGCAGGTTGACATACTGGTATCTAATCATATATTAGGTAGTTGCAAGCAATAATCAGGAATAATAGTATTCTTCAAGCATTCACAGCAAAATAGAGGTGGAGAAGAGCTTGTGCACCGCCAGCCAACTCCTTCACCTCCGCGGCGTGTGGAGGCTTCTTCACAAGCGTCGGTGTTAGCACATCCTCCGTCGTGCTCGCTGTTTACCACCACTGCTGCGACCATCCCCACGGCTTCTCACACGGTGACCACCAATGCGGCTTGTACTCAGGCCACCATGCCCACTTCTGCCAACATTGTGACCCCTTCTCGAACTCACCCCACGGTGCCCACTTCCACGGATAAGAACATGGCCAACTTCCACAGTGCATTTCTTCGCCTGTCTCTGCTTTTTTCAAACTGACTTTTGTGCTGAGCTGTGCCCCCTTATATACTAGTCGACTTGCCTCTAATTGTTCCGTGTGACGCTCATGCTCATTGTACTTCCGGTTCTACATTCGTGCCTGCCGATCTCTAACAGTACTCTCGTGATTCCAATTCTCTAAGGTGAGGTTTCAAGTGATGTCTAGCCTATGAATGACACGTGACTGGCTTAGCTCAGCTTTTTTTGCTTAATTATTAAAGTTGGTGAGAACTCAAGCAAACATTTTTATGAAGGGAGACTGCCTTTAGCAATGCTTTGATCATGGAGCACAGACTGGCATCGAGCTGCACCAAACCACTGAACCCGGCTCATTTGTGTTCTGGTGGAAATCACGTTGAAAGGGAATAACCTATCAGTATCAAATGCTTCCTCAACTCTTGATGATTTGTCATACCACCAACTGTGCAGAGATTGGCCTACATAATACTCACTGCTTGACGATGTGATGACCTATCCAGTAGTGTGACCATAAGCACAATGATTTTGATTTTCTTTTCGTCCGCATTTAGTACTGGCCATGTACACGACCTCTTAGACATTTTCATAATGCTGTAACTCTTTTTTCCTAATAACGACACTTGCGACATTATTCTCTTCAAAATTGGTGCAAGTCAAGTCACACATTGAGAGCCTGCCTAAATACGATGTAGTTTCCGTCCAAATTTACCTTTTACGCCAAATGTTTACAATGTAGTCCCCCTAAAACATCGGCAAGATTTAAATTGCTGCATCTCAATGCACTGAGCCTTCAACAATGTTGCAACAAACAATCACGCTGCAAGCAATTTTACATCCCACACAATTGTAAGACCAATTGCTGCGCTATTACGCAAAGGGGAGAGAAACCTGTGCATGTTATTCTACTAAAAGAAGTGCCATTTTTTCTCAAGGCGAGTTTAAATTCACTAAGTTAGTGCAGTAGCGATAAATATCTGTGGTCGTCTTAACGATGGATGATGCTATTTTGTTTAGCAAATGCTAAGCACTTTGTGCGTCAGCCGTCTTACTTCTATGTAGACCTTTACTGAATAAACTGCTTTTGGAACTCCATTTGCATGTATTAGTATCGTCTTATGGATCGCCAAATAAGTTAATACCTGATATAGCGTACTGTAATAAGTAAGAAATATGGTATTTTGTTAAAGCGCAGTCAATTGACGACATGTTGTGAGTCATTAGCTTTCATGATTTTATTGCAGACAATTCCATTACGGTGGTAAAACAAGTAATTATGTCTACTTTCCATAATTTCATCGAATGCTCTGCTGCAAGTCGCATTCCTTCACTTGGTTTACCTACAACAGATGTAAACATTGCTTGCTAAATGTACTTGCCTCACAAATGGATTAACACATTGTTTGCTAAGCCATGATACTGTGATAGTCATGATATGAGCAGCTTTTGTACAGGCAGGTAGTGTGTCCTTTGCAATGGACGTGTGCTACGGGAGAAGCTACACGAGGAATGGTGACCGATGTGCAGTGTGATCGCAAGTGAAAGGCAAACGCCTGCCTGATGTACTCCCAAACACCATGCGCTACTCTGTTACACCAGCCATAAAAAGTGCCTCGTGTGTCAGAGCATGCATGAAAACCATAAAATAGAGGTGTGATGGGCGCCACAGATGTCTATAATCACGCCTTCGCTTAGGGGCTACTGCCCGCGCAACAATTTTGTGCAGCAAAGATTTTCCTAGGATCAGCTATTTCGTTCTTGTCTACGCCTCATATACACACGCACATCATTGCTCTACTAATTATTTTAGATTAGTATTAGGATTTGTACGCTCTTGGACACAAAAAGCCGAGTTCATCGCATTTTGCAATAGGTATTTTTAAATGCACTTCTGCTGTTTTAGCTCCATATTGCTTTCTTTGCATACACTTAATAATGATGAGTTTGAAGAGTGGGGTTCATAGTTGTACAATCGGGTTATTTTTTAGGGTCGCATCGACGAGTGAGAAAGGCATTAATCGCAATTTTTCTTCTTTGTATGCTTGTGCTTGAACGCTTTAAAATAATGAGCACATTGCTCAACAACTCGTAAAACACACTCCCAATTTTGATTCCCAAACATCGCTGATGCGGAATTTATGTTTTTGATTACCTGAACGTATATTGGGGCAAATCAACATGGTGCTCTCTAGCTAAGATCATGTTGAAGAAACGTAAATTTATTTATCTAGCTACAACTTTCAAAAAAACCAACAGTTTTGCCCTCAAACGAAGCTTTAGCCATGCGTCGCACCGTGCGTCGAGTCCTAGGTGTAAATAATTAAGTGCTTTTTTACACAGAAGCTACATCTTCAAACCGTGACAGCTAAAATCGTCCATCTGAATGCATTTTGCTTTTAGTGTATCATGTGCGTTGCTTTTACTAAGCTCCAAGCTACAGCTCCATCTTTTTCATTTTGGCATTATTTGTTAACCAGAAAAATCCCTCTTGTGTACAGTTTTACGTTTCTATGTATGCAATCAACATTATTCGTCTGTTTGCTGTTTCCTTTCTCCATGTTCTTAACGGATTAACTAAGGCCATCATGATATGTCAGCCGCGAGCGTTAAAATGAATCCCATGTGCGCAATTTGAGACGGGCGAAAGTCTCTTATTCAATGTCAAGTGCGTTACTGCCTTATGCAATTTGTGGAACCCCAACTAACTGTTTAATACTTTTGATGACATCTGACCTTTCTTAGTTTCGCGGAGAGATGGCAAATAATGTGTTTTAGCTCTTGTGGCAACACCACTTCCGACCTTAAGGGAGACAAACCTAAGCACTGTAAAATTTGGTTTGCATAGCAATGCAGATCGTACACCACTTATGCCAAAGTCAATTGCATGCTCTAAAAGTGGATGAAATTGCGTAGAGTTCCCAGCGCTTACAAATTCACAGCTGGGCATATCGGAATGAACAACATGTCAAAAGCATGCAGCAGGTCGGCATGGCTTATGATTGCTGTTTATCAAGATGGAAATGAATCCCACATTTTTCACCACCAGGGCGACCAAGAAGTAGGAATTGCGGAACTTAGGTCCCTAGTGTCTGTAATGTGCATCCAATCGTCTAACTATTCCCACACTAGTGTTCATTAAATGCAAGAATGACCTTCCTACTGATCGCCGTTGAATGGCTGCAATCTTGCAATGCTTATTATCTCCTTGTTCTGGCTTATGATACCATGCGCGAGTAGTGAAGCTACATTAATTGAAACAAAGCATTGAGAGCTTAAAAACAAGGAATATTATTAATTACTGACACTACATCAACACTCTGCGGGTAGGCATCAGTGCTCAATACTTTTGGTAAACCTGGAAAGAAGTATGCAATTAGTGTAAGAACAATGTACACATCACGATGTGTGAAGGAAATATAAGGCAGATTGTCAAATAAATAAGGTCAATGCAGCAGAGATTTGATAGAGTGGTCGTCAACAGAGATGGAAACAGTGATTCCTGACATTTGCTAATGCAAAATTTAGCAACAGAAACCCTTAAGTGACCTGCGCAGTGCGTCAATTTAAGACTAAATAAAGGAGATGTGGGCCTCCTTCAAAGTTGACAGGGAATAAATTTAGTTACGTTTTAGAAGATGCAAAACAGGGAACTTAGACCTGAGAAGGAAAAGGCTGTAGAAATACTTACGAAATATTTGCCGCAAAAGGCCTTCCAAAACATTACTTTACGAACGTGCACATGGACCTGATTCATGAGGAATCGAGGAGGCGGAGGCAAATTATGAAGTCGGCACACAACCAAATTAGCCAAATCTTCGTCGTAGGGAGAAATCACCATTTCTAATACAATATTCCCTTTTGTAGAATACAAAATTAACTAGAATAAACAAGGCGCCATCACGCATCGAAGTATAGTTCGGGTCAAGGCACGCTCACCAAAACCTCACCACAAAAGGTCGATTAGTCGACAGCGCATAAAAGAATGATTGAAGCCCCTACTTATTACTGCACGCAGCATCAATTAACGAGTCATTTAGTGATCCTTAAGACGATATTCCCTGCAAGCTATTTTAGAAATAAATCAATGGATTAAGTGGTAATTATCAATTAATCGCACTTATTGGATTGGTCATCACACTGCCATGCAGTAAATGCTATGAAGGTCAGTGTCCACACAGTTGGTAATACGACAAATCACCAACAGTCGAGATGGCACTTGATGCTGAAGGGTTATTTCCTTTTATCGTGATTCTTACCAAAACATAAATGAACTGCGTTTAGTGGTTCGGCACAGTTGGATGTCAGCCCGTGTTCCACGATATGCGCACTGGTGAAGGCGGTCCATTTCATAAAAGTGTTTGCTTGAGTTCTCAAAATCTTAAGCACTTAAGTGGAAAGTGCTGAGCTAAGCCAGTCACGTGTCATTCATAGGCTAGACATCACTTGAAACCTCACCTTAGAGAATTGGAATCACGAGAGTACTGTTAGAGATCGGCAGGCACGAATGTAGAACCGGAAGTACAATGAGCATGAGCGTCACACGGAACAATTAGAGGCAAGTCGACTAGTATATAAGGGGGCACAGCTCAGCACAAAAGTCAGTTTGAAAAAAGCAGAGACAGGCGAAGAAATGCACTGTGGAAGTTGGCCATGTTCTTATCCGTGGAAGTGGGCACCGTGGGGTGAGTTCGAGAAGGGGTCACAATGTTGGCAGAAGTGGGCATGGTGGCCTGAGTACAAGCCGCATTGGTGGTCACCGTGTGAGAAGCCGTGGGGATGGTCGCAGCAGTGGTGGTAAACAGCGAGCACGACGGAGGATGTGCTAACACCGACGCTTGTGAAGAAGCCTCCACACGCCGCGGAGGTGAAGGAGTTGGCTGGCGGTGCACAAGCTCTTCTCCACCTCTATTTTGCTGTGAATGCTTGAAGAATACTATTATTCCTGATTATTGCTTGCAACTACCTAATATATGATTAGATACCAGTATGTCAACCTGCACAACCCTTCCCCTTGGGACCTTCTTTTTAGGCATACGGGATGTAATAGCAGGTTAGAAGTCCTCCGAGTGCCTTTAACTAAGGATCCATTGCCTAAATTCGTAAAACTACTGTCACGTGCATTATTTCATTTTTCGTAATTTGCAATTTTTATAAGCATAGCATTTCCTGTGCCTCGCATTTTAGGATGAAAGATGTGACTTACGCATAGCAGTGCGAGTCACCTCCAACTTATGCCTTTGGGTATGCGATTCACCATCCTTCCCCAACCCTTAATTAGCTGTTTTATGCGGTGTGCCTATTCACTTTCGACTCGACAACTCATCGCGAAATGCGCCAGCGCAATCAATGCATAGCAGAATCACCATTGGAGCCATCCACTCAAATGTGTGTGTCAGTAAAGTCACTCTCAGCAGTTAATGGCACCCACTATGCATGCAATTTGAGCTTGTTTATTCCGAAGCAGAAGTAATGCTAAGGAGTCATCTTCTCTTACCTTTTTGACTTCCCTGGTTGAATTAAAATCTAACTTGTTGTTAGCAAATGCAGCAAGACTGGTCACAACACTGATCATTAATTGACAAGTTCATGATTATTCGCGGTCATTCATGTCACACATGCTAGCACTTCAACGGCGAATTCAATGGCCGAACACGCAACAGGCGAAGAAATCAACAGACTGTAAACAACTAAATTTGGTAGCCGTGCACTGCTCGTTTACAACTAAGGAGAGCTTTTGTCTATTGCACATCCACAGGATTAAAATAAAAAGTGAACTTGGACAATGGCCAACGGAGGCATGTGCCTTAACGACACGTTATGCATGTTGATATGCTACAAGCCGAAGCCAATAGATATAATGCTCTCCTGGACTACTTTGGGATTTAGTCAGAACAAGTGAAGTCTCTCTAAAGCCTACTCTTTAAGTTTGCCAACTAAGGACCTCCAACTTTGTGCAGTTGGCACGGCATCGTTTCATCAGTCATTGGCCTCGAAAGCTTTGATGGTAAGGATGAATGTCGTTAGCGGCTGCAATTGTGTGATGTGTGGTCAAGAAGGGTCCTGTCACAGCGACAGCAGTTTCGACCTCTGCATGGGTGTCTTAACGGATTCAATGAAACGTCTGAACTGAACTCACGCTTCAACTTTGCTTGCAACTCCCCTCCAAATCCAAATATATCGTATCTGACTTTCTCCTCTCCTCCCCTTCTAAGCAGTAATGCGATGGGATTTTCAATACTAGGTTTACGTGAACACCGTTGGAAAAGGGCCAAATGTCAACACTACCAGGCGGAAATACAGTTCATCCCTACTCTCTCCTGACATCCTCTAACGATCTGCGGGGAAGTTTCACATGGCATAGCAAGTCGCACACATGGGAATACTAGGTAATGCAGAGAGGTCAGAGAATTTCGAATCAACGATGTGATTGAATAAACAGAAAATCCCTCTTGCCTCCTATCACTCATAGCTGTGCCAATCAATCTGCAAGCATCACATTTGTGAGATGGCATGCAAATTCTCTAGGGTATGATGTAGCCTCATTAGCAGTTTGTCTTGCTAGTGTGGCCTTATGGTGCCAATTGGCCTGTCAGTCATCATGTCAGTGGCAGCATTGGCAGCGAGTGTCACTTTGCAGTCGCTCCTTGTGTGACACTGATGGCACTATGCATGGTTTTCTGTGAGTTGTCATTTACTCCTTTTCATACTGCAAAGTAATTTTAAAAGCACAGCCGTTTTACTCAAGAGCAGACCAAATAATAAATTTGCAATGGATGGTGCCTAGTTAAGCAGTACTTCCTTTTACCGAGAGGATTATACTGACTCTTGGCTGAAGTTCGATTTCTTTCCAGACATGCTTATCATGGAAATTGAGACCATCAGGTAGGTGTGTTTTCCTGGTTGGCATGGTGCTCGGATTTACGATTAGCGAATGCGAGAGACAAGAAGAAGAAGAAAAGCAGACCAAATGATTTGAAGCAGCAAAGTATGCTCACTCCTTCTGTAGTTCATTGGCGTGCATGGCTTGGCATGTCAAGAAAGAGGTGTAGTGCCGCCAATCCTCCCCTGAAGCACCGTTTACCAGAGCGAAGTGTGCACCTATCAGCAAATAAGAAATATTGTCCAAACAAAACCTTACGATGCTGCTCCTTAGGTACTTTACACTTATGCATGCCTTCTCACATGTAAGACATTCTTTAAGGAAACTGTTGCAATGTCCGCGTGTAGTGACTCATTTTCTAATGGCGTTGTAAACTGCGATGGGGTAAGATGATACCAACAAGGTAACAAACGCTTTGGTTTAAGAATTTCGCGGGAATGCAAGGACATATCAAACTGACTTTTGGCTAATTGGGTTTGTAGTTGGCACTCTAGGGTCACCAGATTCAGTTACAATGCCTTTGCAACCATTGTGCTAATCCACTCTTGGGGCTACCGACGGCGTGACGAATCTGTGATTCTCCAGATAAGATGAGCGAAGAAAACGGAAGGTGATTTAGTGAAAGGCTGTGTGAGCTCGGAGAAAGGACATTTGCTTTGAACAGTTTAGACACTGCTAACAACCCGTAAGGCGTGAGTAGATCACTCTGAATATTAGAGGCTGGTTACTTGTCCCAGCTTACTCTCCAGGATCTTACAACTTTTTTATTCACGGATGTACCACACTGCTATTGTCATAGGACAAAAAAGCGAGTATAAAATCAAGACAAGGGTGTTATAGAGAACACCAAAGATTCAATCCCCAGGAAAAGCGGCAAATCGCCTGATTCTATCTCAGCGTTTGAAAGAAGTCAACAAGTGCTTTGGCTATTTAATCAAACAATAAACACTACCCAGTTTTGCCGTATCGCTGATCAGCATTTGTCGATTAACTCAGTGGATATTCCACCAACAGATCATTCGTTTGCCACTGGTCGGATCTCGAATGAGCACCTTCAAGAGGATCGCTTTAATAACGATGTTCAGATAAGAGAGCGTCAGAATGCTGCCTAAATCACCATTGACTAAGTGCGCGAAACCCAATGCTTGTAAAATTGTTAGGGTCAGCAAACCACTGTTTCACATGTTTCATGTCAACAACATCAATGTGTCTTCCAACTTTTTAGAGAGTGCTCGAAAGTAGGAACGTAAACCTGAGATGCATCATTGATGGGAATGGCATCGTCAGTCCCTTCACAGTTAGCAAAACAGAACAGTTGAAATTCCTCGTAATTTCACACCTTAGGTCTCTGTGCCACAAACAGTCGTTTATTTCCACATCGTTCTTTTCCGCCTTCTTAGCTCTTGTCTGCGCTATTTCTCAGCTAGTGCTGCGTCTATGATAAAGAAAATTAGTAACGATGAAGTAGAGAAGCTACGCGATGGCAAAAAGAATGGGCAAAATCAGTAGCCTGTGTGTAACTTTGGTGATTCTTGATGTAGGTTAAGTTGATGCTTTAACGCTCCATGCTTTCCAAGCTTGGCTGATCATGTTGGTAAGCTAAGCGCTCACCGAAGCCTTAAGAAATAAACATTAATATTGGAGTATATTTTCTTAGCAAATGAACCTCTGCTGACCTAAACTATATCACTAGGTTTACGGTACGGAATCCACCTCCACGGTTAGAAGGACATTTTGTGCACAAGATTAAAGGGCTTTCGCTGCAATACCTTTTATGCTTGAACGCGCCTTCGACCACCAGTAGGATTAACTTGGCAGATGACTACCATCCTCTTAGCAATAACTTTGTCGCAGTGCAATGTTTTTGAGTATCAAGCCCACCCAACTGACACTGCAGATGGTTAGCCATGGGTAGACATGAACCTGTAACCTGCGTTGAATATGATGCGTTCATTCTTGACAGCATAGTATCTAGCAATAATCTTTTTTGTGTAGTCAGTGTGCATTGCAATCCTTGAAATAATGCTCGAAATGTGACAGCATTAATTAAAACTGATACAGAAGATGGTTACTAAATGAGTCCTATGCTGAATGATGTCAAACCAGACGAAAAATTCTGCATTACAATTCTTAATTTTTTGTATTAGACACTCACGAGCACGTCTTTGAAGTTTAGTTCATGGGCTTGCAGCAAGAATGAGGCATTATGCTTTGCGTAATGGCTAACTTTTGCACACTATCTGCTGCTTTTACCTTCAGTCAATGTATGGACCAGAGCATTAACTCTAATTTCTGTTACGGCCTTTATAGACCTTTACTATATGAACAAGTACAAATACAAGGAGCAAGTTAATAAGGTCTTAATTAGGATAGCCTTGTTGAAGTCGATTAATAAATAGGTTGCAAACATCAGAATCGGTTCTATCTGACTCCCATGAAGCAGTGCAATCATGCCGCTAAGATCGGCTTCAAATGTCACTTGCCATCGGGAGGAGAGCAGGGTAGGTCAGTCGAAATAATTACATACGAGTTATTAGCTCATTGTGAGATGGTAGCCACAGGTAAACAGCATTAGACAGATGGTGAATTATGGTTCCCTTATTTCTACAAAGATTTAATAGTAACGTGGGCAGAAACGCCTGCATCAAGTATTATCGGTTACAATCGGACAGTTAATATCTCTCCGGCTTCAACTACCGTGAAAAAATACCAATAAAATTGCTTTAGTAACACTGCAAAGAACCTCCTCTGAAGAGCGCGACTGCATACAGCAAGAGCACCGAAATCATTTGATTTGATTGGACTATGCGTTGCATATCTGTTTGGTATAGCATTTTATTCTGTGTGGTTGCTTTTCACCTTAAATCCAGAAACGCAATTTACCCCTTCACCTAACAACTTCTTATCTGCTGTGACGGCTCGCCCACGTTGTCAAAAGCTTTGTCCAGTTGCATTCTATGCCTGATGTTACGGCTGATTAACAGCAGAAAAGTCATAAGAACACAAGTCTATTGGTTCTGCTGAAGAACTTTGGATGAGATTTTGCCTTCATATTTCGCTAAATGCCACATAAGTTTACTCACTTAGCCATGGTTGAACGAAAAGCAGCCTACTAAATGCGAAAATGTATCCCACACTGGAATATTGCTGTGAAATGAAACTGGACTGTGTTTGGCACGCCTGAATTTCAGGGCTGAAAATTCCCATAGATGTCTTTGAATCGTCTCATAACTTTGCTTAGTTCATTTGATGCACGAACATAGCCCTTAGCTCTGGTCCAGATTTGAGCAGAGGCCAACACTGGTTGATGGCTGTCTGCGTATTAGACACAAAAATCTCTAAAAAGATAGTGATGCGGCAATTACGTGTGTCTAGGATGCTAATTCTCACAATCGAGCAGGCGTCAAGTGTGCGTATCTCAAGTGGAATGCAAGCTAGCAGCATTTGAGGAAATATCGATGACTATGTCCTACTTATTCCATACGGAAACACTAGTATTTGTTAAATACGAAAGCATTTATCAGGACTAAAGTGCAGTTTGTCGTGATTTGCTGCCTCCCTGTTTAGCAGCGCCACGCGGAGACAGCGGTCCCCTTTCTTAGGTGGATGTGGAAGAACGCAGAGGCGAATGATGGTTTAAAACCATCACTTTATCACACGCTAACAAGTTAGTTTTTTGAGCAAAGCAGAGGAGAGGATCCTTCGACCCACGCTTACTAAGAACGACAGAACTCGCTCAAATACGGCTTGGCTTCCCTCTCAATCTAAAGACAAGCAGGGCATGTAAAACCAAAGAATGAGAAGGAGGACTGTCATTGATTGCCTTATCAAACACGCGATTGCCCTCAACTTAGCTAAGTAAGATGGCAGTTTTCATAGGAGACGCTACATGTAAACAATGTCAGTCATTAGGTTTGCCAGTGTGCGGTGTGGATTAATAGCAGCCATCAAAAAACACAGCGGACACCCATCAATGCGCTTCATTGAGGCGTTTAGACTAATCTTCTTGAAACACAACTTTATTGCAAGGTTGTGGCATTAGTTATATCTGTGACCAAATGTCGTTCTGAAAGAGCATTTTAAAAACCCTAACTCGTGGCTGCATCGACCGAAGACTCAAGTTGCATTAACAAGTTCCAAATCACACAATGTTCTCGTCTTAGTCAGAAAGCATCAATACTAATGGTTCTTCTTAACACCACATGCTATGCGTGACTTTGTATTTGGTAAAGAAACACCGGAGCAGGTGAGTTATGGAGTGCTATCCAACGCAGCGTCACAGCCTACCACGAGCTGCCATGAGACGTGGCAGTAGTCAATTCACACATGTTTACACATTTCAACGTCTTCTACTATTCGTCATTCTTCTCCGTGCTGTTGTTTTGACTACGCGGTTCATCATCAAAAACATCATTCAGCTTCGCTTTGTCTATACTCTCATTCTCTTTCTTATTTTATGCCTAGTCTTTAATCTACTTCGTCTCCTACGTATATGCGCACTTTTTCAAAGCTGTTTAAATCAATTTGAACTGTTAGAAGAGAACCATGAGTTAAACTTCCTTCAACCCAACCCGAGTATTTTTTGATTTTATTGCATGATAGCTGGTTTGATAAATAAATTTCTGGACAGATGTGTGGAAAAGAACAAGCCGGTGCTCTTGCTTCGTCTCCTCTAGAAACGTTGAATTCCCGCACTTTTGTCCTTGGTATAATGTAATCTTTAGAAGTAAGTTGCCGTTTTCTTATACCCACTCATGCATTACTCCTTCAATTACTCGGCCTTGCTTCTCTTTTATGTCTACCTCATATGCAATAGCTGTTGCCAAATCGGTAACGGTAGCAACATTCTTAGACGCGCATGGCTGCAATACCTTGCTCAGTATAACTGCCGGTTGTCCATCCCACTTTGGAGGCACTGTAATACAGTACGTAAGGCTAAACAAATTCAGACCGCAACATAACAGGTTAAGCTAAGCATACATGTTAGATTGTGTTTAAGTGGGACAGAAAGGCCTCCTCCTCTGACCTGACTTTACATCCTGTTATTAATTTTAGTCTGGTTACTACTTCATTTGCCAACTCAAATCAATCCAACAGAAGCCATGCAACGTAAATTGTGGCTCTTTACTCCGATTCGCGGATTCGAAGAATCGGTGTGCATGTGGAAGAAATGAATCACCTGGTAACTGACATTGAAGCAGTAAACTGTGAGATAATTTGTGCAGATCAAAACGCTGTCATGCTTACTCCCTATTTTGCTTTCTTAAATGAGTTAACGGAATGCCGAAATTTGTTTTTTACTACATAATTAAAAACTGGTTAAGGCAAATCAGCTGCTTTAGTCGTATCTACCCAGTCTTAAGCGAAATATTTTGGCTTTCGATCCCATGCTGTGGCATGACCTTTAACTATTTAATTCCAGTTCTTCGCACCCTATGTCTTTCAGACTGAGCTACAAACCAGTAAGTATCTGAGTTCTTTATAGAATTTTCTTGCTTAAGGGATCCATTCAGTGAAGCGCGTGTTCAACTTTATTAGGATTTCTCATTATGAAATCCGCAGCAACGTGCTAGCTACCCACAGGTGCCATATGAGCACAAATGCTTAAGGCTCAATTTGAGATACGGGAAAATGTGCTCCTTTGTGCCAGTAATGCGCCATCGATGATGCTACACACATCTGAAAAAGTTGTCATTCATTGGGCTGCTTAGCTGTTGCTATTATGGAGCAGCCGATACTCTTTTTTGAAAATTAAGTCTCACTGCATTGTCCACATTACCGCGAATTCGGGCTAGACACTGTAACAACATGCAGTGCTAAGCGTATCACATTTTACTCATTTATGAGCACCATAAACGGGCGAATAAAAGGACATTTAGGAGTGTTTTAAAGCTATGCACCACCGCTTTAACAATCTTCTCTAAAATACAAATGTCAATTTTTGGATTCTGTTACCTTAACGAATCTCCGAAAATTACTAATAATAATATCACGTGTCATGCTGGGAGCGGGGGCATAGTTGAAAAATAAACTGGGTAGACTGATCATTTGGACTGTGTCATGCAACGATGTGACGGCTGCAGACGTAGATGCAGCGTTCCGAGACTTCCTTGAAGGTAAAGAAGGCACAGCACTAGGACAAAAATACATATGTTCTGCACACAGAGGGATTGGGGCTGCTGGCATGGTCCAGAGGCCAGCCAACCGGTGAGCACAACATAGTTACCCAAGTGACCGAAACCGGGAGTTCGAACACGCATAGTATTGCAGTGGACTTTACGGTCTACAATATCTAACAGTCTGCTGGTACAGATCAGGGTGAGCTATATAAGTTCATATTTTGCATGCATCTATGACAACGCAAGATTTCAGCTTTCCACATTTCCAGAGGTGATTACTTTGGTCTGGTGCCAAGGTAGCAGAAAAACGTTAACACTGTAACTTTTCTGCTTGCGTTCTATTGAGACACAAAAGCTTGGTTCGAGGTCGTGAGTTTACTAGTCATGGGTCCAATCAGTGACTTGCCATCACCAAAAACATCACCTGAACTAGTTCAAGATGTAGTATATATCACTTCATCCAAGCATGAAAAATTGTGCAAAGTTGAGGAATTCTAAGGTAGGAAGGTACTTTTAGTGTCTTTTCACTGAATTGAATGGGTAAGTAGAATGCATTACTCAAAGGCAGTCACGAGTTTAAGCAAAGGCTTAGTACCACCTAAAAATATCACAATAATTTTGGTGGATAGTGGTAACCACGAACGTGCAGCTAAAGGTAATATGCACACGAAAAGTACACGGACTAATTGGAGACAATGAAAAGGGTGTAAAAGCAGACACGTCTCAGCAGGCAAGTCAGTTCTAAACAAAACAAAGAGACGGGTAAAGAAATGGAATCTGGGAGTCGGCCATGTTCGTATCCGTGGAAGCGTGTACTATGAACTGAGTTCGTAATTTTGCTTAGCACTCAAAGCCATGCAACTCGTCAGTTCAGGCCACTTCTTATTAATACCGGTAGCTGAGTGAAGCACAAATTAATTTTAATGAAGATAGAAGGCGAATGCAGTGCTGTGAAATTATGATGCCTTATCGGACCTTCCTTCCAACCAGATGCTCTCACAGGCAACACCAATGCCAATATCGACTATGCCATCGGCCCACGAACCGTCCTAAAAATACTACGAAAATTCGAAGGTTGCATATTTGAAGAGTGTTCCAATTTACATCGTCTGAATGATGGATTCATCACAATTTCGTGCAGGATAAAATAGCCATTTATGAGTTACGTCTGAGCCTGCGATCCATTGAAGAGCCAGCATTTCAGCACACCGCTTTAGCAATCAATAAACTAGCAGCTACTTTCCGTTACCGTTTTCGCTCTTGCACTCTGCTTTGCAAACTGCCAAACAAAAGATCGAATCTCCATGATTCAATGCTGCCTGTCCTGATGACTGCAGGTTAATTCTTCCCCTGTTGAGCTAGCGTCAGTCCTCTCTTTCGTCGTGATTTGCGTCAAACTGGCCCTCAGAAGTTAGGAGGATTACTCGCTTCTTTCTGGGTTTGGTGCTCCACTTTTGACTGCTCCACCGGTCACCAGGTGGTCGACTGGCAACCGGATTGACTGAAAGTTCCTGTCCAATGGGGCACACTTGCGTGTTTATATTTAGCCCAAATTTGTTTCGAATGAACACTGAGGACACTAGTGTTGGACTTCGGAATCGGTGCAGGAGAATATCGTTACTCCTGTGCATCCAGTAAGTATTCTCTGCACGTTGACAGACGCTGTGTTGATTCCAGTGAGCACTGCATCAGCTGGAGGTTATCAATTAATAAGGCGTGCAATCATTTCACCCCTCAATAATAATTCTCATCATGATTAATTGACTGGATTTTACTACTTTTCAGTGGCAAAATGATACCTCACAACTAATTAAAACAGTATATTGCGGAGCCTCAATAAGATGGTGAGTAGGAATCATATGCTGTTTCATTCCTCCATTGAAGTGACGCGCTATCGCTGACCGACTGACTGACCGATCGAACGAACCTCTGACCGACAGATCGACTGTCTGTCTGTCCGTCTGACTGACTGACCGACCGACCGATCGACCGATCGACCGACCGACCGACCGACCGACCGACCGACTGACTGACTGACTGACCGACCGACCGACTGACTGACTCTACACGGTTGGTCTTCAAGTTTTCAACTCTCGCTGGTTATCACAAGTGCTATTCCGTCAAAGCCAGTGAGCCTAACTGGAAAAAGAAGGTGCATGCATGGTTTATGGCTCCCTCACATTCACCCTTCATGCTCCGATTATGCATCGAGGTAGATGGTGAGAGCACAGGCCAACAACTCATAGCCTGTTAATCACTCAAGTGTTCAACCACACCAGATGACCTGAAGGCCATTCGCAATTCACCCATCCACTCACCCAACTGCCACACCTCGATTGAGCAGGGGAGAACAAGGTGAGAGCAGGCATTGTGTGAGGATGATTAACACATCAAACTCCCCAAGTTTTGTAGCTGTGTTGCGGTGCCCTCATGACTGCCTCCACCTCGATAAGCATTCCGTAGTGGTTGTTGTGCAAGCATCTACTGAGCTGGTAGCGCAAACTCTTGCCATAAAGCAGAATCCGGTAGTGCATTTCTAAAGCATTGCTTGAAAGTTTGCATTGAAATTTGGGTTAGGCTGTGACCAATGTAGTGCACTTCTAGGCGGAATGAATGCGAAGGAGGTAAATCTGAACGATTGAGTTTGTACGTTCTGCTGCGAAACAGTGTGATCTGCATTCGAATTAAATACGCAATTTAAGTAGCCTTCCTCGATCCTATCAATGCCAATGCTCTTCCCTAAGAAGACCGCCGTCTACATTTCAACTTAATTAAAATCTTCTCGAGACTGAATTCGCCTCTAGGCATCGAGAGGAGGATGACTCTCTCTTACAACACAACTCCATCCCCTAATATTCTCACTTCCACGCGTCTTAAACCACTCCCATAGTGTGACAAATAAGCAATAGAAATCGAGCCGTGAGGATTGCTCTTGCACAATTTCAGCGCCTAACTAACACCGCTACCCACTACCACTTCCTCGTTCCGCCTTACCTAATAATGCCACTCATTGGATTAGACTGCCATTTGAACTACCACTCTTGACTAGATGCATTTCTCAACTCAGATTCTCGTGGAGTTAATCGGACAGCACGGGTGATTTCATGTCAACACCAATGCATGCATTGATGTCTTCGGCGGAGCGACTTCGCAGTGCCACCGGTGCACCGAAGCCTCCTCAACATTATTTGCTAACACAATGCTCATGGCTTAAATGACCACCATCATTGAATAATGACCAGAAGTATAATCAAACACCTTTTGCCAAATTGATGCCAACCTAATCCGACAGCAGCAATTCCAACTAAGCACACAAGATATTCACTGCATCTACTCTAACTCCGAACCACTATTTGATCGCCCCATCAAATGCCAAGTAAGGGGTGCAATCACACAGCAAACATTTATTGTAAACATCAAAGAATGAACGGTTACTGGTGAGACATGCAAGGTTGGAAGATTTGTGTCAACAGTACTGTCACCTTCACAACATGCCGAAAAGAATATCTTCACGCGCAACTTCGACCAAAACACCGATTGGGATGATAGCATTGGAGAGACGAGAATTAATCTATTCCAGCTTCGACGAGTCTAGATTGATCAAGGTTTTGGCAGCGTCAGGCCCTTTATCACGCGCTACGGCAAGATAACTCGAAGACGAGGTGCTGAGAAACTTGTCGATGGGGGGCGATTTGGAGCTCACCAATTCCAGCTCCTCGTCCGTGAATAAAGGTGTCTCAGGTGCAGCCGTTGTCAGTGCCCCTTCCGTATTCTTCACTTCCCCCACCTCCTCCTTCTCTCTTCCCTGTTTATGTTCAGGTTCCTCCTCTTTCCCCTCCTTTTCCTCATTTCCATGCTCCGGATCATCCTCTTCCTCACTCTTCCCCGCATTCTCGGGCTCCTCCTCCTTTTGCTCATGTCCAGACTCCTCCCTCTCTCCCTCCTTCCCCTCCTCATCCTCCTCTTCTCCCTGTTCATGTTCAGACTCCTCCTCCTCTTCCCCCTCCGTCTCCTCCAGAGGCGGTGCAGTCATCTTCGCTTCCATGGGTGCACACTTCGCCAACGACGGCACCTTGGCCACCAGAGCTCTAACAACCTCATCATCCACACCTCCCAAGTACTCGACAATGTCGTCATCCGACAGCTTGTCGAGCACCGCCTCCAATGTGGTGGAGGACAGGTTGGACAGAAGTGCGCCGAATTGGGGCACATGCTCAGTGACGTAGTGAAGCGTCTGCGCACTCATGTTGGTTAGGAGAGCTGCGAGGTCACCATGCTCCTCGACTACGTACTCAACGAAGCGCGGCTGCATGTTCAGCAAGATATTGGCATACTGGGGCGGAATACTGGGCACACTGGATAAAATGGATTGTGTCACATTGGCATCCATGAGGTTGGGCGAATCAGGCGTCCCGGTGGAAGGCTGTGACGTTGTCGCAGTAGGCTCCGAGGTAGTGGAAGTGGGCACCGAAGTGGTAGCAATAGCCTTTGCAGTAGTAGATGCAGTAGTAGGTGCAGTCGTGGTCGTTGTAGTAGTAGGTGTTGTATCAGTGGTGGTGCTCATGGTGGTAGGCTTCGATGGCTTGGCCACAGGCTCTTGCTTTACAGCACTCGACTTCCTCCTAGCATGCTTCTGGCTGCGCGCATGAGACACCTTGTCCCCACCCACGTAGGGATCGGCGCCAAACACGATGCTGTCGATGTTCGGCACACTGGCAATGATGGACTGAAGCAGTGAAGGATCCATACTCGCTACCACGTCAGTGACTTCTGGCATCCATGCGATCATTGCTTGTAGGTCGTGGGGGTCCATGCTGGCTGCGTAATCACCGAATGCCGGCACGTACGCCAAAGCGTATTGCAGCTGTGCAGGATCCACCGACATGAGGAGTTGGCGCAGGTTGGGCATGCTGAGGAGCATTGACTGGAGGACAGCTGGATCCATGGCTTGCACTATCGTGGGATAGAGTAGGAAATAAGGCGGATCCACGACTGGCTCAACAGAACCAGTGAGAGGGTTATAGGTTTTGGGCGCCTTGTAGAAATACACCCGCCCACCATCCGGCATCACATGCATAGGAACGTTGCTATCGTGCATGAAATTCATCGGCATTAGAGCATGATGGCCTCGCACCTCGTCCATCGCCACCCATCCTGGACCCAAATCACTGCACCTCCCTCTCGAAACACAACTCTTCTTCCTTCCCACTGGGTAGCACTTCTGCACCTTGCCGCACAATTGAGTGGTGATGAACTGCCTTGTTTGAGGCTTCAGGTGACTCATCAGGACATCAGGGTTGGGCACCTTCTTCACAATCATTCTGATAACTTCACTATCTAGACCTCGAATCGCTTTGTCAATGTTGGGCGTTGAGATGATGAGTCTTTGCAAATCCATGGGGTGCACATTGGCCAGAAATTGCATGATCGCCTTCCTGTTGGCTTTGGACTTGTCTGACAAACCGCCAAACAGGGCATAGTTGCGTTGTGGTGTCCGATGTGAGACCGTTGTGGGTGGGCAGAATTTGCGACCGTAGCAGCCTCGCTTGGCGAAGGCGCCGCTGCCCCACACCTTCTGCATTGCCTTCCGTGGACAGACGGTGTTTCTGGCACCACGACACATCGAGTTGAGGCAGACGCGTTCGCACCTCCCACTCTGACATCCATAGGCGTTTCTCGGGATGGGTTGGCACACAGGCGATCGGCAAGATGCAAATTTGGGCTGTAGGGGATAGCCTGAACCACAAATTGTGAGGAAGCCCAACACAACGAAGACAACGCTAATCAGACGCATCGTGACGAGATAATGCTGATTAACTGCGATGCCTGTTTTATAGACCTATTTGAAGGGGGGTTCTACAGATCGTTGTCATGCCGCGCCTCACTCACCCCGACTCATCCGTCTGTCGGTCCGGCTGACCTCACGTCCTACTCCCTCCCCTTCACAGCACGCAGTTTAAGGCGGTGAGACTTCCCACGTGCTATGAACTCCGTGATTTGTCACGTCTTTATTTGATGCAAATCCTGAGACATAGGACCGGTGAGTCATCTCAATGCCCCACCTGGTCTGCTGACATGGACGCGCTAAGCAACCCATCCGTCCAGCTGCGAAATCTCGTTTGCGTGTGCGAAGAACGAAGTGAGGTGAGAGATTGTGTGAGGCCGACCACCACTTTGACGCCGGAAGATATCGCGGTTAGGTAGCAATGTCCTCATCACTGTCACCACGTGGGCAGACAGTTGGTGCCAGTCACGGGACCAGCAGTCAATGGACAAAGTGATGTGATACAGTTTCAATGAGTCAAATCAAATAATGTGGTGTCGAAAGCGTTGTACGAAGTTCCATTGTCAAAACCAGAGGTTTTGAAGGTCATCGCAACTCACTTTTTGAAGGAACGAGCCTAGATGTGGTGCAGTCCGACTACTCCTTAGCTACGTTCTGCCAGACCGCAATGCGACCTGCACTTCAATTCGTTGTGCTCAGACAAGTGCCTTTGCAGATTTTGTCGACATGGGTGTGCCCTGCTCCCACCTCCTGCCGTCTAGCGTGTTTTTGCGCCAATCGTCGAGGTATGTGAAGAAGGTATCTGCCTCCACGCCACGTCACTAATACAGTCTCCAAACGGATGCCTTAGCACCAAGGTAAGGCAACCGACGAATTGCCTGAAGGTTTGCTGCCTTACGAAGAATCACCGTGATGTATAAGGCCGATTTAGGTTATGATTTTGTGCCTCCGTCTAGCGTTATCAATTCATCGGCTTCATAGATAGTGGGCGTTCTGCTCAGCTGCAGGATATTCGCCAAACCACATAATTTCAGATTGTGTAGACTCAACCGCTACGTTCTTCTGGACTTCTCATTCTTTAAAACAGTGGACCTTGGTGGGCACTGACAAACGACTCTATGGTTTTGTGCAACGACTTGCCTACGCAAAGAATCTTCATTCAATGTCAATTGTGTGATTTGGTGAAGGAAGGTTCGCTCGAGTTGCAGGAAGCGACTGACCAAACCTTTGTGGCCTTTGCGCTCGGCACTTCAGTACAGACATCCTCTGCAGGGTGAATGAATATTGTCCTCGGTTGTTCGTGCACATTTATTCTCATGTTTCATCTACCACTTCCACATAACCCTAGCTTTCACATACCAATCCACTCGAGCATGGTTTTATTCTTCGACGCTATGCTGCTTCGAGTAAGCACTGTGCAATCTATTAGTCCTCAGCAAATAAAACGAGCAATTTTATGCACTCTATCAATCTTTATCAGCATAATTTAATAGTTTGAAGCAACTAACTCTTAAGAGTTAAATAACGCCTCATGACTGGTGAGCACGGAGGATTCCGTTGCAAAAGAGGAATTTCAACTGTTCTGTTTTACTAACTGTGAAGGGACTGACGATGCCATTCCCATCAATGATGCATCTCAGGTTTACGTTCCTACTTTCGAGCACTTTCTAAAAAGTTGAAAGACACATTGATGTTGTTGACATGAAACATGCGGAACATAGTGGTTTACTGACCCTAACCATTTTACGAGCATTGGGTTTCGTGCACTTAGTCACTGGTGATTTAGGCAGCATTCTGACGCTCTCTTATCTGAACACCGTTATTAAAGCGATCCTCTTGAAGGTACTCATTCGAGACCCGACCAGTGGCAAACGAATGATCTGTTGGTGAAATATCCTCTGAGTTAATCGACAAATGCTGATCATCGATACGGCAAAACTGAGTAAAGTGCTTATTGTTTGATTAAATATCCAAAGCACTTGTTGACTTCTTTTAAACGCTGAGATAGAATCAGGCGATTTGGCGCTTTTCCTGGAAAATGAATCTGGTGACCCTAGAGTGCCAACTACAAACCCAATTAGCCAAAAGTCAGTTTGATATGTCCTTGCATTCCCGCGAAATTCTTAAACCAAAGCGTTTGTTACCTTGTTGGTATCATCTTACCCCATCGCAGTTTACAACGCCATTAGAAAATGAGTCACTACACGCGGACATTGCAACAGTTTCCTTAAAGAATGTCTTACATGTGAGAAGGCATGCATAAGTGTAAAGTACCTAAGGAGCAGCATCGTAAGGTTTTGTTTGGACAATATTTCTTATTTGCTGATAGGTGCACACTTCGCTCTGGTAAACGGTGCTTCAGGGGAGGATTGGCGGCACTACACCTCTTTCTTGACATGCCAAGCCATGCACGCCAATGAACTACAGAAGGAGTGAGCATACTTTGCTGCTTCAAATCATTTGGTCTGCTTTTCTTCTTCTTCTTGTCTCTCGCATTCGCTAATCGTAAATCCGAGCACCATGCCAACCAGGAAAACACACCTACCTGATGGTCTCAATTTCCATGATAAGCATGTCTGGAAAGAAATCGAACTTCAGCCAAGAGTCAGTATAATCCTCTCGGTAAAAGGAAGTACTGCTTAACTAGGCACCATCCATTGCAAATTTATTATTTGGTCTGCTCTTGAGTAAAACGGCTGTGCTTTTAAAATTACTTTGCAGTATGAAAAGGAGTAAATGACAACTCACAGAAAACCATGCATAGTGCCATCAGTGTCACACAAGGAGCGACTGCAAAGTGACACTCGCTGCCAATGCTGCCACTGACATGATGACTGACAGGCCAATTGGCACCATAAGGCCACACTAGCAAGACAAACTGCTAATGAGGCTACATCATACCCTAGAGAATTTGCATGCCATCTCACAAATGTGATGCTTGCAGATTGATTGGCACAGCTATGAGTGATAGGAGGCAAGAGGGATTTTCTGTTTATTCAATCACATCGTTGATTCGAAATTCTCTGACCTCTCTGCATTACCTAGTATTCCCATGTGTGCGACTTGCTATGCCATGTGAAACTTCCCCGCAGATCGTTAGAGGATGTCAGGAGAGAGTAGGGATGAACTGTATTTCCGCCTGGTAGTGTTGACATTTGGCCCTTTTCCAACGGTGTTCACGTAAACCTAGTATTGAAAATCCCATCGCATTACTGCTTAGAAGGGGAGGAGAGGAGAAAGTCAGATACGATATATTTGGATTTGGAGGGGAGTTGCAAGCAAAGTTGAAGCGTGAGTTCAGTTCAGACGTTTCATTGAATCCGTTAAGACACCCATGCAGAGGTCGAAACTGCTGTCGCTGTGACAGGACCCTTCTTGACCACACATCACACAATTGCAGCCGCTAACGACATTCATCCTTACCATCAAAGCTTTCGAGGCCAATGACTGATGAAACGATGCCGTGCCAACTGCACAAAGTTGGAGGTCCTTAGTTGGCAAACTTAAAGAGTAGGCTTTAGAGAGACTTCACTTGTTCTGACTAAATCCCAAAGTAGTCCAGGAGAGCATTATATCTATTGGCTTCGGCTTGTAGCATATCAACATGCATAACGTGTCGTTAAGGCACATGCCTCCGTTGGCCATTGTCCAAGTTCACTTTTTATTTTAATCCTGTGGATGTGCAATAGACAAAAGCTCTCCTTAGTTGTAAACGAGCAGTGCACGGCTACCAAATTTAGTTGTTTACAGTCTGTTGATTTCTTCGCCTGTTGCGTGTTCGGCCATTGAATTCGCCGTTGAAGTGCTAGCATGTGTGACATGAATGACCGCGAATAATCATGAACTTGTCAATTAATGATCAGTGTTGTGACCAGTCTTGCTGCATTTGCTAACAACAAGTTAGATTTTAATTCAACCAGGGAAGTCAAAAAGGTAAGAGAAGATGACTCCTTAGCATTACTTCTGCTTCGGAATAAACAAGCTCAAATTGCATGCATAGTGGGTGCCATTAACTGCTGAGAGTGACTTTACTGACACACACATTTGAGTGGATGGCTCCAATGGTGATTCTGCTATGCATTGATTGCGCTGGCGCATTTCGCGATGAGTTGTCGAGTCGAAAGTGAATAGGCACACCGCATAAAACAGCTAATTAAGGGTTGGGGAAGGATGGTGAATCGCATACCCAAAGGCATAAGTTGGAGGTGACTCGCACTGCTATGCGTAAGTCACATCTTTCATCCTAAAATGCGAGGCACAGGAAATGCTATGCTTATAAAAATTGCAAATTACGAAAAATGAAATAATGCACGTGACAGTAGTTTTACGAATTTAGGCAATGGATCCTTAGTTAAAGGCACTCGGAGGACTTCTAACCTGCTATTACATCCCGTATGCCTAAAAAGAAGGTCCCAAGGGGAAGGGTTGTGCAGGTTGACATACTGGTATCTAATCATATATTAGGTAGTTGCAAGCAATAATCAGGAATAATAGTATTCTTCAAGCATTCACAGCAAAATAGAGGTGGAGAAGAGCTTGTGCACCGCCAGCCAACTCCTTCACCTCCGCGGCGTGTGGAGGCTTCTTCACAAGCGTCGGTGTTAGCACATCCTCCGTCGTGCTCGCTGTTTACCACCACTGCTGCGACCATCCCCACGGCTTCTCACACGGTGACCACCAATGCGGCTTGTACTCAGGCCACCATGCCCACTTCTGCCAACATTGTGACCCCTTCTCGAACTCACCCCACGGTGCCCACTTCCACGGATAAGAACATGGCCAACTTCCACAGTGCATTTCTTCGCCTGTCTCTGCTTTTTTCAAACTGACTTTTGTGCTGAGCTGTGCCCCCTTATATACTAGTCGACTTGCCTCTAATTGTTCCGTGTGACGCTCATGCTCATTGTACTTCCGGTTCTACATTCGTGCCTGCCGATCTCTAACAGTACTCTCGTGATTCCAATTCTCTAAGGTGAGGTTTCAAGTGATGTCTAGCCTATGAATGACACGTGACTGGCTTAGCTCAGCACTTTCCACTTAAGTGCTTAAGATTTTGAGAACTCAAGCAAACACTTTTATGAAATGGACCGCCTTCACCAGTGCGCATATCGTGGAACACGGGCTGACATCCAACTGTGCCGAACCACTAAACGCAGTTCATTTATGTTTTGGTAAGAATCACGATAAAAGGAAATAACCCTTCAGCATCAAGTGCCATCTCGACTGTTGGTGATTTGTCGTATTACCAACTGTGTGGACACTGACCTTCATAGCATTTACTGCATGGCAGTGTGATGACCAATCCAATAAGTGCGATTAATTGATAATTACCACTTAATCCATTGATTTATTTCTAAAATAGCTTGCAGGGAATATCGTCTTAAGGATCACTAAATGACTCGTTAATTGATGCTGCGTGCAGTAATAAGTAGGGGCTTCAATCATTCTTTTATGCGCTGTCGACTAATCGACCTTTTGTGGTGAGGTTTTGGTGAGGTGCCTTGACCCGAACTATACTTCGATGCGTGATGGCGCCTTGTTTATTCTAGTTAATTTTGTATTCTACAAAAGGGAATATTGTATTAGAAATGGTGATTTCTCCCTACGACGAAGATTTGGCTAATTTGGTTGTGTGCCGACTTCATAATTTGCCTCCGCCTCCTCGATTCCTCATGAATCAGGTCCATGTGCACGTTCGTAAAGTAATGTTTTGGAGGCCTTTTGCGGCAAATATTTCGTAAGTATTTCTACAGCCTTTTCCTTCTCAGGTCTAAGTTCCCTGTTTTGCATCTTCTAAAACGTAACTAAATTTATTCCCTGTCAACTTTGAAGGAGGCCCACATCTCCTTTATTTAGTCTTAAATTGACGCACTGCGCAGGTCACTTAAGGGTTTCTGTTGCTAAATTTTGCATTAGCAAATGTCAGGAATCACTGTTTCCATCTCTGTTGACGACCACTCTATCAAATCTCTGCTGCATTGACCTTATTTATTTGACAATCTGCCTTATATTTCCTTCACACATCGTGATGTGTACATTGTTCTTACACTAATTGCATACTTCTTTCCAGGTTTACCAAAAGTATTGAGCACTGATGCCTACCCGCAGAGTGTTGATGTAGTGTCAGTAATTAATAATATTCCTTGTTTTTAAGCTCTCAATGCTTTGTTTCAATTAATGTAGCTTCACTACTCGCGCATGGTATCATAAGCCAGAACAAGGAGATAATAAGCATTGCAAGATTGCAGCCATTCAACGGCGATCAGTAGGAAGGTCATTCTTGCATTTAATGAACACTAGTGTGGGAATAGTTAGACGATTGGATGCACATTACAGACACTAGGGACCTAAGTTCCGCAATTCCTACTTCTTGGTCGCCCTGGTGGTGAAAAATGTGGGATTCATTTCCATCTTGATAAACAGCAATCATAAGCCATGCCGACCTGCTGCATGCTTTTGACATGTTGTTCATTCCGATATGCCCAGCTGTGAATTTGTAAGCGCTGGGAACTCTACGCAATTTCATCCACTTTTAGAGCATGCAATTGACTTTGGCATAAGTGGTGTACGATCTGCATTGCTATGCAAACCAAATTTTACAGTGCTTAGGTTTGTCTCCCTTAAGGTCGGAAGTGGTGTTGCCACAAGAGCTAAAACACATTATTTGCCATCTCTCCGCGAAACTAAGAAAGGTCAGATGTCATCAAAAGTATTAAACAGTTAGTTGGGGTTCCACAAATTGCATAAGGCAGTAACGCACTTGACATTGAATAAGAGACTTTCGCCCGTCTCAAATTGCGCACATGGGATTCATTTTAACGCTCGCGGCTGACATATCATGATGGCCTTAGTTAATCCGTTAAGAACATGGAGAAAGGAAACAGCAAACAGACGAATAATGTTGATTGCATACATAGAAACGTAAAACTGTACACAAGAGGGATTTTTCTGGTTAACAAATAATGCCAAAATGAAAAAGATGGAGCTGTAGCTTGGAGCTTAGTAAAAGCAACGCACATGATACACTAAAAGCAAAATGCATTCAGATGGACGATTTTAGCTGTCACGGTTTGAAGATGTAGCTTCTGTGTAAAAAAGCACTTAATTATTTACACCTAGGACTCGACGCACGGTGCGACGCATGGCTAAAGCTTCGTTTGAGGGCAAAACTGTTGGTTTTTTTGAAAGTTGTAGCTAGATAAATAAATTTACGTTTCTTCAACATGATCTTAGCTAGAGAGCACCATGTTGATTTGCCCCAATATACGTTCAGGTAATCAAAAACATAAATTCCGCATCAGCGATGTTTGGGAATCAAAATTGGGAGTGTGTTTTACGAGTTGTTGAGCAATGTGCTCATTATTTTAAAGCGTTCAAGCACAAGCATACAAAGAAGAAAAATTGCGATTAATGCCTTTCTCACTCGTCGATGCGACCCTAAAAAATAACCCGATTGTACAACTATGAACCCCACTCTTCAAACTCATCATTATTAAGTGTATGCAAAGAAAGCAATATGGAGCTAAAACAGCAGAAGTGCATTTAAAAATACCTATTGCAAAATGCGATGAACTCGGCTTTTTGTGTCCAAGAGCGTACAAATCCTAATACTAATCTAAAATAATTAGTAGAGCAATGATGTGCGTGTGTATATGAGGCGTAGACAAGAACGAAATAGCTGATCCTAGGAAAATCTTTGCTGCACAAAATTGTTGCGCGGGCAGTAGCCCCTAAGCGAAGGCGTGATTATAGACATCTGTGGCGCCCATCACACCTCTATTTTATGGTTTTCATGCATGCTCTGACACACGAGGCACTTTTTATGGCTGGTGTAACAGAGTAGCGCATGGTGTTTGGGAGTACATCAGGCAGGCGTTTGCCTTTCACTTGCGATCACACTGCACATCGGTCACCATTCCTCGTGTAGCTTCTCCCGTAGCACACGTCCATTGCAAAGGACACACTACCTGCCTGTACAAAAGCTGCTCATATCATGACTATCACAGTATCATGGCTTAGCAAACAATGTGTTAATCCATTTGTGAGGCAAGTACATTTAGCAAGCAATGTTTACATCTGTTGTAGGTAAACCAAGTGAAGGAATGCGACTTGCAGCAGAGCATTCGATGAAATTATGGAAAGTAGACATAATTACTTGTTTTACCACCGTAATGGAATTGTCTGCAATAAAATCATGAAAGCTAATGACTCACAACATGTCGTCAATTGACTGCGCTTTAACAAAATACCATATTTCTTACTTATTACAGTACGCTATATCAGGTATTAACTTATTTGGCGATCCATAAGACGATACTAATACATGCAAATGGAGTTCCAAAAGCAGTTTATTCAGTAAAGGTCTACATAGAAGTAAGACGGCTGACGCACAAAGTGCTTAGCATTTGCTAAACAAAATAGCATCATCCATCGTTAAGACGACCACAGATATTTATCGCTACTGCACTAACTTAGTGAATTTAAACTCGCCTTGAGAAAAAATGGCACTTCTTTTAGTAGAATAACATGCACAGGTTTCTCTCCCCTTTGCGTAATAGCGCAGCAATTGGTCTTACAATTGTGTGGGATGTAAAATTGCTTGCAGCGTGATTGTTTGTTGCAACATTGTTGAAGGCTCAGTGCATTGAGATGCAGCAATTTAAATCTTGCCGATGTTTTAGGGGGACTACATTGTAAACATTTGGCGTAAAAGGTAAATTTGGACGGAAACTACATCGTATTTAGGCAGGCTCTCAATGTGTGACTTGACTTGCACCAATTTTGAAGAGAATAATGTCGCAAGTGTCGTTATTAGGAAAAAAGAGTTACAGCATTATGAAAATGTCTAAGAGGTCGTGTACATGGCCAGTACTAAATGCGGACGAAAAGAAAATCAAAATCATTGTGCTTATGGTCACACTACTGGATAGGTCATCACATCGTCAAGCAGTGAGTATTATGTAGGCCAATCTCTGCACAGTTGGTGGTATGACAAATCATCAAGAGTTGAGGAAGCATTTGATACTGATAGGTTATTCCCTTTCAACGTGATTTCCACCAGAACACAAATGAGCCGGGTTCAGTGGTTTGGTGCAGCTCGATGCCAGTCTGTGCTCCATGATCAAAGCATTGCTAAAGGCAGTCTCCCTTCATAAAAATGTTTGCTTGAGTTCTCACCAACTTTAATAATTAAGCAAAAAAAGCTGAGCTAAGCCAGTCACGTGTCATTCATAGGCTAGACATCACTTGAAACCTCACCTTAGAGAATTGGAATCACGAGAGTACTGTTAGAGATCGGCAGGCACGAATGTAGAACCGGAAGTACAATGAGCATGAGCGTCACACGGAACAATTAGAGGCAAGTCGACTAGTATATAAGGGGGCACAGCTCAGCACAAAAGTCAGTTTGAAAAAAGCAGAGACAGGCGAAGAAATGCACTGTGGAAGTTGGCCATGTTCTTATCCGTGGAAGTGGGCACCGTGGGGTGAGTTCGAGAAGGGGTCACAATGTTGGCAGAAGTGGGCATGGTGGCCTGAGTACAAGCCGCATTGGTGGTCACCGTGTGAGAAGCCGTGGGGATGGTCGCAGCAGTGGTGGTAAACAGCGAGCACGACGGAGGATGTGCTAACACCGACGCTTGTGAAGAAGCCTCCACACGCCGCGGAGGTGAAGGAGTTGGCTGGCGGTGCACAAGCTCTTCTCCACCTCTATTTTGCTGTGAATGCTTGAAGAATACTATTATTCCTGATTATTGCTTGCAACTACCTAATATATGATTAGATACCAGTATGTCAACCTGCACCACATTTATAACTGGGGTTTTCTTTTTAGGCATGCGAGATGCATTAGCAGATTCGAAGTCCTCTCTGAGCCTTTAACTGAAGTCCCACTACATAAACAGGTGAAACTACTGCCACATGCATTATTTTCTTTGTGCTAATTAAACGCATAAACCCAGTCTTTTATTTGCATTGCATTTTTGGATAAATGCCATGACCTACGCAATAAGATCCCTTGTTTTTAATCGAGAGTAGCACAAGGTTTGAATGTGGTTAACAAAAAGCATTCCCTTTGCGTCAATTTAATAATTTGTGCATGAAGCGATGGTACGCACTCGTTGTAACCGAAAAGAAGTGATTGAATTTTGACAAGTTTAAGATGTCGCAGAAATCAGCATGGTATTAATTTTGCCAGATAAGTCTGAGCTCATAATTACACACTTTACTCTGAAACTGGGTTGTCTTAACTCCTTTCTCCGCCCTTTTGCGGTTCTGTTTATGAATATCGCGCAATTTTGGAAGCGCAGAAAGCCTAACCACGAGATTTTCAGTTTTTATCAAATTTCAGGAATAAGAATTTGGCTTCTTCTTGCGGAGCAGTTTTATGTTAATAACCACTGTAACAAATGGATGAATTCTCTCACGTCGAGTATATAAATGTGGCTTCTATCCAAATTGGGATCTGGGTGTGATGGCGGTCCCTTGATTGCTGTACGTTGCCGCTTGTTAAGCTCTATTCCGATCGGTACTCCCACTAATTCCTAAGCGTACAAACCTCTTTGGCACTCTGCATCCTTGAAATCTGCCTCAAATAACAAAATATAAAAGGGGAAGAGCACTCAGCTAGATGGAACATACTAAGATGTGAAAGGACCTGACAAGGGGACAGGTGTGGGTCAATTTTATGCTCCATAATTAAATTAGAGACAGGAAGGTGAAAAGTGTGTGGACAAAATGCAGGTACGTCTTTAACATTTGAGCACCAACATTTCTCCTAGGGGATTATTCCATCGCCTGTTAGGTTGCCGTAAACATTTGGCATTTTGTCACCTTCCTGTGACGCATGCTGCCTTTGTCTTGACCATTTGATTCGCAAGTCTTACAGCTTCTGCGCCGTATGGACATAATTGGGAGCAGGATCAAATCTCTGTTCGTGGATGGACTGGGCCATCTGCCCTGTTTTTTTCACCTCTGTGTCTAGATGCTTCGCTTTATTAGATTTAGCAGCTGTTGCTTTACAGATTTAGGTAGTCTTTCGCCTCTATATTCCACGCTAGGTCTATTCGGGGGCTAAATTAACTTGGGAATGGGACGCCCATATCCTTTACGATTTGAAGAATGCACCGCCTCAGTCGCAGTCCAGTTTCTCCCAAACGGTTTTCCCCACAAGCTTGACTGACGTCACAAGCTCTCTTCGATAGAACTACTGCAGACTTAACCGACCATTGCAATGACCGGTTGGATGGATCGGAGAATCCTAGTAGAAGCACCAGCAGCAGTCAGCCCTTTTTTACCATCGCCGCTGAAATGACGTTATGTTAAGGACCTCACCAAAGAATTCGTGGGTGGTAGTGGTGGTTAACATGCATAAAGGTTAAACGCGTATTTAACACAGGCCTATGACTCAAACCTACTGAAAGAAATGCCTTTTTTACGGCGAGCAATTCTAATCCCCATCTCCCACCGTCATGATTGTGTATAACAAGGTTGTCCAAAGCACATTCGGATCAGAGCACCATCATACTGGATGGCTAGCAGTTCTTTGTTGGGTCCCTTCATTTTCAGCTATGCAACCAATACTTCCTCGGAGCACATATGCATTTTAAAATATCTTAGCAAATGCCTGTGGGGTGATGTTAGGATCGCTGCCACCACAACAAAACGGCAGTTGAAATCGCTTGTAAAGAGCCCCCGACATTCACTCATGACCATTGCAAACATGCTTGGTTTTTTTCGACAACAGTTAACAGAATTTTGTCCCTAGTACAGCCTTGGAAACTTCCTCCAAATGGCCAGTGGAATAAGACCAATCGACATCGCCACCCCACTGCATCACTGCTTGCAAATTCTTTAAAAAGATTAGTCTGATATAAGAATGCAAGTTTAAGGATGTAATTTATTCAAAGAGAGCGAATTCATTTTGAACCAGGCAGATGACTGCAAACAGGCTCTGTTTACAACGTAAGCAGAACGCTGCCTAATATTCACTCACACCTTCGGCTTTTGTACCACAGGTATGAGTTCAGAATGACATCAGCACATTGTCAGCTTAACAAGGCAATGCTCCCTAGAATTACTTCACCCGCTTACCAACATACAAAAGCTAAGGCTGCGCACCAATGGTTACACATGCCACTTAGATTGCTAACGGCAATAGCGCCACAGAAATCCATCAGCAATCTTTATAAATGTAGCATATTTAGTACACGTTATTGCGTTGAAGTTAGATTGGATCCTCTTACTTGCCTTGGCCTTTGATTGATCTTCATAAAAGTATTTCATTCCTTTTTATTTTGATTATGAGGCAGGTCTCTCTACTTCAGGGAGCCTCACACTGGTATTTTACGGCAACTTACGTTCTCCGAATAAAGATAGATAATTTGCAATCCTGCATCCTTTGTTAATCTTTTTCCCTATTGCCTGTAGCAGCGACCACTGAGTAGGGTTGTCGAAGGCATACGAAGAGAGCATCCATTGCTACCGACTATGGGGTAGAGGCTGTAACCTTAACAAGTACTTGGCGACTACAAATGCCTCTAAGTTACAATGACCTTACGGATAAACATGCATAATCAGTGCTTCGTGGGTCCTGCATTGATCCACCGTATCCTTATTTGAATACGGAGCGCTGCTTCCGTCTTCTTTCATGTTCCTGTGTTATGTTGAAGAATGTCCTGTCGTGGCGAAGGTGAGGAGTGTCTTGAAAAAGGTGGCGCCAAGCGTCACAGGGAGGTTTTACGTGGTACTGTCCAGGGCATCAAGAAATTCTTCATTCTACATCAAGCACACCATAGTGGAGTGAAGCGCATATCTGTGGTCATCTACAAGAGGACTTGGGGTGTGCTCAAAGTGTTCTTGCAGAATGTTACCTGCGATGCCGTCACGGGAACTGAGTACGCAAAGTGCAAGATCGTCAATGCGATGGGTGTAATCAAATTAAATACTAATCGAAAAACGTGAAAGTTACAACGACACCAATCCACCTCCCATGCTACAGCTATTTATTTGTCTGGCTTGCTGTCTTTTGTCTCGTACTCATCGTGCTTCTCACTAACTGATCAAATCTGAAGAAGAAGCAGAGTTTTGGCTTAACCATTGCAATATTTTGCGCTTAAATAACTAGTGTTACCACCCTTTAGTCACTATTTTTCTCCTTACTTTTTCTGCCTTCTTTCTCATTTTGGTCGTAAACTTCGCTACTTAAGATGAATTCACTGTAGTCTAATGTGGGTTTCTGTGCTTGCGGGGGCTCCTTAGAATGCCGTCATTTAATGGTTCTTGAGTGGGATCATAAGGCACTTTGGGTGTGTAAATGCATTTGCCTAAGTGCAAGTGATTGTCCTTTACAACGACAACAACATAGCAGCGCTGTTGATCTTTGAATATAAATAAGTAGAACTGCTGTACAACTTCGCTGGACACAAACGATAAGGCAAGACCGAAGAAAAATGAACTTGGCTCCTCGAAACGTCTAAAGATCAGCCGTTAACTAAAATTTTAAAAGGTCACTCTTGGGCGCATCCTTTGAGGTACAGGCACAAAAGCACTTTTCAGAATAAACGAGGAAAAGTAGCAAATGGTCTCTTCTTAACTGATAAATAATGGTTGGTTAGTCGTCCGTAAAAACTAAAATATTGCGCACATAATTTAACATGGACCAAAAACGGGAAAGTTCGACTTTATACTTCAGTAATAGAGGCTAAAAAAGGATGGTTTCGTTGTAAAATTAACCTCGATATGGGCATGGTATACAATTAATTTTACAAAACTGGAAGTCTAACTTTAAAAGGAATTTAAAAAATAATTAACACAGACATTATTGTTGCAAGTTGAGCAAACAAAGTACAGTTTGTGTCAGTAGTTCTTCATATGTGGTTGGCAGCTACTTTCAAACCAAATAAACTACAGGATCACTTGTTTTGACTTGTTTTGCCATTCACTGTAGCAGGACAAGGCGGTTTTGTACTCTGCCTTTGGTTACTGGGCATTCTCGATTTATTCAATGGCAAATTACGTGCACAAGGTCGTAAATTGTTTGATGTTTTTCCGGGCGCTAAAATTTGCGGAATTTTTTGCAATCCAAACGTTAGTTTACAAACACACACACTTTCTAGAACGCGTTAGATTTATTCAGTAAATTAGTACAAGTTGCCAATGAAGTATTACGATTTGCTCTGATAACCAGTGCCATGACAAATAAAGTATGGCATTGGCTACAAATTTTCCACACATTTTAATGTACCAATGCTTTCATTTGCAATTCGCCACTTATGGCGATTCATCTAAATGAACGCAGTTTTCATATTTCCTTTGATAAACTGTTATTCTCCTGCTTCACTGCATTTTTCTTATAAAGTACTCTAATGTTATAGTTACCAAAAATATGGAATCGATCAAGTTGCTTGATTTAAAATATACTAGCCTGCTATACTGAATGCGATCCTACCTGTTCGCATCGAAGCAACAGCAACTACTGGGGCTGTGTAGAAATCATGCCAGCTAAAATATCATTATCAGCATTGATATTTCGTGGAATGTTCACGACAAATATTCTATCATTGGATAGGATATCTTGCAACAGTGGTATCTGCGATTCAATTGAGCCTAATAGCTGTAAAGTTAGATAACCTTACTGTAGAAAAGCCATCATAATGATATAAACGCTGTTACTTTCCATGCGCAAGCAAGCTTTATGTTTATCAAAAGCATCATCAGAATAATAGGTAGTACCAAACGGATCAAAAAATATGCAAAGTGTGCCTGCGAATAAGTGCTGGGAATATTGTACTGCTACGTGAAAAAGTGAAGTGATGAACCGTGAGCAATCAAAAGGTAGCATACCTGAGATTGACTGCTTGCACCTTGAACATTAAATCGTAGCTCGGTATATGGCCTGCTTTTCCAAATCGGGAAAGCGGAAATGACATCTGTAGGTCGATCCCAACTGTGTGAAGAAAAAACCCGCCAAATGAAATTATCTCCTTCCATTTTCTGCAATCAAGGCAGCTAAGCAGAATTCAAAAGACTGTTTCTTTAAACTCATTATTTTAAGCATGTTTTAATCCATCAAGTATCTATTAAGCGAATTCGCCCAGGGACCGCGTTTTGGGGCAGAAAAGTTGGAAACAAAGTTTTGTCACATCACATGTCTTGCATCAACTAAAGCAAAGAGTGTATACAAAAACGTAAAATGTGTTACCACAATTTCACAAGTGAAAACTTCATTGTAACTTACTATTGTCATAGTACACACCCTCTTTGAGATCACGTGCAAGTTGCTGCTGCAACTAGCATGGGAGCCAAACTTACCTCTACAGAGCGCAAACATTCTTTATACATTACACTTTTTCTTAGACATGATCGACTTGGTCAGAAATCACATTAATTTACTTACAATTTAGCCAAAACATGTCATCGTTTTGAAATGTTTGTGTCATCTAAGGATAATAAGTGACCCAGTTATAACTCTGTTTATTGTTGTTATGTTTAGTTGGTTCAGGTTTAATTTTGCTGTATAGTGTAGCAATTGTTTGATTGGGCCTGTCAGCTGTTACATCTATTGGGTCACCTGTCAAATCAAAACTCCTTGTTTAACTTCAGGTAACAAACAGCTTTGAAGCCTACACATTTAGGCACCTTACATATTGCTCATCTACAGTATTTGTTATTCATTAGCCCCTTTTCTGCTAATAAACGATAGATGGACTTACACATAAAAAGGCACTATTTGCTACAGACTAGGTTGTTCCTAATAGAGTTATGCCTCCTGAGTCTAAAGCATATATTAAATAGCGAAAAAGTTTTGTGGATTTAAGCGTTCCTTATTTCAGCTGTTTTTGTGGCATCAAATAGTTTAGGAGTTGATGAGCCATAAATTCTGCAAAACTCATGCAATATAGAAAGCAGTGGTGTCTGGTCAAATCCGCTTATTTTTAAATTTGGATGGTGTGATTGCGTGCAAGTACTAATACGTCTGTATGCAATGATTGGCAAATAATGTCAAGTTAATCTGGCTGGGGTCATAAATGTAACATTCTGACACATGGTTCTGTTAATCAGAGCCTCTATTTGGTGACATGAGCAGGACACCGCGTCAAAATGCTTAGGTGTGTGCATGCACACACACTCCTTGAATAATCGCGACTACTACGCTCGAAAGACAGAATTCGCGTCCTATTTGCTTTAGCGTCTTATGCCCGATGGGGCGAATGAGAAGTTCAGAGTAAAACCAAAGAATATAACTGAGTCATTCATAGTTTCAAGTAATTGCTCTTAACAATAGGGGTAGGAACGAAATCGTTTGTCTTATTCGCAACATTCGTTCCTGTAAGGTAAAAATGGTGCTACCCTGCGTTGTGAAAGGTCAACAAAAATTATGCTTATAAATTGGTAGATCTGATAATTGCCTTCACAAGTTAAAATTATCATCTTATATTTGCAATTGAATTAAGTTGTATAACTCAAGAAGGTTTTCCATTAAAAGTGTGGATACTTTGTTTTAAGAATTACATAAACCAAAGCCGGCGTTTCTTGCACGCCTCCCATGATGATGAACTTGGTCTTAAGACTTAGGCTTGATGTTGCTGAAAAGTGGTTTTCCCATGACGGGAAGACAGCCTTTTGCTCTTAATTTTCTGACAGGATGAAAGAGGAATGTAGAAACAGACTAGTCGAGGCACTGTTGTACGGCCGCCAGATACACAGTGCATTCCGCGCCTACACGCCTTTACTGTAATGGTAGGCATGATATCAACCTTCATTGTCTTTCCTAGTGCATGGTGTGCTCTAAAACTAGGTCGGCGCAATACAGCTACATTCTAATGAATGGTAAAGTAGAGAGTTATCTACCCTTTAACCTCTACTATAAACGCTCATTTACGGAACACAAGCACGATGTGAGCAACATATCACGGCAAGTAGAGAGATATGCCGGAGGGAGTTCACCCAAGTGCCTTAAAAGATTTGTGTTGAGAGAACCTAAAGACCAAATCAAGAGCCATTTCTACTATGGTAATGCTTTAACCAGGCCAATGTCAGGGGTGCAGCAATTTCCCCCTGAAACCACATTTCGTTTCGGACCTGGGGCTCTCTTACAGGTATTATCATTTATGATGCAAACAAACCTACTTGTTTGAGCCACAAAATATGGTGCACCCTGTCAGAATTGGTTTGCTGTGAACAAAACACTGATTGCTCCCTAGTGATGTGTCCTACCTACCTGTTTCCTTGAGCACAAGGATCGTGAAATGTTGCAAACAGGCATTAGGCTACACTAGTTAGAAATTAGGGTAACATAAACAGCTCAAAGCAAGACTTATTATGCCTGTTTTTGCTTGAAAATGGTTGCAACAGACGACTAATCTGAAATTCCATCGAATCGTTCCTTCATTTTTTTCAAATCTTTTGCAAAACAACCCAAACGATTATTGATTACTGACTGAGTGACTGGCTTACTATCTACGCGAAAGTCAGATCGAATTATGATGTGAGATGGTTTCCGTCAAGCGAGGACGCGTGCTGCCGGTCTCCTCTAATCCACACAGTTGCGACAGTTCACTCCATCGCAAGTAAGACCAGTTACCACGATTTTATGACATTGCGTAGTAACAAGGGAACCCATGGTTTATTTTCGCATCCACTTACTGCAAAGTTGCGTTCTCGAGTCTTGGCGAATGGCGCATACCGCCAGAAGTTGGGGTAAGCACAATAAGACATGATGATCAGGTATATCTCTGCCTCCAGTACACCTCCTTAACCTTGCCATCCTAAATCAATTTAAAATGCAAAACTCTACTCCTAGAAACTTCTGAATAATGCTTCGGCTATTTCAGCTGCTCACCACACCCAAGAGGTACGCAATGCTTGCATTGATTCACTTCTTTCCAGGGTAAAATTTATTGAATATGAACAAATTTAGCAGGAAATAGATATTCTATTTGTAGGTAAGTGGTCGGAAACATAAACCATGGAGATCTTTCACCTCATTGCAACTCCATTACGTGGCACTTTGGTAAATTCACGTTCCTTTGCGCACAATTGAAGATTGCAAATGCGATGTTTCCCTATCCATCCAGGCTGTACAATTCATAGCATAAACAAACAAACACTAAAGCAGTATTTAAATTCTCGAAGAGATGCGGTAGAGAACAGTCAGGCGATACCAGGGCTTGCATAACTGTATGAGCCCGCATCGTCGCTGAAGCAATATTTTACTCCTCTCGTGACTTCTGTTAAACTGTACTCGAAGCGAGATCATAATTTAGCCCAGTGCAGTGGCTAGCAATGAGAATGCATGTAAATGTGCTAGCATTCTCTGACGCGAATCGCAGATTGCCTCGAGACATTGACAAATAATTGCTAATACTTGAGCCAAGTGAAAGTAGAGACTTGCTTCAAGGATCACAATACTGTTTAAGGAAGTGAATAAAAACATGAAAGCAGAAGCAATGCTGAATTTTGAAATGTCATTCAGGCAAAGTAGCTGATAATATAACTGGATTTGGTTTAAACAGACGAAAAGTGGCTTTCAAGATAGAACAAACAAATTCAAGCAGGAAGGATTGGGCATTGAGAAGGTAGGATTCTTTGAGCTTTATTTTTTCGTAAGAAAAACTGCCGAAACGGGACCGATTGATCATGGCGATAATGTTTTCACCACCCATCTTGGATAGCAGGGCAAATCGCAGAGCATTTTACTAAAGAAACAGAGCCCTCCATGCGAACGTTGTTGACATCCTGCGATACCAAACTGCATCGCGACGGAGATATCGTCTACCTTCATTAGTATTCTGGCACACCTCCTGCTATTTCAAATGAAGCATGTCAGAATGGAGAGCAACTGACGCACTTTGGCCCAAACAGCAGATCTTTACTTTCATTTGGCATAAGTATTTTCAACTACTTGTCAATATCTCGAGGCGGTGACTCGCGTCAGGACCTCCTAGCACATTCTTCCATATCGAATTCAGATTTTAGGTTCTCCCTTTCATCCTCTCTCACTGCTAGCCGCTGTGCTTGGGCCCATTTTATAGTCTCGGTTCGAGTACACTTTAACAGAGTTCACGAGAGGAGTGAAAATATCGTCTCAGCAACGATGTGGGTTCATGCAGTGAAGTCAGCTATGCCAGCACCTAAGTCTACTCCCTCATCTCATGTGACGAGATGCACAATCTGGTGACTTACCATTGGGACTTACAGGCGGAAATCGTCTTGCTTATGGAAATGGAAGACATCCCACTTGAGATTCCACGTGTGTGTGATGAATAAAAGATGTCAAGCTGGCACATTGGAAGTAGAATGAAACGAGTGATCCTCGTGCTTTTAAAACTTTGACACTTTTCTTAAGATCGAATGCTATTTCCTAAATGGCGACACACGCAAACTGCTTTTACCCCGTAATGAATGAAACAGGGCACTCTTGCTTGCCTATTGGCTGAGCTCAAGTTGACAGCCCCATTTGCCAGCAAAACCAACTAACAACAAAATCACATTTCCTTTTCCACCTTCTATCAATTTACCCTAACTTGGGAGGTCTGAGTCATAGTGTCAACCAGAAGTTCCCAGCATCAGAGTCTGCGCCCCAATTTAGTCAGAAGAGGTGTACACCAACTAGTGGCAACCCGGTCACCGTGCCTCGTAGTGCTCACTCTAACTTCTGGTGGAACGCGCCTTCCGAGAAGACTTAAAATATCTCACTCACTTCCACCCAGAATCCATTCCTCATGGCTCAGTTTGCAAAAGAACAAGCATTCTATAACCCTAACCTCGTATAAACGCATAATGACGAATGGTCCTTCTAGTACGTTTAAGACGAGTGCACATGTTTTTATCTAACCAGGCTAAAGTGAGTATCGGCGTAGTGGTCTAGAAGGTGTTTAGCAGTCAATCATGCGAGTGAAATATTTGAGAACTCGAAAATGAACATTTTATATAATGGTGGTACTTTCAGCACCATTGGCACTAAGTACAGTACACGTTTGGACAAATCGAATTAATAAATAGCTCTTAGTACCATTTTCACGTCAGTTCTTGAAGGTCTCTCTATATACTTGCAAATCCTTTGCCTACGTTAAGCGGGAGGCGAAAGAAATCCGCAGGGCTAATGACATTGGTTTGACTGCCCATCCTTTCAATGGTCAGGTTGCTTTGTATCAAGGTGACTAGATCTACTTTTCTCTGGTCAAGAGGTCGGAGTGTATCTACTGGAATCCAATTTTAGTAAACTCACTTTGCATGCAATAAAATAATTATTAGTTTAAGCTGATGAGGCCTTCTCCTCGAGGTTGGCACTCCGTTGCGTCCGCTAAAGCTTTATCTTGAAAAAATTCACCTCCAATTCCGATAGCAATTTGCGAATGAAGGTGAGCGAGATTGACTGCTAGATATGTTCGAACCTCAACACCTTAGCAGTTATTTCACCAACAACAGCAGCGCTATGTCCAGTATTGCTCACCTACTGAGGAGCCAACTTGCGAACTTCAAAAGCGTGTTTATTTGGATGTTGAAGAGGCAACTTGACCACGTACTATACGAGGTTGTAAAGCTTTGCAGCAGAGTATGCTGTCTCCTGGTCTCTTCTGTAGAGAGCGTTTAGCCAAGATGAAAAGGCGCGGAAGCACACAAACTCTGGTGCTACATCCAAACCAAAGTTAATGTGGTAGCATTGTTCCCTGGGCCAAGAGACACGATGCTACAATAGACCACGCAACACGTCGCATGCAGCACGTGTCACTGGTCGATTCCACACATGCGACAGGGAAGAATTTAATCACATTAACGCTAGACATGCTGTTGGTCGCGATTCTCTCGACTGTTATCCTCCCCACAACCCAGTTCATCCTATACGCCCCTCCTCCGCTACGTTTCGTCCTAACACTATATGCCCTTCTATGTCCTCATCGTCGCCCCCTTCTCCGCTCGAAGAACGTCGATGCACCAATGCATGGAGTCAGGGCGGACTTCGTGGAAATTAAGGGTGAGTCATGACACCACCCTCTCTACTTCCTCACTCTATAGCGTTTTGTTTTCTTGCATTCGCTCTCTCCATTGATCTCTTCATTTTCCATTCCCTTCTCTTCGTCAACATCATCCCACTCTTTCATCCCTTTTAGTGGAGCAACTGCATTTCTCAGCTTGTGTTGGAGAGGTCGAGCTACCCTCACTCTCTTCGCTAGTTAGGAGCAGGCATTATCGAAGGCGCAGAATCAGAAACACGTACCGGCTACCTACATTTGCATGTTCCGTAGTTGTATTTGGGAGTGAGCTGCTCTGCTCTTTGCCACACCCATGCTTTCATCATCTTTATACACCGACATAATTTTATGTTCTAATTATGAAATAAACAGCAAGAGTACGGGTTCAAAATTATGTACTTTCAGTCGCTCACTTAATGAAGACACACTGCAATAAGCTGAGGTGAACTATGCGCAGTTGGATAAGGCATAACTACATTCGTCTCTCTACTTCAGCATGCAAACAACACTGATCATTCCGCATTTCATCATTCTAGTAATGCTTCATTTGCCCCAGAATTCACGAAGAAGACTTAGAGGTCAGTGACGCTCTTAATTCTGTCCCTCGGGCATTAGGGTTCATCGCAAACACGTAGGGACCATTGGCACCTTCAGATCGAGGAATAAGATGCAACTCTCGTGCATCCTGATTTCCTCTCAGATTCCGCTCCAATGTCATCGTTCTAATTCCGTCATTTTCCCATTATCCTTGCGTTCTTCCAAAATAATGAGTCTTACGCAATATGTGGTCATGTCCCGTCGCATCGTGTTTATCTACTTTGTTATGGTTAATAGATTTGCAGATGCACACTCATGTACCTACCTTTCCTCATTGCTTTTTAGTGAGGCCAGAACTAGCTCGTCCCCCATCTCCCTTTTCATACCTTGTCATCCTTCAAAGCAAAATTCACGCTTCTCCTCTGCTTCTCCTACCGAGTCAGTCTTCATCAGTGCCATTTTGGTGAGTTCTACTCATTTTGATTGTCCATGTCCGCTGTCCATCATATATCTACACCTTTATCCCACTGCATTCATAGTAAAGACTGAACGCAGATCAGACTGCACCAGGCTGTACCGATGGCCGTATCTTGTCTAACTACTTTCCATCCTGTTCCATGTCAGCGCTCACGTTTCCTATTGCCTTTTACTACTCCAGCCCATCCCACACCCCACCCATCAAGTCTTCCTTCCCAACATGCAATTGTGAATGAAGAAATACACGTCTATTCATTACAGGTTTGCGATTTGAATTCCAGCTGGTGTTTTACTTTCCGCATTGCTATTGTCCATCCTTTGCCCTGTTAGCCGATCTACATACCTAGTCCGTTACAGACACTTACTAAGCGCATACCTCTCCTCCATTCGTTGCTGCAAGTACGCTGTAGGGCACGAAATATACACTCGTCTTGGAAGTAGAAAAGGACAATTCGTCATTATGCGTTGATACGAAGTACAAGGCAATCACGTGGTATGATGTTACTTGTTGAGGTACCGGCTGGAGACAGCTTAATATCAAATTCTTTTTTGTGGACAAAAATGCATTAACTTCACTAACAAGGAAAAAAGGACATTAGTGTGCTCAGAATCCATGAGAATAAGTGAAAAGTAACAGCGAGAATATAGACACATATAAGTGCTTAGTGCACCCCATTGGCCCGATTAACAACCCACGTTAACTTACACGCAACTTTTTTGTTGAAAGGGAGCTGGGTTTCATTTACAATGTAACCGCATGAGTGAAAGTAAAAACTATGCTTTGTGTTTATTAATTAACTCAATGTGCAATGAATGCAATCTCAGCACTTTTTGCTAAGTACAGGCTTGCATGTTGACTGCCAAGTTTGCTATCACGCACCGAATTCTCCGACGAGCCCTCTTTAAAATAAGTGGCCTGTCCATGATGATGAGTGAACACTCTTGTTTTGCTGGACAAGTTTCTTTGCAAACATTGCTTTGGTGGGCACGTCTTTCCTAAACTCTGTGTCCGAATAAGATACTTGATGTTGTTCAGCTTGGAAGAAACAGCTAATGTCAACTTGAAAGTGTCCAGCACATCTATTGCATTGCCGCTCACTTTTGATTTTTCTTGACTTGTAGAGCAGTTCAACTAGCCGTTTTGTGCGGTCGTCTTTGAGCTGGCTAGTTCACTGTTTTGTATCGTCAACACACGTATCAACACATTTAGTGGTGGCGGCCCTCAGGGAGACCGTTATCGCGTTCATGGTTGCAGACTCAGCCAACCAGTCGGCCTGTCTGTCTGTCTGTCTGTCTGTCTGTCTGTCTGCCTGCCTGTCTGTCTGTCTGTCTGTCTGTTTGTCTGTCTGCGAGGATCCTCTTGCACTGCGCACCTCTTGCTACCCACTGGCTCCTCCGTCCCCTGCAGCAGCAGCACAGCTTGGGTGCTGGTAACCACATCACCCTGCGCGATGATCACACCACCCAAAAACTTGTCCATTTTCTCGTCGTTGCGAATGTCCACCTGCAGGTGACGAGGTATGATACACGCCTTCTCGTTGTCGCGCACCATATGCCCGCCAACTCCAGCATCTCGGCAGCCAGGTGCTCGAGCACAGTGACCAAGTGGACCGGTGCTCCAGCACCCAAACGCTACGTGTAGTTGCCACGACGCAACAGTCGGTGCACTCGACCCACGGGGGACCGCAGACCTGCCTGAGCAGACTTCGTCTTTGTCGTGGCCCGCGACTTGCTTCCTCTGCCTCTTCCACTCATTGCTGATTGAAACGTTCCCCTGCCACCTGACGAACCACCTCCATTCTATTCTCGCCACCTATCACACTGAGAGACACTTCCTATTGGCCACGCAACACCCCAACCACTTCACGCATCTCATTGGCTCTTCACTACCAACATTTTCTGCCATTGGCCACTTTATTCATCGTGCTGTACCCCACTGACAACTGCATCTGCCATGACTGCATCTCGTGTGGCCCAAGCCATGAAGCATTCGTTTTTTTATTTGGGCTAACGAACTGATTTTGTCTCAATAGTGTCGAGGATTGTAGATATTGTGTGTACTGAAACATCGAATCCAACAATTCCGTGCTGTTCCATGCTCCTCCACTCACTCATCTCGCCTCGAGAGCATCAGCAATCTATCTATCTATTTGCCATTCGAACCCTATCCATCCACCTGATAGTTGATGGATCGGCAGCTGCTGCATATGCGTGAGGATTGCTTGCATTATCGGTATCATAGTTGCTATTATTGCAGTTAATGGAAAATACACAGTAGTTATGTGTTTTGTGTTGTTTTACCACTAATTCATTAAATGCCATCAACTTATTAATTTTAGTACTAACAATGTCGTATTTGCAAGACAATTACACCGTCCTAACATCACTTCCTTGAGGCCGTCTTGTGAGAGCACTGAGTATCACTCCATCCATCACAAAGCCTACCTCTCTCTTTCCATCCCCTCTTCACCGTTGACCCAATCAATACAAGCCTTACTACTCCCCATTACCGTCATCTAAATCGCCCTACCTTGCTCTAGCCTACACTTAGACAGACGTGCGCACTACGTACATGAACGCTAGCACCTCCAAGCAGCATACCAATGAAGACGAGGCAGGATAGAGAAAGTGGTAGCAGAAGTGTATATTTCCACTACAAAAACCAAGAATGAATGTGGCAATAGTAGTAGTGTCCCTCAGCAGAGCAGCGCAATGCGTTCACTCAATCACTCACTCACTGTACTTCACACACACACATCTCATCATCCACTTGGAGCCGGTGTATTTGGTCACGGCCTTAGTACCCTCCGAAACCGCGTGCTTTACCAACTCACCCTGCAGCAGCAGACACACAGCATTCTGAATCTCTCTACTCGTGATTGTCCACTTCTTGTTGTAATGCGTCAATCAACTCGACTCGGCGGCAATCCGCTCAAAGTTGTCGTTCAAGAAGGATTTCATATTGACACCGCCTTCGACGAGATGCCTGTGTCGGATGTATCTGACGCAACACCTTGTAGATGCAGATGGTGCAGCTCTACTTCCTCCTCCTCTTTTTGCCTTACTCGTCTTCAACACCTTCACCTTCGACGCCTTCTTCGCGGCTTTGCCTGACACTATCTTGGGGGCCACAACAACCGCCATACTCTCGTCAGTGAACGCGAAACCAAGCAATCCAACACCGCCTCATCCACACCTACTTATGCACATTCCCTTCCTCATTATCGCTGGCAAAGTTCACCTCACACGCGTTAGCGCACACGTCAGCCAACCACAACGCGCAACTGCATAAGGCGTCTTCTCATTGGTCCCAGAGCGGCCAGACCCAGGAGGAGGAGGATGTGACGACGATCGCCCGTGGGTCTACGCTGCCACGGTATCAGCTAGCCAACACTCGCTTTCGTCTACCCAAACACTGAAATATTCCTCCCATTTCTATCCATTCCACGCACACACACTTCAGTGTTTTAGTTACCAAAATCATTTTTAACGGGGTTGGGGTGGGCATAGATATACCAGCATGTGAATGTTTGCCCAAATGTGAATCAATAAATGCATGCTTGTTTGAACAGATATAAGACAGTTGCTCTCCATTAACACTCAGATAGATGGATATTGGCAGAAGGCGAGATGGGCAAATTGGTGGCTTTCACCTTTAGTCATTTCGATCGGAATAAAATTCCCATTTCTTGGCCAACCACAAATCAACATAAAGTGTTTTTTACGTAGGCTGTTTTGTTCTAGGATGGTTGGGAATCAATTAACAAAATTAATGCAAAATACATGGACTTGACATTGGAAAGTAACTCGAACTGTTATGTACATCTTGGCAAAACATCATACACTGAGGAAAGGAACAAATTAACGATCTTACCTGAATGTGTGAAAGAATCGCAATGCTTTGTCTGTTCAGACTGCCGGTTTCGGTCACTGGGGTGGCCATATTGTACTAGATGGACTGGCTGGCCTCCGAGCTGTGCTTAGCAGTCCCAAACCCTCTGTTTTCAGGAAATATGCATTCTGCCCTAGAATCATGCTTTCCTTTGCCCTCGAGGGGGTATTGGGGCGCTATAGCATCATTAAATTTAAAGCTCCTGTAGCGGCCCGAGATTTCCATTAAGGTAAAGGAAGACATAGTACTAGGGCAGACTGCATATATTCTGGAAAGAGAGGGATTGGAGGCGTTAGTTCGGCCCGGAGGCCGGCCAATCGGTAAGCACAATGTGACCGCTCAACCAATCAAAACCAGCCATCCAAGTGACCAAAACCAGCGGTCCAAACAAACAAAGTATTACACAGCCACTCTTCTTAAGAGCTTCGTCCCCAACTCTTCCCCTGGTCAGACTCTCGTATCAGCCATCGCAACGTAATCAGTGCTGGAATAAGCATCTACAAGACAAGAGCATATGTTCTTGCAGTGCCATCATTTCTGCGCGGCACCCGGCGAATCTAAGGCGTATTTCTTGGTCCTTTTCGCTCACAACAATGTGTCCCAATGAAATGATGGGGTCTGAATCAAAGTTTTCGAGTGAATCAAGACACATGAAAAACGTTGTGATTCTACGCTTCTTGATGCAGTGGGCTAAAAACGAGGATGTTGTAGAACCCTGAACAAATGGGGCAATTGTGCCTCATAGGAACGGGATTCACGCAATGCAAGTGTGCAAAGCACAAAATGATGCTATCGAAAGGCGTCCCGCAGATTCTACTTCTGTTGGTACGCATTTTGTCGAAGGAAGGCGAATTTCTCAAAATCAGGAAAGAGAGCTAACGGAGGATGCTTAATCCCTCTTAACAGTTCACTGGACTTGGAGTTCACAGTAATGTCGCTTCAATTGTTAACAGCTTTCTTGCAGACACGGAGGCAAGAAAGATGCTAAAGGTGGATGTCTATCTCAGCCCTTCCGTTATGGGATATCAGAAATTCTCCCATCCGTAGCACATGCACTATTTTCGCACCTCTCAATTTTGCCACAAGTGGTACAGACCAGGATAGAAATCCACCAAAGTCAGGTCTGCTTTCCGCTACCACCAATGTAGCGTCCCCACACTTTCTGTAAGGTAAGAAAAGCATAGCACTTGGGTAGAGTATGTACACTGGAAACAGAGGGATTGGGGGCAGTTGGCATGGCCAGGAGGCCGGCAAACCGGCTGGTACAACGGGACCACTTATGCAACCAAAACCAACAGTCCAAACGAAGCATTACAATCCTCACCTTGCTAAATCGATTTTCTTGAATATTTGCTAACCTAATTTACCTTTTAAATAATAATTTTATGCATATATTTTAGCTTTAAAAAAGCGGTTAATATTTACGTGTATATTTGCTAAAATTTGGATCTTTCCTAAATGTGGTTGTTTTGCTAAATACTAAATATGTGTAGGTTAGCCCAGATACTTTATTAGTAGTTTGTAAAGACCAAAGCCAGTCGCGGTCGTTTTGGATTTAATTTCCTCACGTGATTTGGGTAATTGTTCGTAGGGGCGGATACTAGCTTGAGAGGCTTTGCTTGCATCGAATTTGGGTAATCCTAGTGTAAGCTTTGCTTTGATTGGTATAAACAATGTTTTTAACCCTTACTTCTGGAGAAATGTATGTTCCTAGTGGTGTATCATGCTAAGAATAGAGGCATCACCTAGCATCACTGGATGTGTATCTAGTCTTGTATTTTGCTTCACGAGTTCCGCAGGTCAGAATGGGTAGTAGCTTGTCGACCTTTTTCACGTTTTTATTAGTTGTTGGTAGGTCCTTTCATACTTAATGCCTGGTGAAATGCCGGTTATTTTCATTGCTGCTATTTTCATGTTGGTAGAATGGATGTAGGGGCATGGGGCACTTTGCGATTTAGTTGCTCGTTAGCTTTGTGACCTTGATTTTATGGCGATGGTATCTTTGAGAAACGTGTTATGGAGGACCCAAATAGTTATTGAGTCGTGGGTTCAGCTTTGATGTGAGTTGGTGCTTAACGCAGATCCAGACGCAAAGGAATGGTTACACGGAGGCCTACAATTGCTGGTTCGGAAATGTTTGCCTCAATACGCAGGCCGCACCTCGTGGGCGTCTTGAATGTTTGCTTTTTGAGGTGTTTTTGTCACTTACACTTGCGTTTTTAGCTTTGCAGTGCGTTTGAATTCACTTCCCGGCCTTTCTTTCATCCCTTTATAAGTATCACGAACTCATAATGATGGCGAGTTGACATTTGAAGGTCCGGCGGAATGGTGGGCAGTGCGAGATTCTCAAGTCACCTGGACAGGCGTCTCCCTGGTTCTGCGGTGTGGATCATGTCGTGGACGATACCGGTGTGTTTACTGGCATTGCGTTAGGTTTCACATCTTTCGGCATAAGCATTGAATAATTGCATGGATGCAAGCTAGAGTGACGAGACGAGTACGCGATTAGAGTTGGCATGGCAGGAAAGCTCGCTGTCCTGTTTGGGAAGGGTGGTGGGTTTCGACAGTGATTGTGTCAGTGCTGAAATAGCGAAATTAATGAGACTTAATGCAATCATTTATTAAATGTGGTCCGGTTCCTTTTGCTGGAATAATGTTTGCCTACCTTAGCGACTCGAGGTGTGTGTTCTTCATTGCAGTATTTGTTCATTTTTCACTGTGTGCATAGGTGCATTTTTTGGTACTTTGCTGGTAATCAATATTTAATACGTGAAATGTACAAGTTGGTAGTCATTTACATGTATGCACATGTTCCGAAATGTACATCTATGTGTGCAAAGTTTTTTATTGAATGCGATTCACGAGGAAAAGCTGGTGGTTTATGAAGGAGGATTTCATGGCGAAAGTGACCTCATTTATTGCTGAAATGTGGGAAACCTGCCAAGCATGAAGTCATTAGTGAACAGCACTAGGTGCCAATTTCTGCTCTGGAATTCGCACATTGCATGTGGGACTTGCTAGCACAGTATTTTTATGTTGATTTTGTCAGCCTGTCAAGAGTGGTGGATGTTGGTGGTGAGCAGTACTACTGAGTGACACTCGCTTTTCCGCCGCCAATGCCTCCAGTGCTGCTTATGGGACGCTATTCAACGGCATTCCAGACTCATCAGACCGCCAGCAACGTCTGTCGCTGTCGATGGTGGCAATGGCAGGGAGGAATGTGGATGTAGAGGCCGACCCATGGGAAGCCACTGAGACTGCATTGAGCGCCTTTGAACTCGGCGTCGCCGTGGACAGCTGTGGTGTTGCGATTATTCGACCTATCGATTCTGCCGAAAGTTCCTTTGCTTAATGTGGACTAATCGCTCATCCTGGAAATAAACAACGCGTCCTTGTGCTTGGTGGACTTATGAACGACTGAGTGTGGTGTGAGCGCCACGCGAGACCGAAAAAGGGAGTTGTGTAAGCTGAATTAGATGTTCTTACCTTTTTGCATTCATTAGTTTTACTTGGTCTTTATTTGATCCAAGATGTTTGGGTTTAGTCGCCTTGACCACTACGATATGAGATGGAGCCGATGTGTAGTAGATGTTGGGTAGTTGAATGTGTGGTTATACTAGGAGGCTTTGATATGTAAGCATGATTCTCTGTACGATTCGTTGCCATTTTCGATAATCGCTTGGCTAATATTTGAGGCTTAAGATGCAAGTTATTGAAGCGTATCCTCGCATAGGTAACTTGTCGAAAGGGGCGATTTCAGTGGCGCCTACGTGAATGCCGCAGTGAGTGGGAAACCTTATTGCCGAGTGTGATTAAATTGTGGGAGGAACGGGAAATGGTCAATGATTTCATGCTCCGATTGCTTCTTCAGATTTTTTGTCTACGCGGCCTATGTCATATGAAATTGTGTGATTGCAGTATTCCCGTATGTGTGTTGTTTAGCGGTCACCTGCCAGCTGATGGTGGTGAGTGTATTTCCACCGCCTGAGACAAGTGGTCAAGCTTGTCTTTGTATGCTTGCGATGTGCCAGTAGATTTCAGACCGGAAGCTCCATCAAAGCTTAATTATTCTATCATTTTATTTGTCGTGTTGTGGAATCGTTGGCAGGAGTTGGACTTCTCGCTTTTACGCCAGCATTTCTTCCACTGGTTAGCACATTGTCTCATCCCATAAGGAACTAGTTCACGCCATGGAGATGAGGTGACTAACGGCGCAGTAGCCTTACCGAGGAGAGCATGGAGGACGGCGCTGGACAAGGCGAAGTAGATCATGTAATGCGTTGATAGTTTGTTGAATGACGGATTTTGGTGATGGGGTGACTTATTTGTCTTGTCGTTGTACGTTCGTGGAGTGTGTTGCTGGTATGTCAAATGCACTTCTATGTATACTGCCCGAGTACGATGTCTCGTATCGCCTTCGGGGAGGGGTAGAGCTGAGAGAACTGCAGTACGCATGTATGTATTGGCGATGGGGATGTTCCATTGTGTAGACGCAGCTCATTTGCATGACCAGGTGATGGCTGCGGCATATTTTGCCCCAACAGGTGTGGAAATGTTTTTATTTTGTTGGATCGCAGTTTGTTGGCACAGGTGATGGGTGCATTTAAAAGTACAGCCCCGATTTGTTTCTCCGTTTCACTGTTGAGTGTGTCGTGATTTGTTGAAAGGTAGAATGCCACTACTTAGCCTTGAGAACAGCTTTAGAAGGTAGAGGATGTGACCTACAGGTAGCTGGGTGGATGGCTTTGAAAGAGTGAATTGTGCTTGGGAAAAGACGTGATATTTACAACCACTTTCGCAGGAGTATATACACCAAGAAGGCGGGAAGGATGAAAGTAGCTTGAGTAAACTTGCAGTATCTTTTCCTTCGTGGGAGGCTCTAGAATGCTGTCATGTTGCTATGCCAGTGCGCGCTACTTTTAAGTAGATGTGATGGCTAGCATTGCCATTGGACAACCACGCGGGGGTCCGTTTGCTGAATCCCTTTACTAGCAACCGCTAGTGTATCCGGAATCCTTTGTCCCATCTATGCCAAAGGTTACTTTAGCCTGCTGGCCTTTCAACCGCCTTGTTGGCAGAGCAGTGAAACGCCCATTTAGTTGTTAATACTGAGCTTAAAGTAGAAGTAAAATTGCTTGACGCACATTTCGATTTAAGTAGGTGATCAGATTTTCAAATCAAAAATAATTTTAAACATCTCTTATTGAGGCTGGGCTTATGTAAATTGCTTGTCAAAACAAAAGTGAAGTGAGGTAGGTGCTAGCTACAAAACTAATAGCTAAGTTCTAAATTCGACAAATTAGTGTAGCTAAAGTAAACAGTGGATTTTCGGCAAAACAACTTACCTCTGTGACCTATTAATGGCTGGTTTGGACCAGTTAATTCTAAAATTAATGCATTTTTTTGCATTTTTGCATGAGCTGAAAACACGTAATGTTACTACTCTAAAGACCTAATGTCAATATATTCGGCTAAATTATCGAAAAAACAGTTTGTACTGTTGTTTTGTTACCTTGTAACGAGTAACTTCTCCTCAAGGTGAGGATGGTGATGACCTTGAGAATATCCAAACGCCGCATCGATGGGACGCTAAAGCACAGCAAATTCAGTTGATAAAAGCAAACTGTGGAAACGCAGAATGAGAGTTAAATGGGTCTTGAGTCAAAACTCCTAAATTCAAAAGTTAACTTTTTCGCAAAATATAATTAAAAATCAGTGGGGCATTTGCGGTATAAACAGTAAATACGAGGTGTTTGAAATGCTTAAAAGAGATAATGGATAGATGAGGAGAAAGTAGAAAAGATTCATTTTTACGACCTAACATTCCGTAGACATTGCCCACCTTCCACTTAGTAGATTAAGCTGCAGTTGTAATGCTTTGTTGCTCGTGTGGACCTCATTTTCGATACGACAAATAGGGAAGGCCAGATTCCCTTCGCAGATTGGGCTGGTCTCAGAGCCATGCCAGCAGCACCAGTTCCTTCCTGTCCGCCGAACATCTATGTGTCATATCTTCTTCAGCCTCTAGAGAAGTCTCGAGAGGGGCGTAGAATTTAAATGCAAGTAAAATGTCACTGTCTTAGGCACATCATTTGTACTAGTTCGAGTGCCTTATCAATTCATGGTGGTGTTCGCTACTCTCGAAAGGCAAGCTGTAGTGTTTTTCTCTTCAAATATTTCGTTTGCAGTAGAGAACATACTTGAGCAGTTAATTGGTTTACAACTTGAGGACGGCCGAACTATTCTGAGCAAATCCAGGGTAAGGTTCACTGTGTTTCCCTACGCCTCGAAAAGCTTTCTAGAGGGCTGCTAAGCTCTAGCAATTCGAGTTTTGAGTTAGTTCATTAGTAAATGCGAAGTTCCTTTTATCTGATGGGAATTTGTGAAAATTCCTCTCCTTCCATTTGGTCGATAAAAAGGTACGCAAAAGCTAGCGCACAGTGAGCAGTCAGGTATCATCGAAATGCATGAAAAGACTTGCTGCGAGGAGGCCTTTAAGTACACTTTGGATTTTGGGGCACTGCTTTCTAGACAAGTGCTCCCCTTTCCTGATATGAGTACCACGTATGGTTACGTTGGTCTCTCTCCCGGTCCAATGTGGACTACGGAAGTGCGTCCTCAGTGTGAGTGGTAAGAAATCTAAATGCCCTCTATGGCAAAAATGATTTCAGCTTTCTGCTTGTTGATACGTATTATTCGTCGTAGGCTTTATTTTGAGGTACTGGAGAGCAAACAGCGACTCAGTGCGATTTTAAGCTGCGCAAAACGAGCTTCTCCCAATTCTTAGATGACAAGGCCATGCAGAGGTTGAAATCTGTCTTTAAAGCGATTCACCCTTTGGGTTAGGAAAGGTTAAGGGGGGCAATGCATCACTCCATGCAACACCCTTAATAAGATATTCGCGGTGTGTGATCATCACCTTTTCATTGTGTTAGCGCAAACATTGGATCTCAATCTGGTTAAATGCAGAGACGAACGGGCATTTTGGTAAAAAAAGCAGAGAGGTGGAAATGGCTGACTATATTGCTTATCGTTACAAGGATTCTGTGTGGACTCAACTCTCATTTCTTTTGTGCCTTGTGGAACAGGCTTTGAATCTTGATTGTGATAGCGGCTGTTTCAGTGAATGCGATACGGTAGGAAGCCTACCACTGTTAGCGGATAGTTGTCATAATAGTGCAAAGACATCCAGTTGCATTGGATCAGTAAATCAGAGCAGAACAAAGTTTTTCACTGGTCTAAGAATTCTCTCTCCCATCTCTGCCTTTGCTTCATTTGAATGATCGGATTGGTTATGGAAAGACATTTTTAGGGTGCCGCAAATATATACCAGAAATGGAGGCCAAATGGCTTCTATTCGTCCTCCCCTCAGAGATCAATGAGTCCACTCCGTTTTGAAATTTGCATGTGCTGACCTCTTCCAGCTCCACAGGTACGTCTAAACTAACGTGCTGCAGTTTAAAAAATAACATCCATGCTAATGCTGTGTAGTTGCAGCTGTTGCAGAATTCAAGGCTGATTGAGGTGGTAGCGTTTTTGTGTGCTTCTCAGGGTTGTCTTTGCTCGGTATTAGAGTAAAACAGCCTGGTAGCTGCATAGCAGCAAGATTTCCCCCAAAGCGAAAGAATGCACTATGCATGGAAACGAGTGTATATAGGAGATACATTAGGGCGAAGATGCGATTACGGGGCACCCAAGTAGCAAATTGACCACAGCACGAATGAAACAGATAAACAGGTTGGCGGACAGTCATTTTTCTCTTTCAAGTACCGTCCTTCCTGTACCCCTTATTCAGCCTCCCACGCCATCCGTCACGTGGGAGTCAGTGCTGTCAGAGGAAACATTTGTGAGCCAGCTATACCATCGATCAAGTTTCCACAGGGGATTAAGGAAGATAAAGGCACTTCCAAGTCAAACATTTACTTCCCCAAAATGATCCCCAGCTCTCAGGATGTACTGAGTACGATATTCGCTTGCTTCAGAGACTGGATAGCTGAGTGATTAATTTTGCTTGCACACTACTACTATACAAAGCAATTAGTAGCGGTGATATCACCGCATGTCATCGTTGGAGTCAAATTAATTCTTGCTTCTGAACCTCCACGATTCAACCAATTGACAAAGAAGAGATTGCATTTTCTCCACTTTTGGACACTCCGTATGCTTATAACGATGGCTTGTATAAAAGTTTTTGCATGACAACTGAGGCTAGCATCGAAAATGGCCTAGCGCATAAAAAGGTAGACGCATGTACCCGCTGCGGATTGGACGTTTCACATGAGAAATGCCTGGATGCAAAGGACATTCTGCTTCCCTCACGAATGTCTCGACTTAAATTTTATACGTTCAACTGCAAGCCACAGCACGCAACTAGTGGATGTCGACACCGATTGCAGGAAAGCACGAGTGTTAATTCGGAAGAAAACTCATCACTACTACTACTTGTTGCTATTCTACCTGAGCAGATGAGGGCTTATCCACTCATGCATACAGCTCTTATACCTGGTTGCATGCGAAGTGGACGATCATCAGTAGAAACACGATGACCAACTTAAGAGGCCTCAGAATAGTCCCAGCTAAATACTTGAACTAAGCTAAACTATTTTAAGGAATGATCGCTCTATGCACTCCCGACTATGTTGAGGAATGATGTATCAATGCTTTTCAACCTCACCGCCTACACAGCTGCTCTTCCTAGACTGAACAATCTGTTTTCGTATATCCAGTCATAATATCTCTTCTCCTTTTCATTTTAGAATTCCTGCCATAAAAATGGTAGAGCTTATTTTGCATTTTAAGCGGTTCCTACATTTTCAAGTGTTTTCAATTCATTTTCATTTGCATTTGAGCGTGATGACTACTGACTAAATGTCTTTTAAAAGCATGGACCTATTTAGCCATTCAGAATGCAACTTTGTCTGGCAGCCATTCCCACCATTCAGTAGCCTTTGGGTGGCTCCATTCCCTTTAAATGTGACGAAAGCACCTTTGGTAGTAGAGTACACAAGTTGTTGCTTATGATACATTACATTAGGGCAAGTCTTCAAATTATTTTATTTAATTGCGGTCACCTGTTTGATTATTTCATTTTTAGTTCTCCTCTGAGTTGTGCCAAACCCATAAGGGATAACGGCAAGGAATCGAGAAGCATAGCGGACAATGAGACATGCAAATGGAAACGATTTTATTACTAGTTATTAGGACGGCTTTACATTGACAGTACTCATCACTTAACCAATTACTATTCTCTATGGAGAGCATCGTTATAATGGAACGCTTCTAAAGAGTGATTTGGGTGTTTGACTGTTTAAGTGAAAGTTTAGTGTTTGTCATGGCGTGTATACGTATGGGTTAGCCCCTTAATTACCAGAAGATAAGGGAAAGGAGGAGGTGCAAAGGGAGGTGGAGGAGGATGGTAAATAAAAAGCAAGTGATAAAGGTAAAACTTCAGGCATTCAAGCCGTAAATGTAGGAATGGACGATTTCAACAAGAGATCACCTCAAAACCACCAGATTGATATGTGTAAGTGTACATGGGAACTGGATGAATAATAGATCTACTCTGTTTGAGACTAAGCCTAAGACAGAGCTGCATTGCAGGTTGAAGTAGAAAATTTGGCCATCTCGGGTCTTTGTAAGTGTGAATGTACAAAATTGAAGCACCGATTGCATGTCTGGAGAGGCAATTCTTGGTGCCACAAATGTGTTAGAGGATTATCCATAAACGCGCAGCACATTGAAATGGAGATAATTGAAAACGAATGATGGTATGCCGATCGTGAATGAAAACTGTGCCAATCACAGTCTACTTGGCACAACACTGGCAGCCTGTTCGCACATGCGGTGTAAGTGTAGGTGCTACTGTGATTTATCATGGTGCAACCACCAGCACTTTACCTTGCACTATATAATTGGCAGTAATTTTACTCACAAAATACGATTATTATCTAAGAAAAAGCTGTTTAAGACATTGCCAAGGTGCATAGCATTAGCGAAAAGGAACATCTTTTATTTGAGATGCAAATTGTGTCATTACGCGGCACCAAATTTGGTGCAAAGGTTGCGTAAAGTAAAAAATAAGGTAGCTTGAGGGTGAAGAGGATCACATCAAAATGAAGCTAGAGAGGTGGACATTAGTGATGAATAGAGCTTGTTTTTAAGGCAAAACTGGTTTTACTGCCCTGAGCGTGTGTAATGGGCACATCATGTGCCCAAAGTGACATTAAAAGATTCAAGTTTTGCATGCGCAGTTTTAACACAGGGGATTTTTCATTTTGAAATTTGCTTTGAATGCGTGGGACTTTCGAGGATTGTCGTAAATGGTTCCAAACGCACATCAAAACTCACGGACATGCGCACCTACAATAAAAGCGTGGAACATGGTAATTGCCACCGTTCTGCTTCCTTACTTGACTGCTTTACACTAGAGAGGGAAACGATCGTGTGGAAGACCATGGCACTCCGATCAAGCATTTCCAGGTTAATCCTTTGAGCCGCATTTACATTTGAATATTACCAACAATAAGTCAACAAGTTTTTACCTCTCTACAGCTTCATTTCTACCATGGCAATTTCAACACCGGGCTACTCACTTAAGGGCGTATTCACATCAAAGACTACATTGTGCGCCGTTACTTTCGTGTGTGCAGTTGTCAGCCAATAGAAGCAGTAATTAGTGCCAGTTGCTGATTGGCCAAGAACATTCTAGTGCTTAGTTGACGTTGTGAAACAGTAAGTCATCAAGGGCAGTTAATATAAAGAGTTCCTAGTTCATGAAGACCATCAGTACCAGAGCATACACACTGACATTGTCTATCCCTCGAAAGCATGTCAGCAGGTCCAGCTATTGGCATTGACTTGGGAACCGCCTTTCTTGTGTCGGTATTTTTCAAAACGGCAAGGTTGAAATCATCGCCAATGGCCTGGGTGACCGCAAGACACCGAGCTACGTCGCATTCACGGATAGAGAGCCCCTCATCGGTGATGCAGCAAAGAACCAGGCTGCCATGAATCCCACGAATACGGTGTACGATGTAAAGCGGCTGATCGGACGTCGCTTCAATGACGAGGCGGTGCAAAGTGATATGATGCACTGGCCATTTAAGGTGATAAACTCGGAAGAAAAGCCGAAGGTTGAAGTGAAGTCCTGTGGTAAGACAAAACGATTCACTGCAGAGGAGATCTCGTCTATGGTGCTGTTGGAGATGAAGAAGACAGCAGAAACTTATACGGGCAAGAAGGCAACAGATGCTGTGATCACTGTGCCGGCGTATTTTAACAGCAACCAACGTCAGGCAACGATTAATGCAGGCAAAATGGCGGGTTTGAATGTGATGCGCATCGTCAGTGAGCCAATGGCAGCTGCTCTTGCCTACGGTTTGGGCAAGAGGGTTGACAGGCTGCGCAACGTACTCATCTTCGATTTGGGCGGTGGCACCTTCGACGTGTTTGTCATGTCCATAGAGCATGAAAAATTCGAGGTGATTGCTGTTGGTGGTGATACGCACCTGGGTGGTGGTGACTTTGATTCTCGACTGGTGGATCACTGCGTGGAGACGTTTAAACAGGAACACGATGGAATAGATTTGGCAATCAATGCGAAAGCCATCAGTCGTCTGAGAAAGGCTTGTGAGAAAGCAAAAAGAACGTTGAGCTTGCTTGAGTGCACAAACATTGAAGTAGAATCGTTGTATGAGGACGTCGATTTCTCTGTGTCTATCTCACGGTGCCAATTTGAGCAATTGTGCTCGAACCTCTTCGAAAGAATGTCGGCTATAGTAAAGCAGACGTTGAGCGATGCAAAGATGGACAAGGCCGATGTTGACGAGGTATTACTGGTGGGTGGATCAACGCGTATATTAAAGGTGCAGCAGTTGCTACAGGACATCTTCAGTGGCAGTAAGTTTGACAGGTCCATCAATCCGGACGAGGCAGCAGCGTGTGGCGCAGCGTTGCTGGCGTCTAGCATGAGTGATGAACAGTCGCTAGTGATGCTGGAAGTAGCACCATTATCAGTGAAATTTGTGCCGTCAGGTAATGTACTAACGACGCTGATAGAGCGTAACATGAGAATCCCATCAAAGAAGACATTGGTGCGCACTACATATATTGACAATCAACAACGCATGCTATTCCGGGTGTACGAAGGTGAGCAACTGGTGGCAAATGAGAACAACTTGGTGGGAAAGTTTAGCGTACTGGGTATCTTACCTTCTCCACGATTGCTTCCTCAGATAGAAATTGCATTTGCTATTGACGGAAATGGCATTCTCAATGTGTTAGTGGTGGATGTCTTGTCAGGGCAGAAGATGAACGTCGATGCTAGGTATACTGGTCGTCTCTCGGAGGAGCAGATTGAGCAAATGAGGAATGAAGCTGAGGAGTTGAAGCTGGAGAATGAGAAACAGAGAAGTAAGATGGCAGCAAGGAATGAGCTAGAGAGGTACATCTTCACCATAAAATCGAAGTTAGAAGATGACGAGATAAGGCAAAAGACGTCGAAGGAGCAACGCAATCGTGCACTTACCATCTGTGAGACCGTGCTTAAGCGGATAGACCTCGACCAAGAGGCCACAGAGAATGACTACGAGCTTATGCACAAAGAGGTTGAAAGTGTGTGCAGCCCCATTATGGCGACGAAGCAACACAGTTAGCAGGCACAGAAACGCAGAATGATATGTCGACAAAATGAATAATCTTTTGCTTATTGGATCCTGGGAATCATAGGTGTCCAAACACGGAAACCAGTTTGCCTTGTTTTGATTACCAAGCCTAACTCTAACCCAGAGAGTTGTTACTTCTTTTGCCTTGCAGTGGCTACATGCATGAACATGAAATAAATCTTTTCATTACCCACTTGTCTACTCATTTACCCATGCACGTGCCTTCTGATACATTTCCTTATTAATTTATTTTTCCTACGGGATTGACCAGCAAATATTCCATTGAGAGCTTAAGAGCGACCACTACTTTACATTTTTTGTGGGTACTGCAGACGATTTATTAATGGGTAATCATCCCAATATTTACTTGACTCTAGCCATTCAATTCGACGCTCCCTTTATGTAAAAAACGAACTTCGTGCTACCATATAGCACGTCTTCATTTCATAACCAAATGGCATAGGGTTCACTGGGAAAGAGGATGTCTTTCAGGGTGCCCATTACAAGGCAGACCAAGTAGAATTCCACACCAATTTCACCAATCACGGAAGTATCAGTGCCAAATCTAAATGTCTCGGCTAAAGATTTTGCGTTCCAATGCGTTATCTTACCCAAAATTTTCTGGATTTGCCCTTCTCCACGCAAGCACTAATGTCGAACTCGCGTCAAGGTAGCCTAAACTAGACAAGGGCAAGCAGATCCTGCTCTCTGATTGAATAGCATCAAGCAAGAGTTTGGGGATGGGAGTTAACAACTGCCTCCTTAAAGGCCAAGGCAAATCATTTCGTCGAATAAAAACAAAATCATGCCTGCTGCGACGCATTGAATGAGAGAAAGAATGGGATGACCAATGTAGTGCTTCTCTTTGTCTTACTCCAACTGCTTGTCTTAAAGTTAAACATTTGCACACTGAAGGCTCCTTTCCACGAAGAAGCACACCAACTTGCCCAATCACTCTTAACCACCTCCATGTTTGTCTACACTGACTCTCATCTTTCCAATGCTTCTGCCTTCCCCAACGCTTCCCTGTCGAAACATCGAGTTAATTATTAGAGAGTGCCATGAGAACTAGCGGTAAGATCAGATCTATGTGCATGCCCAATTGGTTGTATGTCAACCTAGACTTTGCAGTCATGTCTCGTCTGATTGGCACAGCTACAATCACAGCAGGCTGCATCACAATCGAATAGACGAAGCCAATGAGAAAGTGTGATCTGGAGACTCGCGCGAATAGAACACATTGACACACAGTGTCTAATCAATTAATACCAAGGTCCTCCTTGTCACAATTTATCAAATGAAGCCACTTATGGGGTGACAAAACGATGGTGCGGGTAAAATACGAGTCGCGCGTCAATCGACTTAACAGGAGTTGGTTAAAACGGTACTCCTTGTAATCCTTTATGAACACAATAAAAATTCGCTATTGGAATTCAAATTGTGATGGATGGAAGGAAGCACAGCAATCCAACATCTGTTGCTGCACGTGCACACACTCAATTGCAAAATGTGCCTCGAATTATTCATTTATCGACGTTTCTAAATTAAATTAATTACCGGTGTCAATGGGTCAAATAAAAAATGGCAGTTGAAGGATTGTTTGTTACATTCATCAATTGTAACTAATGTGCTAACCCATTCGAATCACTGCTCTATAGGTACTCCTCTAGTGGATCACAGCCTTCTCGGTACCATCACATAACTCTCTCACCAATTGAGGCCTAACCCACAAGCATAAACGTCTCGTAGCCTTCTTTCAGTAAGGATATTAATTATTATGTAAATGGAAAATGAAGTGACAAAGTGTGACATGCTGTGGCGCTTTATTTTTCCATTAAATATCTGTCCAAGAGTGCTAATAATTTAGAGGAAGCTTTTTAAATAGGTAGATATGGATGTAGTTTGGTAAGTGCAGAGACAGAAAGGCAACTTTGGGTAGATTTCGCCACACAAAAAGCCAATTTTTGAAAAGATTGCAGAACTTCTGGACACACGATTTTGGTCATTTCTGCCCATGTTTTGAGTGAATTTCGACCCACAAGATTCAAGATTTATTAATGGCTGGCATGAGTAAGAGGGCCATGGACACCAGCCACTCTCATGTGGACCAATAAGTGGCAGTTTGATTGACGTTGTCGTTTTACCTATAAGAAAACAATCCTATTAACGCCCAATACAGTTTTGACTAACCCATGCTTCAGTTGAAATGCGGACGGTTGAGCGCTCTTGTGTAAATGTAGGTCATCCTTTATGACCAAGTTCCATTTATTCCTTGGGAGTGTTTTAATGAACGAAATTGCCGCCACTTTGCTTTAAGAGGAGATGAAATTTGAAGCAACCAAAGAAGACTTAGAACTGCATTCATTCTGCCAATTTAGGGATCAGGACTAAGGATACAATCGTGGTTTCTGGTGGAATCTCTCCCACCACCCGATCATCAACTCATTCCCCAGAACGATTATGCATTGTTTAATTCAACCACCTATGCACTCATAGATCAGAGATTATAGATCCGTACCTAAATTTTATCAGTCAAAACGATCCGTGTTTACACTGAAAACAAAGCTTTTAGGCCAAATCCTCTGAGTCATGGCAAATCAACAAAATAGGCGGAACATTGTTGCGCTGAATGCCAACCTGACCCACACCAACGGTAGTTCCATGCCAAATACCATTTGTTAGATATTGTTGGGGTAAATTTCTCGCAAAGCAATGCGGTCTAGGAAAACCCGTTTATACGATTCATGAACGAAAATTAACCAATTATCCAGCAGTAACCTTGGTAAGCTTTCACATATAGTCGACTGGCATTGACTTCAGTTTGACTGCCATTTTAAAAGGGACAAGGGAGAAGGAAGTGAAAGAAAGCTAGCTCAAGCCCAATTCCAACAAAACACACATTTAATTTCCTTATAAGAAGAAACCACAAAAAGCTATTTAAATGTTTAAGCCGTCATCGAGGACGGTCGAAGGTTGTACGAGTTGAAGATTTTCCTAGCATTTTATCGAAGCTTGTGCGACATAGCGAACGCTAGCGAGAGAATTATTGGATAAGGTAGAGGTATTTGCATTAACCGGAAGATCCGACTCACTATTACAAAGTGTTTTTCAACGAAGATATCCCTTGTAATTGGGGGGCCAGCGTGTATACAACAGGGGATCACCTCAATGCCGCCAGATTGACATGTGTAAGTATACATGGCCGTTTAAAGTCTTTGTAACTGTAAATGTACACAATCGAAATACCCATTGCATATCTGGAGAGGCAAGTCTTGGTGCCGCAAATGTGTTGGAGAATCATCCATAAACATACAGCACTTAGGAATGGAGATAATTGAATACAAATGATGGTATGCCGATCGTAAATGAAAAATGTGCTGATTGCAGTCTGCTTGGCACGACGATGGTAACCTGTTCACACACTCGGTGTAAGTGTAGGTGCTACTGTGATTTCCCATGGTGCAATCACCAGTATTCGAACTTGCACTATACAATTGGCTGGAAGCATGTAAAAGAAGGTAAAGTAGTGTTACCACTTCGAAGTTCCAATGCAAAATGATTTGCTTAAATCGTTTGGGCATGAGCTCGTCCTGTCTTTTTATTACATAATGGTGAAAAACTTTTGCCACAAAGGCGAGGAAGTCGACGACCTCGGGAGTACCATAATGTCAAGCCGATGGGACGCAACAATAAAGTGTGTTGTAGAGAAAGGCTGAATAGCAGTATAGCATTCGCAGCGTTAATAATGAATGGATAAATGATAGCCTGAAGGCGATCAAATCCACATCTCCAATGTCTGTTTCAGCAAGGCACAAAATAACTGGTAATTGAGCCCACATAGAATCTTTATAAAGGTGAGCAATACAGTCAGCCATTTCCACCTCTGGTAGTATCGCGCCTTTATTACCAAAACGCCAGCTCATCTTTAAATTTAACCATGTAGCTGCTTAATGTTCACGCCAAAACAATGGAAAGGTGATGGTCTCAAACAAAGAAATACCATTAAGGGCATGGCGAGGGATAGTGCATTACCTTGCAAACTTTCGCACTGGGAAGGATAAGTTTTGACCTTTATGATATCTGATTCGAGTTCTAGCATTGCATTAACATCAGAAATTGTGGAAGACTTGATTTGCACAGCCTAAAGTCGCAACGAATGGCATGATTTTAAGAAACAGACCTCAGTCTCGATTGCTGTTTGCCCTCCAGCACTTGGAACTCGCGCCTAAGATGGAACCACAGATCAACCATTAGAAAGCAAACACCTTAACCTCGATTCGCAAGCAATTTTAGGTGGTTCATCAATGTCAGCATGTAATTATTCATAGCCACACCCACGTTACTCAAAGCACTTTCAAATATACAGTGTCTATGACGGGCAACTTCTGCCTCAACTTGACGAATCGAGTTAGATTCAGTTTGGATAGCAGTCAAGGCAGAATCGCAGTCATCGGGATTAGCTGGTGTGACTTAGCATGAGACTTTTAGATACACATAGGAGGAATGCAGAGCATAGCAGAGTGCAATGCACATAAGGAGGACAGTCGAATCCACTCCTCATGGCCCTGCAAATTGCGAGAGATATGGACTTCTTTGACAATCTAATGAATTGGCCGATCCCAGTTATCATTGGATTTATGAGATTGCGAGAAATCGCAGCTCTAGGTTATAATATAGACTAAGAGGAATACACTGGAACATGCCATCAACACGCAGGAAATGAAATCTTGTGCATTTACGTCTCGATCTGTAAAAAGTAAATCTAAATCAGACTCAAAATAGCAGTTTTGTTTGATGCGAGTGATGCGAAGGTAAGGGGCTCAATGCAAAACAATTTCGCTTTTATCTCAGCTGAGGTCACTGGCTGACCGATGATTCTGCCTCCTCGAAGTATTTCTCTGTGTGCAGCGCAACCTTAAGTGATTATAAATTGAATTATTCACTCAAATTACAGCTACGATGTATTTAATAAGTTTCTTACCTTTAAGCGTGTGTGTGCAAAATGTGGAAGAGACTGCAAATTGATCTAGACGATTGATGGATACTTGGGAAGGGAAGTACTTTACGATAAAGGAATTCAGAAATGATGTTCTTCTGGACCAACTATTTCCATCTCAGTTTAGCCGAAGCAACATTGGGGTTAGTAATGGTGGGCGTTTTAATCACTGATACTATGAGAGAATTTAAACAAGAGGCATGCAAAATGCAATGGATGTAAATTCCAGTGGTTAAAAAATTGACGTCTTTCAGTTAATTATTACTATAGGCATTTTAATAGGCACAATATAGCGTCAGCATAAATATACACATTCGCAAAGGCGGTATAGATGCAAGAGACAAAGAATTAAAACCCCTCAAGCAAAGCGGCAGCTTGAAATAGGAACTAAGTCACCTCTGCGGCTGTTGACTACCATGAAGTCGTGCGTTTATGCTAGAGACAAATCAGGAAGGGGGAGTCAGTTCTGGAAGACACTGTGTGATGTGGAGCGGTAATTAAAAGATTCGCTACCACGTCTGACAAGTCAACGCACCTATCACACGTAGACCCTGTTGATGGTGCCTAGAGAGGAGCAATTCATGGACCTTACGCTCTGTCAAGCAAAAGGAACTACATACACACTAAGAAGGAATTGCAGCTACTTGAATGGATGTGATTTGTAGTGAATCACATTACAGGATGTCCGCCAAAATAGTAAGAAGGGAACCTTGTTAAAGCATCAAATGACTGCCCAGCGCCTATGCTCTCACTTCCCTTTAAAATACTACAGAAAGTTCTGCCACCTCCGCAGAACAATTTGAGTCCATAGAAGTGTGAGTACTTGGTGAAAATTTACAACCCGATTAGACTCTTCCGATTCGCAAAAAAGGGATTAACAGAATATTCACCAAGCAGAGGCACTATGCATTGGCTATTAAAGTGTGTAATTCTGGTCAGAATAATGGTCTTGGTTAGATTTTTTTCAAGCTTCTCACGGTGCTTATCAGAGTGTTTGATGTTGAAGTCGCTGGTCTTTACAAAGGGATGGGCCATTAACAGCTCCAATAAATCGTCTTACATTGGAGACGTGGATTTCATCGCCTACAGGCTATCCAACATGGTTGACGCCTTCAGACTAATGCGGTGAGGACTGGGCGCATTGTTTCGCTCATCAAACGGCTTCGATTTGGTTTTTTAAGGCCTCAAACCCCATGAGCCTTCTGGTACTGCACTTTTGCGACACAAACTTCACTGGCATTCCCTGCCTTGGCGGGCACTCAGTATTATGGCTTAAAGCGGTGGTGATTGAAGCGATAACTAAAAGGAAATGAAAGAATTTCCAAAGTTGAGTTTCCGGCTTACATCTCAGTTAAAGCACGATTTCATCTCTCGCATCAGTCCCATTTTCCTGTAAAATGAGCTAAGGTAGTCATGAAAAATCCTAAGAATTATCTGCATAAATTGCGGGGATTTTGGTGCAAAAAATGGATACCTAGACAGAGACTGGTTCAACACAACTTAGTGTTGCCAGATTTCAATAAATTTGAAAATTCTCCAATAAAACTAATTACTCAGGGGCAAGACCCCATCAAATTCTCCAGAAGTCAAGCTAAAAGCAACATTGCCTCGATAACTAGCTCGCGGCACCATCTTCACGTCAGACTGCAGCTAAGAACAGCAAGCATAAAAGGACAAAGACTGCATAGTGATGGAAGTTTTGCTTTTCAGGCAATAAATCCTTCATCATGACATGTTGCTTTCTATTCCAGCATTGCACACGCTCTACTCCCTCATTTCATTCTTGGAGAATTCTATTTAATAAACGCGATTTGGAGGTAGCAAGGACTTAAAATGGAACACTGTCTTGAATAACTCTCGCTAGCGCTGAATCATCACTCAGTGCCAATAATACGAGCGCATTATGCGAGTGGATGGCCGGTACTCCATGGCCAGTGTCAGCGCTACTCACTTTAACATCAGTAGACAGGAGGTTAGCGGACCTATGACAAGGAGTCGTCTTTCACCTGTGCCCTTCAGAAGAACATCAATAAATTCATTTCCTGTCACATGCCTACCATGTTGTCAATATTGACTGAAGGAAAGCATCATATAAAAGACCAGCAATTGCTTTACTAAACAGGTTGAATGCGGCTAAAGTTCCTTCCAGTGTTATAGTGCATATCATTCTGCTCCATCAGACCACTTTTGTGAGTTTTACTGCTCTTTCTTTTTAAACAAGTAAAATGCTAGATGCAGATCGGCTGTGTAATACTTTGTTTGTTCGAACTGCCGGGTTCGGTCAATTTGGGTGGCCTCCGGGCCGTGCCAACAGCCCCCAAGCCCTCTGTTTCCAGAATATGTATATTCTGCCCTAGTACTGCGCCTTCTTTTACCGTAAAGGGAGCCTCGGGACGCTACATTGGTGGCAGCGGAAAGCGGACCCAACTTTGATGGATTTTATCCTGCTCCATGCCGCTTCTGGCAAAATTTGTCGATGTGAAAGAAGTACATGTGCTAAGGATGGGAGAATTTCTTGCATCCCATAACAGAAGGGGTGAGATTAACGTTCATCCTTGGCACTTCCCTCGCCCTCGTGTTCTGCAGGGAAGCCATTAACAGCTGAAGCGACACTAACAGTGAATTCCAAGTCCAGAAGGATCAGTGACATTGTGGTCAAGCATCCTCTGTAAGCTCTCTCTCCTGTTCTGAGACAACTTGCCTCCCTTCGCCAAAATGTGCATCTACAGATGTAGACTGTGCAGGATGCCATTTGATAGCATCGTTTTATACGTTGTACACTTGGATCATGTGCATCCCGTTCCTATGGGGCCCGATCGCCCCATTTGCTCAGGGTTCTACGATACCCTTGCATTCCTTCTACGTCATCAGAGAAGCCTGGAACCACAACTTTTGTTGTGTGTCTCCATTCGTCCAAAAACTTGGATTCTTACCCCCATCTTTCACTGGGCCGCATTATCGTGGGAGAGGAGGACTAAGATATGCGCATTTGCTGCACTGGGTGCTACGTAGAATTGATGGTACTACAAGAAGACATGCGCTCGAATCTCGATGGCTGGGACGGTTAGCTCGTGGGTGCTTCTCGCAGCACTGATTACGTTGTGATGGCTGACACGGGAGGCTGACCAGGAGGAGCGTCGGGGACGGCGCTCGAAAGAAGAGAGGGGCTGTGTAATACTTTGTTTGTTTGAACTGCCGGTTTCGGTCACTTGGGTAGCCATATTGTACTAGCCAGTTGATCGACCTTTGGGCCATGCCAACAGCCTCCAAGCCCTCTGTTTCCAGAATATATATTCTGTCCCAGTACTATGCCTTCTTTTACCTTAAAGGGAGCCTCGGGATGCTACAGGCTGAAATCATTTTTTGTCATAAAGAGTATTCAGATTTCTTACTACTCACGCTAAGGGCGCATTTCCGTGGTCCACATGGGGACCGACAGAGTGACTATTGTAACCATACGTGGTGCTCATACCAGGAGAAAGCGGCGTCTCAAAAATTCAAATTAAACTTAGAGGCCATATCGCAGCAATTCTTCCCACATTTTTGAAGATGCCTGACTACTCACTTTATGCTAGCTTTTGCGTAGTAAGTTTTATCGACCAAGTGAAAGGATAGGGATTTTCACAATGCCCCATCTGATAGGAGGAACTTTATATTTACCTGATATAGCAACTCAAAACTTGAATTATTAGAGCTTAGTAACACTCTAGAAAACTTTTTGAGGCATAGGGAATCACATTGAGCCTAACTTTGGGTTTGCTTGGAATATTTCTGCCGTCCTTAAGTTGTGAAACAAGTAACTGGTCAAGTATGTTGTTCACCGCAAACAAAATGCTAGAAAGAAAAACATACTATGTTTCACCTTTCGTGATGATTTTAGAAGACATTCAATACAACCGAGAGCAGCGAATGCCACCATGCGTTAAAAACATACCTGGACTAGCGCATATAATGTGCATAAAACAGTGACATTCCACTCGTGTTTAAATTCTACTTAGTCATGGTCAAATTATTGTTACACCCCTTTCGAGACTTCTCTAAAGGCAGAGGAAGCCATAACGCACATACGTTCGGCAGACAGAAAGGAACTGGTGCTGCTGACATGGCTTAGAGGCTAGCCCACTCTGCAAAGAAAATCTGACCAATCCGATTCGCCGTAACGGAAGTGAGAGTCAAACGAGCAACACAGCATTACTGTAATGCTTTGTTTATTCGAACTGCCGGTTTCGATCACTTGAGTATTCATGTTGCACTAGTCGTATGGCTGGCCTTTGGGCCATGCCAGCAGCCCCAATCCGTCTGTTTTCAGAATCTATGTATTTTGCCCTAGAAACATGCTTTCTTTTACCTTCAAGAAAGTCTCAGGATGCTACAATTACTGCAATATTTTGTTTGAACTGCCGTTTTCGGTCACTTAGGTGGTCATATAATTCTAGCTGGTTTACCGGCCTCCGGACCATGCCAACAGCTTCCAAGCCCTCTGTTTCCAGAATATATATTCTGCCCTAGCACTATGCATTCTTTTACTTTCAAGGAAGTCTCAGGACGCTACAATTACAACTGCTTAATCTAATGGGTGAAAAGGGAGCAATGTCTTTGGAATGTGAGGTCGTGGAAGTGGATATATCCTGTTTTCTCCTTATCTCTTGTAATGCTTTGTTTGTTTGAACTGCCGGTTTCGGTGACTTGGGTGGCCATATTGTACTGAGCCGGCTGGTCGGTCTTTGGGCCGTACCAACAGCCCCCAAGTCCTCTGTTTCCAGAATGCATGTTTTCTACCATTAGTACTTTGCCTTCTTTTACCTTAAGGGGAGTCTTGGGACGCTACATCTCTCCTTCTCCTTTTTTAAGCATGCTGAACCGTCAATAAAAAAACAATAGATGAGTTCCTCTTTAATTCCATATTTTTGCCAACCATTTTAGTTGATAGTCGCTCTCTTCCATCTGAAAGCAAGTGAGCTGTAATACTTTGTTTGTTCGAACTACCGATTTAGGTCACTTGGGTGGCCATCTTGTTCTAGCCGGTTGGTCGGCCTCTGGGCCGTGCCAACAGCCCCCAAGCTCCCTGATTCCAGAATACATGTGTTCTACCCTCAGTACTATGCCTTCTTTTGCCTTAAAGGGAGTCTCGGGACGCTACATTGGTGGCACGGAAAGCGGACCCGACTTCAATGGATTTTATCCTGCTCCATGCCGCTTCTGGCAAACGTCGGCGTTGTGAAAGAAGTACATGTGCTACGGAGGGGAGAACCTTTGGGGTCTCGTAACAGAAGGGTTGAGATCGACCTTCATCTTCGACATTCCCCTCGCCCTCATGTTCGACAAGGAATCTATTAACAACTGAAGCGACACTAGCCGTGGACTCCAAGCCCAGTGGAACTGCCAAGAGAGACCTGTGACGTTGTGGCCAAGCATCCTCTGTAAGCTCTCTCTTTTTTCCTTGAGCGACTCGTCGTTCTTCGTCAAAGTGCGCATCCACAGATGTAGAATGTGCAGCACGCCATTCGACGGCATGGTTTTATGCTTTGCACACTTGGATCGCATGCATTTTGTTCCTATGAGGCCCGACCGCCACATTTGCCCAGATTTCTACGATGCCCTTGCGTTCCTTCTACGGCATCTTCTCCTGGAATCGCAATATGTGTTGTGTGTGTCTCGACCCATTCGAAAACTTTTATCCGTACCTCCATCCTTCATTGGACCACATTGTCGTGGGAGAGGAGGGCCAAGAAGCGCGCACTTGCTGCACTGAGTGCTACGCGGAATGGATGGCACTACAGAACCACATGCGTTCGAATCTCGACGACTGGGACGGTTAGCTCGTGGGTGCTTCTCGCAGCACTGATTACGTTGTGATGGCTGACACGGGACGCTGACCAGGGGGAGCGTCGGGGACGGCGCTCGAAAGAAGAGAGGGGCTGTGTAATACTTTGTTTGTTCGAACTACCGGTTTAGGTCACTTGGGTAGCCATCTTGTTCTAGCCGGTTGGTCGGCCTCCGGGCCGTGCCAACAGCCCCAAGCCCTCTGTTTCCAGAATATATATTCTGTCCCAGTACTATGCCTTCTTTTACCTTAAAGGGAGCCTCGGGACGCTACAGAGCAGCAAACATTTTCTTGCTACTTTTGGAAAGAATAGTAGTGTTTAATTCATCTTGTTAGTCGCATTATCAAAGTTGCACTTGTAAATTAAATTCATCAATTACTAAAATCTCGTCGTATTTACTACTCACACTACAAATGCCCTACCGGTTTACAATCCTTCCTACAGCATATTTTTTAATATAATCCTTTAAATCGAGACTCATTTAACTCTCATTTTGCATTTCACAGTTTGCTTTTTATTAACTGTTTCTGCCTTGCTATAGCGTCCCATCTGTGCGACATTTGGATATTCTCAAGGTCGTCGCCAACTCCACCTTCAGAAGCAGAAGTTCTTCATCGTAAGGTAAAAAATTGGCAGTGCAAACCGACTGTTAAATAATTTAACCAAATTATTAAACATTAGGTCATTGGAGTAATAACATTACGCTGTGTCTACTTACGTGTTTTCAGCTCATGCAGAAACAAAGCGCTGTGCATTTTTATAAATAATTTGCCTAAACCAACCATTATTAGACCCTAAAGTAAGCTGTTTTGTCACAAATTCACTGTCTGCTTTAGAAACGCTAATGCGTAGAATTTAGAACGCAGCTATTAGTTTTATAGCTAGTGCCCACCTCACTTCACCTCTGTCTTGACAAGTACTTTACGCGGGCCCAGCCTCGCAAAAAGACATTCTGAGTTATTATTGATTTAAAAATCCTACCAGCTAACTACATCAAAATGTGCGTCAAGCAAGTTCATCTATGCTTGAAGCCCAATATCAATAACTAGACGGACGTTTCACTGCTCTGCCAACAAGGCGGTTGAAAGGCCAATAAGACAAAGTAACCTTTGGCAAAGATAAGACAAGGAGGACCCCAGGTACACTAGCGAATGCTATTAAAGGGATTCAATAAACTAACCCCCACGCAGTTGCCCAATGGTAATACTAGCCGTCACATCTACTTAAAAGTAGCGCGTACTGACAACAGCATGACAGCATCTTAGAGCTGCCCTACAAAGGGAGATACTACGAGTTTACTCAAGCTGCATTCAGCCTTCCCCCCTTCTTGGTATGTATACTTCTGCAAAAAGTGGTTGGAAATATCTCGTCTTTTCCCAAGCACAACTCACTCTTCAAACTCATCCACCCAACTGCCTACAAGTCGCACATTCTCTACCTTCTAAAGCCGTTCCCAGGGCTAAGTAGTAGCATTTCACATTTCAACAAATCACGACACACTCAACAGTGAAACGGAGAAACAAATCGGGGCTGTACTTTAAAATGCACTCATTACCTGTACCAACAAACTGCGGTCCAACAAAATAAAAACATTTCAACACCTTTTGAGGCAAATTATGCCGCAGCCGTCACCCGCTCATGCAGATGAGCCGCGTTTACGCAGTTCTCCCAGCTCTTCCACTCCCCGAAGACGATAAGACATCATACTCGGGCAGAATACATAGAAATGTATTTGACATACCAGTAACACACTCCATCCAACGTACAACGACAAGACAAATAAGTCGCCCCATTACCAGAATCCGTCATTCAACAAAACATCAACGCATTACATAGTCCACCTCGCCTTGTCCAGCGCCATCCTCCGTGCTCTCCTTGGCAAGGCTACTGCGTCGTCAGTCGCCTCGTCCTCATGGTGTGAGCTAGTTCCCTATGGGATGGGACAATGTGCTAACCATCACGCGTTTCCATGACCGTTGGAGGAAATTCTGGCCTAAAAGCGAAAAGTCAAACTCCTGCCAACGATGCGGCAACACGACAAATATGGTGACAGAATAATTAAGTTTTGATAGAGCTTCTGGTCTGAAATCCACTGGCGCATCGCAAGCATACAAAGACAAGCCCAACCACTTGTCTCAGGCGGTGACCGCTAAACAACACACACACACACACACACACACACACGTGAATCATGAAATCACACAATTTCATGTGACATAGGCCGCGTAGGTAAGAATCTGCAGAAGCAAACGGAGCATGAGGTCACCCTCGGACAATAAGTCATCACACTCAGTGCAGCACTCACATGGGCGCCATTGAAATCGCCGCTTTAAACAAGTTACGCATGCGTGGATACACGCCGATAACTTGCATCCTAGGTTTCAAACATTAGTGGCAATAAATCGTACAGAGAATCATGCTTACATATCAAAGCCTCATAGTATAACCACGCTTTCAACTACTCAGCAGCTACTACATATCGGCCCCATCGCATTTCGTAGCGGTCGAGGCGACTAAACCCAAACATCTTAGATTAAAAAAAGGTAATAGAATCTAATTCAACTAACACAACTCTCTTGTTTCGATCTCGCGTGGCATTCACACACTGCACTCAGTCGTTCATAAACCCACCAAGCACAAGGACGCGTCACTTATCCCCAGGATGAGCGATTAGTCCACATTAAGCAAAGGAACTTTCGGCAGAATCGGTAGGTCGGATTCGCGACACCACAGCTGTCCACGATGACGCCGAGTTCAAAGGCGCCCAATGCAGTCTCAGTGGCTTCCCATGGGTCGGCTTCTACATCCCCATACCCCTTGCCATTTCCACCGTCGACAACGATAGACGTTGTTGGTGGCCTGATGAGTCTTAGATGCAGTTGAAAAGCATCCCATAAACAGCTTTGAAGACGGTGGCGGCAAGGAAGCGAGTGTTAGTCAGTAATACTGCCCACCACCAACATCCACCACTCTTGAGATGCTGACAAAATCAACATAAAAATACTCTGCTAGCAAGTTCCGCGTGCAATGTGCGAACTTCAGGGGAGAAGTTGACACCTGGGACTGTTCACTAACGACTTCATAGTTGGTAGGTTTTCCACATTTTAACAACAAATGAAGTCCCATTCGCCATCAAACCCTCCTTCATAAACCAACTCACCACATGGAAACTAATGGGAACAACTTAAATCAAGCCCTTGCACAAATGCTCGACATGACGAACAACAACAAAACTTATCCAGCTTTCCTTCGTGAATCGTGTCCAATAAAAAAACTGCACATATAGACGTGCATTTCGAAACACGTGCATACATGTAGATAACTAACAATTTGTACATTTCATGCATTAAATATTGATTACCTTCAAAGTGCCATAAAAGTGCATCTATGCACACAATGAAAAATAAATAGATGCTGCAATGAAGAATACACACCTCGAGTCGCGAAAGTAGGCAAACATTAATTCAGCAAAAAAACTGCACTACATTTAATAAGAAATTGGATTATTTCACCTTAATTTCTCTATTTCAGCACTGGCAAAATCATTGTCACAACCCACCAACCTTCTCAAACAGGACAGTAAGCTTTCATACCATGCCAACTCTAATCTCACACTCGTCTCGCCACTCTAGCCTGCATCCATGTAATTATCCAATGATTATGCCAAACAAGGTGAAACCTATCGCAATGCCATTAAACACACCGTTATCGTCCACGACATGATCCATATCGCAGAACCAGGGAGACGCCTGTCCAGGTGACCCGAGAATCTCGCACTGTCTACCGACCCATAGAATCTTCAAATGTCGGTCCGTCATCATTGTGAGTCTGTGATACTTAAAGGGGAAGAAAAGAAAGGTCGAGAAGTGAATCCAAGCGCACTGCAAAGCTAAAAACGCAAGCCTAAGTAACAAAAGTGCCTCGAAAAACAAACATTCGAGACGTCCACAAGGTGTGACCTGTGTATTGAGGCAAGTGTTTCCGAACAAACAGTTTCAGGGTTCCATGTAACCATTCTTTTGCTTCTAGATCTGCCTCAAACACCAACTCATATCAAAGCTGAAACCACGACTCAATAACTATCTGGACCCTGCATAACACGTTTCGCAGAGATAATACCACCATGAAACCAAGGTCACAAAGTTAACAAGCAATTAAGTTGCAAAGTACCCCACGCCCACGATATCTATCCTACCAACATGAAAATCATAGTGATGAAAATAACTGGCATAAAAATGTAACCGAAGTCGGCAAGCTACAACCCATTCCATCCTGCGAAAATTGTAAAGCATTTTAAAGGACCAGATGCACATCCAATGCTGCTAGGTGATGCTGCCGTTCTTAGCATATGATACTCCTTTAGAAACATACATTTCCCCAAAAGCAAAGGTTAAAAACACTGTTCGCATCAATCTCAGCAAAAGGCACGCTTGAACTACCCAACTTTGATGCAATCAAAGCCTCTCAGGCTAGAATGCAAGACGTCAAAAGCTACTCAAGAACCTTTCCGAAACGAAATTCAAATCAGCCGCGATCAGCTATTGTCTTTCTAAACTACTGGTAAAGTGTTTGGTTTGGCTGACGTGCATTTAGTATTTAACAAAACACCCACAATCTAAGAATTATGCGAATAAAACAGACATGCAAATAAATATTTGTGTTTTATTTGCAGGAGCTAAATGAATATATACATATAAGCGCTTGTATTTAAAGGGTAAATTAAAGCATTAAGTATTCAAGAGAATCAATTAAGCATGATATAGATTTTGCGCATTAGTTGTAAAACACTTTGTTTGATAATTGATTTTAGCCAGGCAGAATTCGCGAAAAACATTCGAAACAAAAGGCAAGTTTAGGCTTTATGTTTGGCCTTTTTAAATACCTCTAGGTACCTCCACAATGCTGTCGTGATGCTTTGTTTGGACCGCTGACTTCGGTCACTTTGGTAGGCATATTGTACTAGCCGATTGGCTGGATTCTGGGCCAAGCTAGCAGCCCCAATCCCTCTGTTTCCAGAACATATGCAATCTGCCCTGGTACTATGTCTCCTTTCACCCTAAAGAAATTCTCGAGACGCTACATTGGTGGCAGCGGAAAGCAAACCTGAATTCGGTGGATCTCTATCCTGGTCTATACCGCTTGTGGCAAAATTGAGAGGTGTAAAAGAAGTGCATTTGGTACGGATGGGAGAATCTCTGACATTCCTAACAGAAGGGCTGGGATCGACGTCCATCTTCGGCATCTCCCTCGCTCTCGTATTCTGCAAGGAAGGTATTAACAATTAAGTCGGCACTAGCCGTGAACTCCAAGTCCAGTGCAACTGCCAAGGGGGACGATCGACGTTGTGGTCAAGCCTCCTCCGTAAGCTCTGTCTCAGGATGTCGGGCAACTCACCTCCATTCGCCGAAATGTGTATCTACAGATGTAGAATGTGCAGGATGGCATTCAATGGCATCGTCTCATGCTTTGCACACTTGCATCGCGTGAATCCTGTTCCTACAAAGCCCGATTGTTCCATTTGCTCAGGGTTCTACGCCACTCTCGGGTTTATCCATGACACCAAAAAGCCTAGAATCACAATGTGTATTGCATGTATCTCGACCTATTCGACAACTTCGATTCATACCCCCATCTCTCATTGGGACACACTATAGTGAGAGAGGAGGATTCCGAAATACGCCTTTGATTCACCGAGTGCTATAGAATTGATGGCACAGCAAGAACACATGCGCTCGGATCTCGGTGGCTAAAACGGTTAGCTTATGGATGCTTCTCACAGCACTGATTACGTTGTGATGATCAACACGGGAGGCTGACCAAGGGGTGCGGCGAGGACGACGCTCGAAAGAAGAGAGGGGCTGTGTAATGCTTTGTTTGTTCGAACCGCCAATTTCGGTCACTTGGGTTAGCTGGCCTCCGGGCCAAGTCAGGAGCCCCCAATCCCTCTGTTTCCAGAATATATGCATTCTGTCCTAGTACTATGTCTTCCTTTGCCTTATAGAAAATCTCGGGGCACTACAGGTGCTTTTGATTTAATGATGGTTTAGCGTCCCGATACTTCCTCGAAGACAAAGGGGGACACAATGCTAGGGCAGAATGCATATATTCTGGAAACAGAGGGCTTGGTGCTGCTAGGCATAGCCCGGAGGCTAGCCAGCCCGACTAGTGCAATATGACCACCCAAGTGACCAAAACCGGCAGTTTGAACAGGCAGAGCATTACGGTTGCTTTCACGCATTCAGGTAAGTGTCATAATTTGTTCTTCTTCTTTAGTGCATGATGCTTTACCAAGATGTACATAACAGTTCGAGTTACTTTCAAATGCCAAGCCCATGTATTTTGCATCAGGTTTGTTAAGTGATTTTCCACCACCCCAGAACAAAACTGCCTGCATAAAAATTGGTTCTGTGTTGATTTCTGGCTGACCGAGGAAGAGGAATTACATTCTTATTGGAAATGGAAAGGAGGAAACGTTATTTATCAAAAGGTATGGAAAAGGGGCACTACCAATGTGCCCATCTTCGCCTTCTGCTAATATCCATCTACCTAGGTGTTAATGGGAGAGTAGCTGTCCCATAGGTATGCGAAGTGTACAAAGCATTACAAAATGTTGTATTTAATGGAGCGTATGCAGTAGTTATCTGCTGTTATGCTGTTTTACTACTGTGATTAATTAATGACCACCTATTAATTAATTAATGTTAGCATTTGCATATTTACCGTGACATGCAGTTGTGAGTGTTTGCATTATATATGTTTCCTTCTGACACCTATTAAAGCAAACACGCATTCATCAATTTGCATTTCGACGATCATTCGCATTCTGGTATATCTATGCCCACCTTAACACTGTTAAATTCTGATGGTGCGCGTAGAATGGACAGAAATGGAGGAATGTTTCAGTTTTTGAGTGGATGAAGGCGAAATGTTGGCTAGCCGATACAACGGGAGCATAGACGTACGGATGACTTGCGCTACATCATCATCCTCATCTGTCTGCCCACTCTCGGGCTAATCAGAAAACGTCTGATGCAGCTGTTCGCGTTGTAATTGGCTGACGTGTGCGTTAACGCGAGTGAGGTGAGCTTTGCCAGCGATAATGAGGGAGGGAATGTGCGGTAGGTGTGTAGGTGTGGAGAAAGCGGTGTTGGAGTGCTTGTTGGTGCGTTTCACTGACGAGAGGGTGGCGGCTGTTATGGCCCCAAAGTAGTGCCAGGCAAAGCTGCAAAGAAGGCGTCAAAGGTGAAAGTACCAAAGACGGACAAGGCAAAGAAGAGGAGAAGGGGGAAGGAGAGCTGCATCTACAAGGTGCGAAGATGATTGTGATGATTGGGTCAATAGTGAAGAGGGGGATGGGAGGACAAAGATGGGCTTTGTGCTGGATAGGGTGATTATCGGTGCTCCTGCAAGACAGCTTCAAGGTGGAGATGTTAGGACGATGTGGTTGTCTCGCAACTACGACCTTGTTGGTGATAAATTCAATAAGTTGGTGGTATTTAGTGAACTAGTGGTAAAGCAACATAAAAGTAAATACCTACTACATATTCCCCATTATATGTAATGATAACAATAATGATAGCAATAATGTAAACAATCCGTACGCAAATGCAGTAGCAACTGATCTAGCAACCACCAGGTTGATAGATATGGTTCGAATGGCAAGATAGATTGCTGATGCCCTCGCGGAAGGACGAGTGAGTGGAAGAGCGTGGAGCAGCACGGAACTGATAGATTTGATGGTTCAGTACATACGGTATCTACAATTCTCGACTCTGTTGGGGGGAAACCGGTTCATGTTAGCTTAAATAAAATACGAATGCCCCATGACTTTGGCCACGCGAGATCTGGTCATAGCAGATGCAGTTGTCGGTGGGATGCAGCATGATGAATGTGGAGCCAATAGTAGGAGTTGTTGGCGGTGGAGAGGCAATGAGATGCGTGAAGTGGTAGGGCGCGTTGTGCAGCTAATAAGAAGTGTATGTCAATGTTACCAGTGATGGATATAGTGGAATGTAGTGCATCACGTGATAGATTCACGTTACAATCGGTTAGTCGAGAGCGAGGGAGGACTGAGTGGAAGAGGCAAAGGAGGCAAGTCGCGGGCCAAAGCGAGAACTAGGTCGGCGAGGGCGTGTCTACAGTTCCCCGTGGGCCGAATGCACCGACTAATGCGTCGTGGCAACTACGCAGAGCGTGTGGGTGCTGGAGCATCGGTCTGCTTGGCTGCTGTGCTCGCTGGAATACTTGGCTGTTGAGGTACTGGAGTTGGCGGGTAATGTGGTACGCGACAACAAGAAGACGCATATCATGCCTCATCACTCGTTGCAATTGGCGAGTTGTTGGGTGGTGTGATCATCGAGTAGGATGGTGCGCTGCCCAACATCCAGGTGGTGCTGCTGCCGAAGAAGACGGAGAAGGCGGTGGGCAGCAAGGAGTACGCAGACCAAGTGCCTCCTCCTCGCAGACGGGTCGACTAACTAAGTCTGCAACCATAAACGTGATAACGGCCCTCTTGAGGGCCCCCACCACAAGTCAGATTGTTGGCCACTGGATGTGTTGATCGACCGGCTGGCAGTTGTCTGTTGGTTTGCCTTAATGCCCTACAGGGTGTGGGGGCTGCAGTGTTGGCACTCAGAATTACGACGGGAGATTGGGATGGAGTGCAGTGTTCTCCCTTCCTACATTGTTCAGGCTTGCGCTTTGCGTCAGTGGCCTAGTGGTGTAGTGGCTTGTTATGGCACAAGAGTATAGCTTGGCAAGCTAAATGTTGGAAAGACAAATCTGCGTCGATTGCATTAAGAGGAGTCCCTGCCTCTGCTTTAGGCAGAACTGACACAGTCTCTTTATGTGAGGCAAATTCATGCTGAGATTTTAAGACGTTGAGCGATCAATAACTTGGAAGGGATAAAAGGGTGGTGAAACCTTTTAACTGGCACTTCTCTGTCGATCCGTCTACTTTAAAATAAACAAAAACATTCGACTTGCTGCCTATTTCCGTTTTCCAAAAGAGATTGATACGCCATGTTAAACGTGCTACACTGACAACATTGCGTTAGTTTCGTGGCCTGTGGTGTTGATGTAGTGCACCGAATATTCTCACCAAGGCCTAGCTCTCAACAAAATAGAAAAGTAAAGAAAGGTTGTGGGCATTCGCGTTTAAGCATACCACAGTAAAGTAACAAGGGAAATGGTCTACGTTGCTTCTAAAAGGCAGCGTTCTCCACATTTCCTCACCCCATTCCTAGTTTGTCACACCGTTTCCTTTGACACGAATCACAACCGTGCTTAACCGTTGCGACGCAACACGTGATTTCGAGCTCAAGTTACATACGATACCCATTCCCCATGTTTACCAGATATTTGGTTGAGCGCCACCTCGGTTCGCAAGAGTTAACATTGGATATATCTGTGCCTTAATCAGTTCCTACATTTTTATAAAATTACGCTCTTCACTTTGTTAAGTTGATGCTTACTTGTAGCTCTTCACCGCAGAGAGGGTGGAGCACAAAGGCAGTTGATTTATAGGGTGTAATCCGGTCCTATCTCCAGCTCTTGTTTCTTGGATTAGTTTGATTTCGAAATAGGGACACTATCCAACCCCGCTGCCGAGACATACAAATCCAAATCTATTGCAGTGGCATCAGGTGGGGACTGAAGTTGACGCTTCTGGAATGGGTGTTCTGGAGATTGCTCTTAGTGTTCATCGCTATCTGTCCCATTGCTTCTTTGAACTGCCCTTTGGAATTACTAGTGCTGTGGAATGCGCCATAATGAATCTGTCACTTTTGAGGAATCTGTTCAAACTTTAAATCTACCTTAATTCATCTCTCTAGTAGGAGTGTGCTTTTTTTTGGCAACCGCCTGAGATTACGAATTACTTGCTTTACGATGTTGAGGAGGATGTGTCTGTTCTTATCTCTAGTTTTGCAAAACGTTGTGTTAGACAAACTACTTTTCAGCTGATAAAACAATTCAAAACTAAATTAACCAATCGGTTCAATCATTCATGCATTGACCCTTCTGTCCATCCATTCCCTACCCAGCCTTCCATCTAGTGTAAGCCTTCTACATTCTTGCAGGCGTTTGAATGCAAACGAACCTGGAAGAAGTGCAATAAAGGCGCCTAGAAGATGTTAGACTGGGAGCATATATGCGATTTTCGGGAGATTAGAGAAGATCCGGCAATCGACAATGATAGCTGAGGCGGAGGTGCAGGTGCAGATCCATTGCTGGAGGATCACGAAGCAGCAGTGGTGGAGCTTGCAGTACGTAGAGAACTGGCGTCATCAAACGTGGCACAGGGTTGAGGGCAGCCTATCACGACCAAGCTGCCTCAACTACCACCATTCGAACCGTCTCGGTGGTCAAGGAAGTGGGGCTGGCGGAAATGAAGTAGAGCCTTAATCGAGTCCAGGCCATCAACACGGAATTGGAGGTGAGGATAGGTGAGTTCTTAGTAATGACTGCCGTCTTCTCGTCCCTATTTTTGTGAGCTTTATCGTTCTTCTGTGTATCAATTCATAGTGCTAACTACTCAGCCACTGCACATCACTTCATCCCCTGTCCCCATAGCCTACCATCATCTGTCCTTCATCGTTTTGTTTTCTTTCCTCACTCATTATTTTTGTACTCTTGTAGTAATTATTGCGATTCATTTGTCATCTCAACAATTTGGTTTTATCTGCTCGATGTCGTATCGATTCTGCTGACAATACTATTGGATTCGTCGGGTGTTTTCAGAATGCCTTGAGGCTAAGTTTTTCTCGATTAAAGGTTGCGGTGCTTATGTGCGGAACGTCTCTACTGGTCAGGCACTTAGTCGAAGTTTGGAGCCATTGATATTTTTGAGGTTAAAAGGGGTTGGTCTGTTCTAGGTATGCGTAACTGCGCAAACTAATTCGCATAGTCCCATGGAAGTGTGAATGACTTTGTCCCGCTTGTGGACAATGCTAGCTACAGTTGCTGAGCGTGCTTCTGGCTCATGAACGGATCTGCAGCAGTCGATAGGAATTCTTTCGCACTTTTACAATATGCTCATCACTTTTGGGATTGCAATTGGTATAAAGGCCAAGGTGAGTGAGTTTTTTTTGGAGAGGCTTCAAAGGTCAGTGCATGTAACACTTTCTCCTCCTTCTTCTTATACACACGGAATGACAGCAGAAGTGGCGGCGCAGCAGCACTCGGATCTCCTCGAAGTGAGTGAATGGGGGCTTGGTACGGGTAAACTGCATCATTTTCACCCTTCGGATCACGTTTATTTACGCATCATTTGCGTCAAATTCTATCACAGTGAGAGCTATTTTGATTGATACCAAAAATCCACATCTGACTGGCCTCTTCGCCTTAATATTATCGCCATATTTTTGTATTTATTTTGCATTGAAAGTTCATGACTAGCTTGTGCTTACTGTGATATACCTACGATGTTCGCAGTGCATTATCTGAAAACAATTGCCATCGTTGACCCTCAGTGGCCACCCATTAGTGCTTAGTCGTTGCCATGTTTGTCAGGGTCACCTTGTTTCGACTTCAATTTGTAACCATTTTTCAAGATCATGGTGTTATAGTGGTCTGTGCCAAAGTATTCAACCAACTTCATTATAAACCGCTGGAGTTCAGCTCTTTGTTGCAAAGGCGAATCTCCAAATGTTATTTATGTAGGACGCCTAGTCCATCTTCCCTGCACCTATGTATCCATTTGCTCCTCCATTAATACTTAAGCTATCTATTTGTACTGTCCATTCGCCCATTTAGTCCGAGTACCCACATTCAGGCATCTCTTCACGATCAATTCACCACAACAATGGTGTCAGCGATGGTGATGATGGTAAGGGAGTGCCATTTTATTCTAGGGAAGATGTTATGATTGTGCTGAACATGGTTCTGTCGTTGTCAGTGCTCCAACGTACACTTATTATGTGTAAACCCTTAAAATGTACTCCCCATGAGTGTCCCGCAAACAATACTAGCCTATAAATAGATTTATAGCCTTGCAAAGGCCGTTATTGGTGGAGTTGGACTCTGCCGTGATGGGTACAGAGTCGAAGGCGAGGAAGCATTAACACTCACGCCGTATTGTGGGTGTTCTCAACGATCCCAGTCAGCTAGGTTTCTGTACTCCTAATGAGGTTGTTCTTCAGCATTACGCGTGAAGTTACTGTGGGAGGTACTATGAATGGCAAATTGGGCCTTCAGTTCTGAATCCGTGTCCGTGAAACAAATGAATGGACCTGTCACTTTGTCTGTGTCTGCATTCTGCAAAACGGTGGGCAAGTTTCTTTCGCAATGTCTACTTCCACCTCTTATCACATGCTTTACCTCAGAAACGGACACTCAGATAGTCAAAAGGGCTATTGGAGCGTGGTCTGCTTCCACCGTTGAAGGAGTGAGCCAGTCGTTGACGAAAGTTGGAGTAAAGGTGCGAGAAGTCTCCACCAGTTTGGACTTGGATCGTATTGCGTCCGTAGGGCTGGAATGAGAGGTGAGGTTGTGCGGGTCGAACGAGAACTCTTAAATTGCTTTGCCTCAGTTTGGATGGCCTGAGTCCACTGGTTAGTCTAAATCTTATAACTTTGCAAATTTTTAGGGTCTTGTGGGTGGAGGAAGGGGGAGTTGAGAGCTTATACATTTGTTGTAGAGGTCGTAGATTTTAATCCTGGAATTTGTGGTTATGTCTGTTTTGAGTTTGGCATTCGATTGAGTTTTCTTTTGACGCATTCACCTCTGGCGATGCTTGCATTTACGAATGTTTCGAATTCACACATTCATTTCAGTCTCTTTCACCTGGCTGGCCCTGTTGTCGATAAGTTAGTAAGTAGCCAAAAAGAAGGGTTCCGTAAAGCTTTTGCTAGGGGACGAGTTCGAGTGTTTCGAAAAGTACGCGAAATTTTGTTCTTTTAAATTATACCTGATCGAAGAATATGCTTACTCTTGATCAGTTGTCCCATCAATGAACTAAGGATCTATTTGTAGTGACTGGTAGCGCCAAACCAGGCAACGATATTGATGTTGTTCTTGCAGTAAGCTTTCATTCCAAACAGAAGGTTTTAAGGTCCCAAATTAGTTTATCGCAGTTGTTGCTATTGGACAAGGGAAATGCAGACAGGTGTAGTGATTGGGTGCTCATTAAAGTTAACAAACGAATCAAGCCAATGAATTAACACAATGGCAAGGACAATCTCGTCCCTCCCACGAGGAGTAAGTTGCTTACACACCGACACCTCTGTCGCGTGATCAATCAACGCTAGCACCTGTTGGAACCGGTGAATTCCGGTCCGTCTGCTGTTTCTTTCCCACTTTTTAACACTTAGCTCTCTATTCATTTGTTGTATTGTCTTCTGTCACTAGTTATTTAGTTGCCATGCCAATTTGTGCTAGCACGCTTTCTCAACGACGTTGATACGAAGCAAAATTACCTATTTTCCTTGTGTCCTCCGCCAGTGGAACAATCGAATGTGGATGCTGTGCGTAATGTGATGTTAAAGCCTGCTCCTAAAACAGCCAATGGGGCGTCTACACAAAATGCGCCTCAATCTCCCCACCGATTTACCTATCATCCATGACTTGACCGAGCCATGGTGGAATAAATCACGTTCATGGCAGTGACGATTTTGCGCTTTGCGCGCTCAACATGTCACCGCGATGCGAACGACCTAGTCCAGAAGGATCCTGAGAATACCGCAGAATTTATGGTAACTGGGCCCACAGATGATTTTTTGGCACTCTGAATGTGGTCTTGCGGCACTTTCTTGTGAATCTTGGTACCTCTCTGCCCAGGACCCTTTACCCCTTACCTTAATCAAACATTGATAATCTCATCACGAAGACTACAAGGAGCGAACAGAAGAGAAGGCAGAAAATAGGACCTGTCCATTCGAACATTTTAAGTACCATCTTCCTTTTCACACTTGGTACAACCATTTGGTTTCCCATTTACCAATACTATTTCATTAGCCTCATTTTTGTTTATTAGCAATGCATGCAGATGCACCTGAACACATTTGCATGTGCGCAAAGAAACTAACTACATGCGTGCATAAATATGGAGAAATGATCTGCTAATTACAACACTGACTAACTCACAGCTAAAAATATAAGACGATATACCAATATGGTAGTAAATTATAAGCGATTTTTCTTCACATTCGTTAATGATATTGCATGCATATTCGTCCAAGTACATGGAGGCTACCCATCCACCATCCACCAGATTGTGGATGCATGCGCGTGCAGGTGTGTAAGTGTTTAAGTGAATGCGGAGCGGCGCGAAATTGTTCAATGCAATGGTCAATATGATGGTTGGTTGGCTTGGCTTAGCTAAAATCAGATGTGAATGTACCCAAAGCTTCGGTTAGTTGGAATCATGTCAGGTCAGATGCGATTGTCGGTCTGATGCAGCAGGATGGATGCAAGAACCAATAGCAGGAATAGTCAGAGGTGGCGAAACAATGAGATGTATAAATTGGTTGAAGCGCTGTGCAGCCAGTAGGAAATGTGTTGCAGTACTGTGAGAGGTGGTCATAAGAGTGGAGGCAGCATGCAGTACATAACAGAATCAGGCTTCTATAGGATTTTCAGTTGTGTCGACACTGAAAGGTGGGGAGGAATTAATGAGCGAAAGGGGCAGAGGAGGCAAATCAAGTCTCTGGGACGATGCCGTTGCAGGCAGATCTATAGTTCCCCATTAGTCGTGAGCACCATCTGTTGCATGGTTGCATCTGTAGAGCGCGTGAATGCTGGGATACTTGTCTCGTCTGTTGGACTGCTATGCTTATTCGAATACCCTGGCACTAAAGCGCTCAATCTCGAGTGACAATGGTTAATTTTGATGTTTACTGATTCCCGTAGCGCTATTGAATTAGGCTGGGATAGGCATTTGCAACAGCCTCCCTTGGGACGACTTGAACTATTTCTAGTTAGGTAGTTTGTCCGAACAAACCATTTTTTGGCACAGCCTTCAACGCTCCTTCCCTACTACTAAGTATAATGTTGCAAAGAGGAGGGTGGAATAAAGTGATCGAGTGCAATGGCCCAATATAAAGTAGGAAAATGGAGTGAGGAGGAGAGTAGAGAGGTTCTACTTTCACCACCTGAACCACTGCCAATTCGCGTTGCCTCCTTGAAAGCTGTTTACCTTTACCCTTACCAACAAAGACGAGGACCATCATTACGCACTGTCAGGCTTCCATCTACCTGCTGTCATTAACAATTGGATTGGCGATAGCATATATTCCACCACCAACCGCAGTTGCGCTTCCCCCACACGTCAGCAGCCATCTACAAATTTGTGCGTTTGATCATTTATTCCTTTCCCTCGCCACACCCCCACTTTCACTCCATACGTCCACTGTGGCAGTCACAGTGCCAGCCGGAAGCACAACAGATGGACAAAGACACAGGGAAAAGACTCGACCGCGTCAAAATGTTTTATTGATGTCACTTAGCGAGAGGAAGGGAGAAAAACAGCAACAGTGAAGCACCAAGTTTATTGGCAAACCTCAAACACCAGCTGAGCTACTCACCCACTCACGCATCTATAATACACGCTCGACCAAGCCCTGCTACTTTGCTCTTAACTATCTATTAACCACCCACACATCCTGCCTGCGCTACTTTGGTTCCCTTGCGAAAAGAACAAGGAGACATTAATACAATCTGTAGCGTGATGTTGAGATTGGCCCTAAATAAGGCCGTTTGAGCGCGCACACAAGGGCGACAAGGTCTTTACCTGTCTGCCTATCGGATACATCACAACCCATCCACGGAAGCCGGGGAGGGTAAGACCCCGGTGCTTGAGGGCATGGGTCACATCTTCAACGATGATGGCGTTGAGCATCGCGTGCCCTGTCTGCATGGTGGCATCGCGGATGACGTTTCAAAGAATAACCTCGGATACACTCACAAGCGTCCTCGCAGGCAAGCCCAAAGATGCGTCTCACGTCATCGCGGCGCAGTAGACTATTTCGAATCTCCATGCCATTTATGCATCTATAATAAAATTTTTTGAGAACTGAACCTAACTCAGCAGTGAACATTTGTTCCAGCTTAAAATTAGCAAAGTGAACTGTGATCATCCCACTGAGTTGAGTTGTACTCCGGCCATGAGTTCCGTTCAAGTCCGCTCACCTGAGGGTTTTAAATATCGATTTGGCTGCACTGGCTCGGAAGAACACCCTGCGTCGGCATTTTATTGCTCTCTTTTTGATTTCGATTTATGGATCTTCTTAAGGTATTCGAATAGGCCTTTTAACCGCCACAGGCTTAATGATGCTGGCGGTGAGAACTCCACGATGGTTCTAGTAATCCGATTTGCGCACTTACTTACAAGAATTACAAGGTGAAATTGCTTAGTTGATCCAATGGTAATAACGCGGGTACTGTGTCAGTATTGGCTAGTTACCGGAAATGAAATAGATTACATCGGTCCAAGCGTGTGGATAACTGGTGCCTAAAATGAATCAATCGACATTGCAGTTTACTTTTTGTGTCGGACACTTGAAGTGTGATTGCGTCTAGGCCACATAATTTTGGGAGCACTTTTTTTGTTCAGCTATAGTTCAGGGTAGTGCTATCGGCATTCCAATGTCTAGGATTCTAACCGGCTACAATGCACGAGAAACTGTCTCGTGTCAATACACCGCAGTAGAAATTCGAGTTCTTGACTCCTGTGACGTCTGAGCGCTTCTTATAATTGTGTGAGATAGGACTGGACAAAAGCCTTAAGTAGCTTCAAGAGCTTTTTGCATTGCTTATCCTGTAACGACCTGAGCTAGCTCACTGTATAGTATCGCTTTCCCTGCTAACATCCGGTCAAACTACTTCAGAGGCAGTATGGTCCACGAGAAGGGCCACATCCCACACACCTGTCTTTGCTGTAATTTCTGTTCATTTGGCTATTTCGAGTTCCATAAATTGGGGAGTTGTACGAAAGTCGTGCGTTTCTGAAGGGAGACGTTCTCGGAGTTGAGGGTCATACGCACAATGCGCATGGCATGACGGCCTTGTGGACCACAAATAATCTTACAAGAGTGAAACAGCGCATCATTGTCAAGACGGCGGGCGAGAGTAAACAGGTTGGGTGAACTTAGTTTTCGTGTGAATTCTTTGACGACCTTAGATGCGCTCAGGTATTAGCTTGAGGTTTCTTGCTAGCAGAAATTTTTTAAAGTCTTAGTAAACATTTTTCTGCAGAAATGTATGTTTTTAGTGATATACTTTATTGTCAAGACTGAAGGAGTAGCCTTACAGCGCTGAACGTGCATCTCGCCTTTCCTATTGCTCCAGCTATTTCTCAGGTAGAAATTAATTGCAATTTACTGGCCTTCATCACGTTTTACCAATTATTCGTAGGTTCTTTTTATTCTATGCATGGTAAAATGTGGGTTGTTTTCATGGCTGCAATATTCGCCTTGGTGGAACTGCAATCGAGGGCATGGGACACCTCGCAATTCTATCGCATGTTGACTTTGTAACCTCAGTTATATGCTGATAGTATCTTTGCGAAGCATGATATGCACGACCTAAGAAATCACTGAGTCGTAGGTTCAGGTTTGATGCAAGATGGAAGTCGAGGCAGACTAAAAGCAAAGTAGTGGCTACTCAAAGGCTTGTAACTGTTTGTTCAGAAATGTGTGCACCTCTTCACAGATTTTTTCAAGGTATCTTTTGTTAGTTGCATTCGCATGGTCAGGCTTTGCAGTGTGTTGGACATTCAGTCCCCGACTCCCCTTTCTTCCCATTCAGATACTACGAAATCACAACGGTGGAGGATTAACACTTGAAAAATCTGTTGGAGTGGTTGACAATGCGAGATTCTCGAGTCGCCTGGGCAGGCGTCTCCTTGGTCGTGCGATACAGATCTAGTTGTGGACGATGCCGGTGTGTTCAGTGGCACTGCGATAGGCTTCACCTCGGTTGGCACAAGCATCGGATAATTACATGGACGCAAGGTAAATTGGCGAGAGGAGTGTACTAAAGTAATGGCTTCCCTTCATTTTATATCACTTTATATCAGTGGAATGATAAGTTTGCCCGCTTGAGAGTAATAACTTTGTGTATTTTTTATCTCAATGTGTCTATCCAATGTAAGCAAGTAATTCAATGTCTCTTGCTTGCTTAGACGTCACATACCTGCACAAAAGTGCTCAATCTTGTACATCTCTAGTAAAAGCGGGCGAAAGCCTTGAGAATGATGGCAAATTATGAGTCGAAAACACAAGTCTTTTGCAATTTCCTTGAGGCAGATAGCTTTTAGGGCACGGCTATGCAGATCTGTACTCAAAACAAGTGGAAAACACGGCAAATTGTTCTGCTTTGTTAAGGAGCTAAATAACAACCTCTTTTTTAAGCACACACGTTCACAGTTCTGATGCCTGCCTGTGGTACGGTTTGCTGTGATGAGAGTTGGCCTGTTCTTTCCACCCTCCATCCTTTCTGCATGATTTTACTCTTGACTGTACCTATATTCCTTTGACCAGATTTGTTGTCGGTTTGAAATGGATCACAGGAAGGGCATGACGAATCGAGAGTGGGATTTGCAAGTAATGCCGCTGCTAACGCATTTAGCCAGCAGTAGTACAATTCAGTTCAAAACACTGAAGTAAATAAAGACAAATTTTGACAAGACATACGAGTTTTTAAGCCAAGACCCTAGTCATAATGATTTTTTTCTAATGGTAGAAACGATATTTATCACGCTTGCAATCAAGGTGGAGAACAACTATGTTAAGAATATTTAATAGCAAAAAGAGAGGGTCCATGTATCTCTGCAATACCATCCTTCCTCGTCAAGGCAAAATGAAAGTCTAGCCTTTTTAGTCGATCGTGAGAGCCTTCGGTTGTGGCAGTCATCTCATTAATGAAAAACCAAAGTTGACGTGGCAACTTGTCCATCCCTGGCACTAAGCCGTGAGGAATGGTTCTCTGGTGGAACTGAATGAACTGTTTCCAGTCTTATCGGAAGGCGCGTTCCGTCAACAGTTGGAGTAAGAATTACGAGGCAAGGCAATCAGGGTTACCACTAATTCGAACTCCACATCTAATTAAATTTGAGAGTAAACTCTGATGCTAAGAGCTTCTGATTAACACTGTGAGTCAGAGATTCCAATTCAAGGCGAACTGGTGGAAGGCGAAAAAATGAAAAGTGATTTTTATTGTTAGTAATATTTTGCCGAGAAATGGGGCTGTCAGCTTTAGCTAAGCCAATCTGCAAGCAAGAGTGCCCTTGGTTCATTTCTTTTCGGGGCAAAAGCAGTTTGCATTCGCCCACGTTTCAGGAAGTACCATTCGATCTTAGAGCAAAGGGTCGGAGTTTTAAAGTATGGGGATCACTCGTTTCATTGTACATACGAATGTATCAGCTTGGCATCGTCCGTTCATTCACACACGTGTAGAGGTCTCAAGTGAGGTGTCTTCCCACCTCTATTCAGCAAGACGATTCCCACTTGTAAATCTTAATGGTAAGCTACCAGATTGTACGTCTCATCACATGAGGTGAAGCGATACCGAAGGGGACAAACGGATTCGGATGGAGTACAGTTAGGTGCTATCATAGCTGACTTCACTGCATGAACCCACATCGTTGCTGAGACGATATTTTCACTCCTCTCGTGAACCCTGCTGAAGTGTACTCGAACCAAGACTATAAAATTGGCTCTATCACAGCAATTAGCACTGAGAGAGGATGGAGGGTTGAAATTTAGAGGCTGTATTCGATGCACGATGCTCTTCTCTGATTGCCTCGAGATATTGGCAAACAATCGTGAATGCTTATGCTTATGTTAGTGAAGATCTACTTTATGGGTCAAAGTGCGTCAATTGCTCTCCATTCTGATATGCTTCATTTGAAATGGCAAGAGGTGTGCCAGAATACTAATGAAGGTGGACGATGTCTCCGCCACGGGATGTCAACAATGTCCGTATGCAGGGCTCTGTTCCTTTAGTAACATGCTCTGCGATTTGCGCTGCTATCCGAAGGCATGGCAAAAACATTGTCGCCATGATCGGTCGATTCCTTTTCAGCAGTTTTTCTTACGACAAATAAACCTTAAAAAACCTTACATGATTTTGTGTGTTCTATCTTGAAAGTTACTTTTTGTCTGTTGAAAACAAATCCAGTTTTAGCAGAAGCTGTTTTGCCTGAATGACATAAACAAGTTCAGGATTGTTTTTTCCTTTACACCTTTACACCTTGAGGGCAGGTCTTTACTTTCATTCAACATAAGCATCGATTGCCTGACAGTGTTTCGAGGCAGTCAGGTAATAGCATGATGGGTTGCCGACATATTCACGGACATCGAATTCAGCTTCTGCGATGCACTCCTTCGTCCACCCTCATTGCTAGCCACTGTGCTATTCCGAATTCGCAGGCCTGCTTCGTGTACAATTCAACAGAAGTCACGAGAGGAGTTAGATGTTGCTTTAGCGACGATGTGGGTATCACCTGGCTGTCCTCTGCCTCACCTCTTGATGGATTTGATACTGCTTTAGTATTTGTTTGCTTATGCTGTGAAATGCACAATCTGGATGGATAAGGACGCATCTTACTTGCGATCTTCAAGTGTGTGCAAAGAAACGCAGTTTATCAAGATGTTACATAGTGAAGTTTCAATGAGATGAAAAAATCTCCATAATTTGTATTTCTGACCACTTACCTGCAAACTGAATACCTGTTTCCTGCTATATTTGTTAACATTTTATAAATTTTTGCCCTGTAAAAATGAAGTAATGCAAGTTTTGCTTGCCTCTAGGGTGTGGCGGAAAATAATCCCAACTTCTATCAAAACATAACTAATTGTACAAATCTTATTTTGCTCTATTTCATCCTTACCCTTTTCCATAGGCCGAAAGTCCTGAGTCGAATTATTGGTCAGAAGCTTTTATGGATGTGGTTTCGCAGTTTAAGTTATTTTAGGGAGGTAAGGTTGGGTTAGTGTACGGGAAGGAGGGATAACTCTGACCATTATGCCTCGTAATGCTTGCTCCAACTTCTGGCAAGACGTGCCTTTCGACAAGACTCGATACAGCTAATTTAATTGCTTCCAGGGACCATTCCCTTTGGCTTAGTGTAAAAATGTCTTTTTCAAGTATAATCTACTACGAATGTTTCATTGCACTGGGTGTTCTGAATTGTATTGCTGACTGTGTAACCGCAATTAGCAAGGATTAATTATTGCATGTTCGCAGTCGCTGTGTCGATGAGTCGCTCAAAGCCATGCGGTATTTCCGACAAATAAATGCTTCTCTCCTCTGGAACATTCCAATAAACTACCATCAGTTTTGTCCTTAAAAGCTAGAAGCTTCTCTTTATGGAATAAATGTACGTTGGTGCAGCTTGGAGCAATTATGTGTTTTCACTGAGGCATGATACTAATTGTTCGACATCGTGTTTGTTGCCCGGCAAAGCACCATTTTAGGGACTTAATTTGACCCCTATTCGGTGGAATGCTAAGTGTGCGTTGGAGACGTTAGCGCAAACAGTTCTTTAAGAGCTACACCAAAAATGAGACTGGACAAAAGAGAATGAAACTTTGCGTAATCGCGACTTTAAAACTTCCCTGTCGACACAGAAGTGACAAGACCAGGCACGTTTTACAAGCATGTGATCTCTAAGCAAGCAAGAAACATGGAAATGCTCAAATTTAACAATCACTGTGAGATAAAATATGCTAGAATTTATTACTCCCAAGTGGGTACATAAACCGCGGCATTGATTTCAGATGGAATAACAGAAAGATAAGCCATTGCATTAGCAAAGACGAAATGAATTTCCAGGATTGTATTTGTATTTGTTTGTCTACACACACACAATTTTACTTTTGACGATTCTGATTTGCCGAATTCACGCATTATTATCCCTTACACTAAATAACGCCTAATGTACTCGGGAAAGATGTCTTTTGATAAAAAAGTCCTGTGGAAGTTAGAAGTTCCAGAGGAAGTTTAACCGGCAGCATCTGCATCAATTCAATTTACTGATTCTCAAAGCAAATTCGAATGTTATGCTTTGTCATCAAGAAAGTAACATTAGATCAACTTATTTAAGATTAACTGCGATGCAGCCTTGTAGTTAAGCGGTCTTAATAAATTAAACGGATTCGATCTGTCTCGCCAGCACTTACCAAATCAAAGGAGTTAGGAATGCCTACAGAGATGGATAAAATATCTTTGAAGGTATTGTGTCGGTCATTTTATCCAGTCTCATTATATTTGTAAAACACAACACATCTATCTGAATCTAGCGATAGCGAAAGGTAACCGATCGGAAGGAGAGGAGTAATTGGCTCTTGTGTGTGCATGTGTGGACAGACCTGTCACGTGGGAAGGTTTTCGTCATCGCACTAGGATTTGAAATTTGCAGTCTATCAGCTTCGTCTACTTGAGTAACAATCTCAAAATGGAGAATGCCCCTATGCAGTTAATGACGTAGCCATGGGTGGATTAATAATTTTTTTGAAAACTAAGAACCTATTGTCTTGAGTGTTTTGAAAAGAATGGTATGTGAGCAATTATTTTGGCATTGACATTGGTCTGCTTACACTGCTCGCGTCATACCCAAGAGCACGACTAATAAAACGGGTCTACTTACACTTTAACAGTAGAATGTTTTGTAGGAAAAGGGGGTATCAAGGTGACCGCATAGTAAGAAGTGTTGCTTGAGCTATGACGGCAACATCTATCCTTCCACCTGCCAGCTTTGCGTGGAGAATTTCGAACGGTATGATCAATAGTGTGGCAGACCTTGTAAGATCTGCCTTTAGTAACGCCGTGTTGGTTAAAATCAAATACTTGTTTTGTTTGAGTCGTCTAGTATCTTCCCTTGGCTCACTTGGCTCATTTGCTTTTACAGCTTTTGAAGAATTGCTCACACCAATTCTTTCGATGCTACTAGGTACCTAGGAGATCGAGGCCCAGTAGCAATCTTGAAATGCCTCATTCAGAGACGGCTTTGCCAAATTCTGCGGTAGCCCTTACATTGTTTTGCTCGATGGGTCTGCATCTTTGACTGTGGATGCCTCTATGGCCTTCTGACTGATACTACGGATCAGAGTTTCTAATCTAGGGGAAACGAAAGCAAGACGGAAAAGAGCAAGGAGGTTTTTTGCAGTCAGTAAGTTTATGCTTCAAATTGGGATTTGTGACCACATTAGAGATCGTCATCACTAATTCAGCACGTAGGCGCGCAAGAGTTCACCTAATTCACTTCATTATAAAGTAAACGTCTTTTTTGTGACCTAATCCCATTAGAAATACGTATTCAATTTTGGGGAAAGGGTTAGAATTTTAACTGATGGAGGTTCTTTATTATGTTTTGCTTTCAATTAATGCCAGCCTTCGCAACGCACTTGAAGCACACAAATGAGCTGAATAGGATGTTTATTCATTTTGATTTTAGCGGGGCGAAATTCATTTTCAGGATCCCATGAAAGCAGTACCAGATTACGCACTTCTTGGCATGAAAAAACAAATAAGTAGTAGATGGATGAAGGTGCAAGGCAGCACCAAAGACGAGGGGTGGAGTTGAAGGGAGGACATTCAGGTGTTGGTATGGCTGAATTCACTGTATGAGCCCGTATCGACACTGGAACGATAAGTTTCATTCCTCTCGTGGCTTCTGTATTTACAAGAGGTCCACACACGTCAACTAAACCCTGTTGGTCACTAACTGACTACAGGAAACCTCAAAACATCTACACAGTTCTCAATGCAAATGTTATAACCACTTCTTTAACTTATCATGGAGGCAAAACACTGACTTTTAGTCGTGTGAACTGGATCAGTATTATTTTTTTCATGAGGCAGCACTGCGGCATTTAACATTATTGCGCTCTAAGACAGTGGGTCAATGCAGACCAGTCTAGCCATTTTGTAGAATGCAATGGCATGACATCAAGCGGGAGAAAGCGATCAACAAAGAAGAATAATTTGTGGATAAGGAAAGCATCAAACCTGTCTAAAGTTATGGTAATGGACACAGTTATACTTTGCGTGAGTAGGTGGGAGAGTAGCTGGTATTGGCGTGTAGTAGGCATTTTTGCCCTAATTGGGAGAGTTAAAGCATTCACATAGAAGAAACACTACAGTGTCGCCACGACGAGGACGCTCACGCGTTGGCACTGTTTTGGGCACCACAATTACTACTACTAATACTACTGCCCAAGTGTTGTTTTCAATATCTCACAGCTGGACACCACGCTTGATGACAGAGATTTAGAAACTACAAACTGACAGCGCAAGGCATAAAAACATATTCCAACATGGAAGTTGTCAAAGATTTTAGTTCGTGATGACTGCTTTAACTATTTCGATTAATCTATGAAGCAAATGTTGCTTTGTCGGTGGCTAGAGTACATGCTGACGCATACGTGGCAGGATCTCGAGAATGGTGGCATGAGTCACAGATACAGTACAATATTTAAGATGAACTGTTAACAGCTTTATTTTTATCAGAGCATGTCAAGGGGAGATGATAGACACTTTGCGGCTGACAGGGACTTCAACGCAGACGCTTTTATCTCGAGGGTGGAGTGGAAGCTAAGGCTCGTGCCTATGAGCTTGATGCCCAGGTTGTACAAACTGTCGGTACACCTGATTCAACATGCAGTTGTTGCAATTAGCGTGGATCTTGCTCCGTCTTCACATGGCGCAAAGGCCAGGAGAAGTGTGTGATAGTTAGAATGTTAAAGATAAGTAACATTGAAGTTTTTAGTGAGTTTAAAGAAATTAATTTCGCTAGGATGAAGCGTATCTCCAAAAAATACTTTTCCTTTGATTTAATAAATGTTTGGTTCATACAAATGTGCCCTCTTTAAAATGGTTAGAAAATCCGCTGTTTGACCTATGACACTTGGATTAACTCTCAGTAGAATTTGTGCCAAAGAACACAAAATAATTTACTGCCTTCCACTAGGTCTTTTGCCTTCCTTTCCTCCATGGCTTCAATAGGGCCATCGAAGAACGTTTTGGTAAACGACCAATCTTGAGATGTGGCATAGAGTACACGATGATGATGCCTGGTTCGGGTTGCCTAGAACGTCGGTGTCATTTCAACCTTTAAACCTCCTCATTCTCTCAACGCACTCTGTTTCTGCGCTGCCATAATTTAATTGAATTATTTTCCTGTAGTGGCAAGCAGAAGGAGCGAAACATCAAGCAGTGGAAAAAATTTGTGTTCGACGGTTAATAATGCTGCTTACTCCAATCATGGGCATTCCAACCATTGCCTTTCAGCTAACACTTCATGTGTTCATTTTCCTACCAACAAGGCAAATAATTAAAGCGATTAAGTGACCGTCTAGCTTGAAACACTTGACTGGTTGGAAGAGCTGAGTGCATGCATCATATTGCGAGGACACGGAGACATGAAGAGTTCGGTCGAAGAAATGATAAGAGGCGGAATCATCAAACCCATCGAAGCCAGCGTGGGTTCCCTCGATTGCTTCAGTTTTACAACGATTCTACAAATCACAAGAGTGGTTCTCGATTGTAGTGGTAGATTTCAGATCTTCTGCAAAGGATCCTCACTAAGTTTCTCATCCTTTGGTGTTCAGTTGATTTTGCACTGCCATAATAATGGGATGGAACATGCATTCGAGACGTAGAGATGGACAGCGTGGGGTCACTGACATGACTCAAAGTCTGCATAAGTGCCAGCAGTACCGAATCGAAGAGCGGAAATCTAATCAAAACATTGTTGCATTTGACTGGTGAAGAAGAATGGAAGCAATTTTGTGCTTTCTTCAAACGCAACTAAAATTCATCTTTCAACTCTTATAAATAGCAGGCAAAATCTCTGCCTGATGAGGTTATAGAAAGCTAATTCTGCCCTAGAATCCTGCGTTAATGCTTTTGTTTACTTAACCTCTTCTCTGAGCTTCGGGTTCCCATACAAGAGAGGCGTGGAATAAAACCACAAGGACATTAGGCCATCGTTGCAAATGTGCCAATGATTGAACACACACCACACATCCGCTGGCAGCAAGAGTGGAGCAAAAGTTATGTGTGGTGATTTTACATAGTAACCTTCGGTCAACTTGCGTCTTTGCGACTCAGTTTGATTTCGAAAACAGCAGTTGCACACTGGAGAGTGTAATCTAAAACTTGATGGAACCAAGTCGACCATCAGTCAAGAAATTACCAGCATTACCCATCCACTTTTAATCACGAAGCAAAAGTAAATCAGTTCATTTGAAACAACTGTGATGCATGATGACTTAAGTGCAGCTTGCGTCAATGCGTGTAAGACTTCCACGCAGAAAATTTGACTTTGTTTCATCGATAAATGCCATCAGCACACAGGGTGTCACTTGGAGGAGTTACACACCTCTACTTTGATCACTACCTCCAAATGCACCGGTATTAGACACGCGTCATCCTATCGCTTTGTGGGCAGCCACAACACTCTTCTGGTAGTTGGATGACATTATTTGAAATGCACGCATAACCAGTAAGCGTACCCTTTGATCATCCCGATGTGATGTGAGGGCGGATTATGTGCTGTCCAATCGCAGAAGCTCTGGAGGCCATCACCAAGGTCTGCAGTCAATGCTGGCTAGTTTAAGCACAAAAGCGCAGAATTGAGTGCCCACGCAAGCAAGGTGAAGAGTTGGAAGGCAATTTTAAGCGTCACATTTAAGCACAGGCGAAGCACATGATTGGATATCAGTTAGCGCAGGTTTACTCACCACGTGTGCATTGCAACCCATCACTGGATTGCCTCAAGGTCGCTCAAGGCCTATCAATGCACGCCACATTTACGTTCATTCACTCGTTCACACGCACCTCGTGCTAAACGCAAGAAGCACTTTGCTGCGCTTTTACAGCCTAATTCCTATTTCTAAAATACTTAATGACGATGCACCAGGTGTTAACGCTGCAAAAAGTTCCTCCTCCCTTGTTCTCAGAAACTTCACACACCAGGAGACGATTTTCTTGGAGCCAAGATTATGTGCCAGTAGATGCAATCGTGCAGCATTCCCTGCAGAGATTGCAGGTCTGCCTGTGTATGCATAATTGATGGCAGCCTCGACAATGCTGAAAGAAGTTGAATGAAGGAAGTGATATGCGCGTACTCTATAGAAAACCGTTTCAAGTGGATTGCCATTCTACCGTGCTTAGAGATTAGTATCCCCATTATGAGTGGGAATTTGGCTGACAGAACCAGTCGATGTGCCTCGACACTTTTCCCATCCTTGGTCTAGAATTTGGAACATAAGACCCATGTTCGTCATCTCACAATATCTCGTAGATCAATGGGCTTGTCCTGTTCACGGAAGACGTCAAATCTGTGAATAAGTAAAGAGTCTGCTTTCTCATCCGAATACACCACCGTCTCCATTTGTCGCTAAGGAATTGGGCTGTAAAAGCACGGCAAACGCTTATTGCGTTTGGCACGAGATGCGTGTACATGAACGCAAATACGGCGTGCGTTGATTGGTCTCAGGTGACCTTGAGGGAACCGAGAGATTGGATGTAAAGCGCAATTGGTGAGTAAACCTGTTCTAACTGATATCCGATTATGTGCTTTGCTTACGCGGGCACCCAAGTCTGCGCTTTTGTGCTTAAACTAGCCAGCATTGACTGCAGACCTCGCTGATGGCCTCCAGAGCTTCTGCACTTGAGCAGTATATATTCTGCCCTCCCATTATGCTCACCTTCGACTTCAGTGAAGACCTGCAAAGTGTAGTGGCGAAAGCGGAAAATGACTGCAAGCCTAAATGATCCTTGCTTCTTAATGGCGAACCTTGACGCGATGGGATGCGGGCATACGCTGCGACTGGGATGAGCCTTGACAACCTTTACGGAAGGGTTGGAAATGACCTTGGGAAATTGACCCTGTGGTGCATCTGAAACTGCTTGTTGAAAAGATGTTTGCATGAAGACTTTCATTTCGTGGACCCGTGATACAGGCTTAAATGATGTAAACCAATAATGCAAAATTGTCTCTCCGAGGGACCACCTATTATAAGCATGATATGTTAATGCTTCGCTAATGTTAATTTCTCAACTTCCTCTTTCCATTTATCCATCTCAAATGTCTCCATACGGTTTTTTATAAAATGTATGCAAATGTTGCTCACGATTATCAATAATCATGCAACAAGTAAGCTAATACTTTGCTAACCCAGAGAAATAAACATGCTGATTCGAAATTAACCTCCAAATACACTCAGTGGGTTCGCGTAAAACATAAATCTTCCTCATTAGCAGTCAGTGTTTTATCTACTCGGGTCGAAGGCATCAGGACTTCCTCTCTTTCAAACAATCGCTAATAAGTACATGTTGACATTGTTTTTGATTCGCAATTGCTTTCAATGTGTCGACGCATCTAAAACCAATCCGATTCTGCAATCACTTGGGTCATTATTGGCGAATAAATGTTCCTGTTAGGTGCTTTTGCCGCTAAGTCCGTTTTATGTCATAAGTTGCGACAAACAAGGCCTTTCAGAGGTAATTGAACTTCCACACCCAATCGTCGTTCACGCTGCATATCACTAATGGTCATTGATGCGAACAATGTCAGGAGTCTCCTTTTCGCTGCGGTCCTCTTTAGTGGGTCTGGCTAGTATCGTGCATGTGTGATGACCATGTTATCTCAAGTAAAGCACTTAGAGTCAAGAATAGGGAAGACATGCTGCTCGGGTAGAATGAAAACATTAGACAAACAGAAGAGATTGCGACCAGCTCCTTCGACAAAGACAATATAGTCAAGCAGGTCCCATCAACCGAAACTGAGAGTTGAATAAACAGCAACTGTAGCATATAAGAGATTTCCAAAATGCATAATCTACTAACTTGTAAAACCACATTTTCCCTGTGTATTGATAAGGAGGCTCGATGTTAACAATGGCAATTGCTTTGAGAGAGTACACTACACAAATCCCTCGAAGTAGGCAAACACTGGCCAATGTGACAAGTTGTAGGCACATTATGGCAACCACCCTCTAGTCGTTTGCTTTCAACGCACAAAGAACAGAGCAATATAGTGGGGTTATATTGAAGCAAAGAAGTCAATACGAGAAGGCAATCGAACCGCTTTTCAGTCAATTTTCAGTCCCTATCAAGGCCAACTTCACTTTGACAGAAATCGATGCAAACGATGGTTAAAAGCAAACGGGATCAGAGAGGTGAGAAAAGGGATGTACCTTACCAAACCCAAGCTCCGACTCTGTCACTTCGAGGATAGTAGAGTGCCATCGCGTCATCACTTCCACCGTCATTTCGTGCTCATACGAGGTGAAAGAAAAAGTGCTACATGCACTGATCTTTGCCCCCCTCCTCTCCACATAAAACGTAATCATCTTGGCCTTTTAACCCAAAAAAATCTCCAAAGTGGTGAGTATCTATTGAAAGTGGAGATGATTTCCTATTGACTCTCCATGATCGCCCGATTAGTTTGATGCGCGTTCACTGTCTGTGGCTGGCATTTTCCACAGGTGGAACGAACTCATTTATGAAGCTAAGAGACTAAGCAACTGCATCGGAGTCGACGGGGTTAGCAGTACCTTCGCATACCTAGAACAAATAAACCTCCTCCAGCCCTAAAAATGTTAACACCTCTGCACTTCAACCACGTGCCTCACCGATGGGGATGCCGTGCACGTAAGCACTGCAACTTCTAGTCAGAAAGGAAAATCTTAAGGCAACCTCGAAACACACTTCTCATTAAGAATTACTGTCAAAAAAATTCAAACAAATCCACCAAAGGACTTGGTCAGGAGAATTGACAAAACATCGAGCAGATAAAGCCAAATTGTTGATTTTACAAATGAAACCGTGATTAGTGCATGAATCCAAAAATTATGAGTGAATGATGAAAATGAAATTATGAAGAACAAATGATGGATAAATGCGTGAACACGGGATAAAGATTAACAATGAAGTCGCTAAGAATTTAGCATGATGAATGGGTAAATGGGAGGATGATAGAAGCTCACAAAAGTAGGGGACAGAGAACGGCAGTCATTACTAGGAACTCAGCCGCCCTCACCTCCAATTCTGTGGCGTTGGCGCCCCACCAGTTCTGCCAGCTTCACTTCCTTGACCACCAAGGTAGCCCAAATGGTGGCAGTTGAGGCAACATGATTGCATAGGCTGCTCTCAGTCCCTCCGCCACCTAACTGTACCCAGCCTTCAATGCTGCGTTCGACGATGACGCCAGTTTTCCACGTACCGCAAATCTCACCACTGCTGCTCCCTCATCATCCCTCCAGTGATGCATCTGCGTCTGCACCTTTACCTCAGTTGTCGTTGATGCTGGTTGATGTGATGCAGAAGAGACCTGCTTCAGCAGCGCACATTACGAGCCGTATTCTCTAATCTTGCGAAAATCTAACTCATGCTCCTCATGTGCCGACTACTCAGCGGCTGTATTGAAACAATAATGTAAAAGGCTTGCATAGGTGATTAGACCAATAAATAAATGGAAGACTAGATAGGAAATTGGTGAACGGAAGGGTCAATGAAGGAATGACTGGAATGATTCGATAATTTAAGTTTGGATTTTCTCTACACTAATGCACTGTTGGCCAACTTGAGGGAAAGGAGTTACATAGGAACTTCTAGCATTTCACACGGGCGGAGGTGCTTTGTGAAATCAAGAGCACCACCAACATCTTATAAGCGATCACCGTCACCACGGCAATTGCGAGGCAGAAAAATAAATTTGCACAATTTTCTCAACAAAAAAACGAAGTAACCACTCTGTAACAGGGTTTTTCTTTTCTTCCTCCTCATCCCTTTCTACCTTACTGGAAGAAGACCGAGCTTTTCTAGGCACGGTTTTATTAAAGGAGAAACGGTAGGTGGAGACGTCCAGTCTACGGGGTCGCGGTATCCGGCGCTGGGGGAGAACACGCGAGCTGGCTTTCGACCACGTGTATCTTGTGTTCCCGCCCCTCACCTACAAAGCGTATATAAACACCAACATTATTACAACCACATTATTCTTTGAGGCAGACAACATTGCGACCCACGATCCAAGCCTTCCAAACTAACATGAAAGCTTGGCACAAATTTCACTTAGGTAGTCCGAAACAACAAAGCGCCTATCCCGCTAGTCTTCAGACAATCTAACCCAATATAATCCTCAGCCAACTTTCGACATCAAGAACTAGAGCCAATTACTTGCAGCTTGACCAAATACAACCAGACGAATAGGAGAAATGATAACAAGAGGCAGTGCACTATTTAAGCACGTCATGATACCTTCTCATGGGCAATTATTGCAGTAATGAAGAATGGTCTTCAAATGCCTCCTAGATGTAACCCTTCCCTTCGACCAATTGACTGATCTTACTGTTTTCTAAAAGTTTCTCTCAAACATCCCCCTAGCTGCATAGAATCCTACCAAACGGATAGATCGAAGATATCAGTAACGTTCAGTCTCTGTAAGTAAACGATTCACTGTGAACAACTGAGCCTGCAGTCCATCACAAGCACGAAAAAAGCATAATCTTCTAGGCAGAGTGGTGCGCACTCCAGACCTGCAAGTGGACGACTTGGGAGAAAATGATAATATTTTGGATCGCCTAGCAGTCGCGGCAGCACAAGCTATCACCCTTCATAAGCTATTCCTCCAGTCAGTCACTCGACCAGTCAATCACCCTACACGGATGTTGAAGACCACCAAGTACATGGCCTGTCAATCCTACTGTCCTGCGAGTAAATGGCAGTCATGTGCTCAGCCACCGTCACGACAGCCACTTCCATGCTGGCCTGGGAGTAAACAAGCTGTCGCATCGCTGCTGGTTGTTTTTTCACACATCAATCTCGAAGTAGATTAGCCGAAAGCGATGTGTAATCACTTGATGCTCAAAATAGGGAGTCCTCCCAAACGCGATGTTCTTTGGCATCACCAAAACCAAACAATTTAGTCCAGTTAATTACATACGCTGCGTTTTGCCACCGCCTGCTACAACTTTTCAAATGCTATGGGAAAATGTTTAAAGAAAATCTGGCTTTCACTTCAGTCTTATAGCCGTGTTACATCCCGATCGCCTTCAACCGAAAGTAGCAGAAATCAAGGCGAAACAGCAAAGCATCACATTGCTACTGATGTACGCGCTTTACGTGCCATAACGGGTTCCATCAGCAACTGTGCGAACTTTTCCAACCATCCGATGCATTATCAAGCATCCCACGGTTGGTTACACCAAAAGTGCAGATGACAAACGAAGAAATGTTGCTTGACTTTAACTACTCAAAATGATTATAAGCATTTAAAGCGACAAAATGGTTTACATAAGGTTGATGAATTTCTGTAGCAGGTTATATCACAACCGCGGCATGAAATCGGAACCAGTGCAACTCCAAGTGATCACTTGAGAACTGGGAGGTCTAAACAATGTCAGTCACTCGGTTTGGTTGCCTAAACACGAGTTCGTTGTGCAATATAACCCCCATTTTCGACAATCTAGCAGCAGTTCCGATAATTTAGAATCTTGATCAGCAAGGCTTACTAATTTGTGAAAGGGTAACTTAAGGGGAAAATGATCTTTCGGATGCCTCACAGACGCTGTGACGCAGCACCAGCAAAGGGAAACCTGAAGCTGCATCGAAGTATAGTCAGCCGGCAAAAATCCCTAGCAGCCTTCAGCCAGCTTAAACAAATGAGAAAAACCCAATATTTAAGCTGAATTTAAAATGACTACCGACTGGCCAAGAGAGTTCAAATTTAATTTGACCAATGTATGCTATGGGAAATAGAAGCTTACAAATCAGACAAAGCAAGTCTCCAACTTCCTTCCCTCCCCTCCTGCAAGGCATCGACGAGCAGCAAGAACCACATGCGTCCTAGGTTTCGTAACCTTTAGAGCCTGTGCAACCACATGCATCACCTCACCGATAGGCAACGGGGAAGCAGCAATGGTGGCAGAACCATCAGCTGTAGCGATTTCCCTCTCAGGTGCAGCAAAAACTACAACCATTTCGGTGGTAGCCTTGACCCATCACTCATTAATCGCGTCATGAATCCGCGCCGCTTAAAACAAAAAGACTGCACAAAAGTGGTAATTTAGCGGGTGAGAGTTATCACTACAACAAGGAATTTGATGAACTAGACGCACAGTGGGAGAGATGTCAAAGACACGCCGGCTGTGAACCTTTGTACTTCGTCTGCGCAAATGCTGAGTGCGATACAGGCCAAGGAGACTGAACTGTCGAGGAGAACGTCAGCGATCTCCGGGTTCGTGCTCGCAACGACAGTGCTGCAGAGGCTGGAGGTGGTAGAGGGATGTGGATTCAACAATGCGGTGTCAATCACTGCCCTTGCCGCATCGCACTCCTTGTGAGCAAGAAAAGTTGGGCCACAGTTAAGTGAAAATGAATGGCTAATGGAGGCGTTATAAGGAGGAAAGTGAGCAGATAATATTTCACCGTGACGTAACACAGAGTGGTCGCAAAATCAAAAGCAAGGACAACAACCATAAAAACCAGCCAAAGATAATCATTTGCACGTTATGCACCATCAAGGAATCAACATCTATCAGAGCAGTAATCGATTTGCTTCACTACTTCTCCACGATTTTCACAAGGCAGAGAGCATCCGAGTGTTGACATTGGAGTGTAGCAGCCTCGAATAAAGGTGAGTCAAACCAACAGCCCTGCACTTGATAAATGACAGTCGCAAAACCGTCAGTGGAGTGGTACTGGCAGTTTTCGAAGTGGTGTTGATTGACGTGCAGCCTAATTTCATTCCACTTCTCCTCGTTCATCGCAGCGATTCAACTGTTATGCGGATGGCGCTGAAAAATGTCATTCTTGCGATTTGTCAATTACTTGGTCGCGCGTTAATCCTTTGTGGTTAAATGCCACATTACTATGCCATAATGCTCTATTCAGTGCATTTTAACATGGAGAAAATTTTGCCTGCGCTAACGCACTACTTTCCCAAGGGAGAAAGCTACTTACGTTCCAAAAACACTAGAAGAATTATCATCAGTGACATTTTGATGTTGTTTACCAAAATGACAAATCCACTTTGAAGCAAATCACAAACATAAGGTGTTGCAGCTCACAGTTTGCAAATGCGACTTTGTACTGCACATCATTGCTCATGAATGTCATCGGATTTGCAGTTGGTTCCTTCTACCACCACTACTACTGATTACTTGGTAGTAGGGATAGGGCCATCGTGATCCGATGCATGTTCAGCTGCTGTGATCACAGAGAAAACTACCTTTTTTTCAATTGGCACGAGGAGACACACTTCCGTAAATTGGTACCTTTTGACGAATAAAGCAAAGAAGAGCAAATTCATTGAAGTCATAGCAGATCATTGATATTCAGATGCTGTTTGCCCAGATCACTCCAATTTTCTAGCTAAATGAAGCCCTGCTAGCAGGGAAATGATTGCCCCCCTCACCAAATAACAAAAAAAAGCATTAACAAGCTATAGCAGGCAGAAAACCCTGCTTCCAACATTATCACTAGCCCATACCATCCCGTACAAACATACTTTGAATGTCAGATATGCCTAAGTTTCCACTAGGTCTACGCTATGCACATTAAAATTGAAACCAGACTATTTTTCAAATCATATATACATAATGCACATCCCAAATGTACAAAGGAGCAAGTGGTTCGAGAAAACCATTTATGAGGATGCTTACCATCTCGTGCCTGTCTGATCGGTTCGTGGTACCAGTGAAATGAACTCAGCATGCTCTGCGCAATGAGTAGCCGAGAGGACCATGCAATCCTTCACAATCGTGTATCATGCTTCAATAAAGCATTGGTACTTTCAGAAACGATGGGTGGATATCGAACGCGGGAAAAAGTGGATTCATATGTACATAAGGTATGGGAAGATGGCTAAATAGATAGAGGGATAAAAAAAAAGGGATGAATAGGGAATGGTCAACCAACAATCGCACTACGATATGAGGAACAGAATGTGAATTTGAGAATCAAAGTTAAGGGTGGAAATAATGCAGGCATGGGCCAGACTTTTCTGCTTATGGGCGAGATAACTGGGAAGCACTACTGCAAATCCATGGGATCCCATTCCATCATTATGGACCCACAGTCCTTGGTTAGAACCTAAAGCTTTAGATGTCTTGGAGACAGACACGCACACGGTGGATTCAATGGATTACATTCAAAGAACTCTTAAACTGTCGCTCATACAGACCTGAGAATAATCTCAAGGAAGAGTACGGTGACTATTCCGCCCTCTAATGAACCTCGTCAACAGTTGAGGTCGGGACTATCTAGTATCATGCATGTGTGATGACCGAAATTTCTCTCCCAAACCTCCAATCACACAAACACTGCGTGCCATCCATACAGGTTCGATGTGAGCAACTAAAATGATTACCCGAGAAACAAATTTTGCCTCTATGCTTGCAAATGTTACATGTCGGTCGATCGGTCAACCAATCAACCAGCCAGTTTCGACACATGCACTAATTCACTCCTTTCCATGTGCATACGACCACAAGGCACTGAAACATCACCAGCTATTTGGTTGCACCCCACCATTTGAGGCGCAGACAATGAGTTACGTCAAGGAGCTGCGTCAAATGACCTAATCCAACTATTTCCACCGATCACGACTATTCAGCCACACCTTTCTTGTAAACACTATGCCAAAAGAGACATCTGCCGATCGAAGTGTTCACTGGAAGGGGTGGATCGTTCAGTCTGTGAGTAACACCTCCCACTCACCTTGACTCCAGTGACCACAACTTTTCCACACGGTTTGAAGGGGAGCACACTACTCTGAAAGGGTGAAATAATGTGGAGGTACTACTGATTTGTTTCGAGTAGTACTTGTGTGAGCTGCTCACTACTGCACGATCGATGGAGCTTACCCAGCCAGCGCAAAGATGCAGAAAGTTTCCAGATTTCTTTCATTGTGTCCAAAATGGGCATGGGGCCATTGGCAAAGCGAGTTTTTCCTAACTCACCTCTGTCAAGGGTCATGGAATTCGCAACCGTCCAGTTCGACTCCCCATTACGGTAAAAAGCTTCCTCACCAATCACTTAAACATTTAACGAAGAGGAGTAAAAGTTGACTGCGACTCGACCATTGCCATTAAAAAGAGATTCAGCATATCAGGATAGTGCAAAATCGAAACGCGTTCGCACCTCAGGGGCCACGAGCCCCATCAAACACGGGAATCACAAATACCGACGGCTCTTTGTCCACGTGGTGCATTCAAACAAACGGCTTATGAAAAGCGATTTTGAGTTCCTGTGAATTGCTATGCCCGTAAAAACATATGGCCAGTAAAGCGCTCAAAAACGGGAAAAAATACTCCGCAAAAGTTGATATAACTAACATTTTTGTGAATGAGGGTCATTTATTGGTGGCATAAATGTGTTGCAACCTCCAAATCCAGGAAAACCATGCTAAATATTAGTAATAATGTTTTGGAAAATTTCAATGATTCGTGGGAATGTTTCAAGTAATGTAGGTGCATTAGTCAAACAAATACTTGCAAAGAACTTTTGGGACGCGCAGTTCGGGGTACTTCTTCGATGGACTAAACGTGATTTCGCCATATTAGGTTATACAAGATTGAAGAATCGTTCATTGAATAAAGTGGGTCAAGACTAAGGAAGAAATAACGCTCGGGCAGAACAAACATACTGAGCAAACAGAAGGAAAAGAGATGATGATTGACTCACGCAGCATTACTTCACCCATCCCAATTTCAACAGGTTTACCACAGTCCAGGTGCTAGATCACTCTACTGTCATCAAAAACTTGTCCACAAATAAATAGATGCAGTTGTTTATCAAAAAGGCTCCAACCCCTACTCCACTATCTTAAATTCAGCCAATTATTGCAAACTGATAAGAGACCAACAATAAGGAATTGACATCAAACCCATTTAAAACAAATCAGGACACCAAATATGTTACGCTGGTAGGGAAGACAAACACTTACTGTAGGTTCTACTGGGCGACAGTCATCAAAACAGGAGCTGCATCCGCAAATGAACAAAGGTCCGAGAAAGGGATCGAGTATCCGACACCTGGAGACCCACTGAGAAAACTTCCTTTTGATTGCTGGCCTCCACGCACTCACTCGTCGCCACACGACTGAGATTCGCCGCCGCATACAAGGAGCGTCGACTGAATCGCATGCCGTCAAGATGGACGACGAAAGAGCGCAGACACTTTCCACCCTCCAATCACTGCATTGTACAGAGACGTTCCTCTAAACTTTGCGATTGAGGAACAGGGAGCGAAACCATCTCGAGTAGACAAAGAAAGCGTCTTCATGCAGAAATTCCTCCGACCCTGTTTCAGCATTGAGCAACTGCTGTTGGCAGGATGAGATTTACCCAGACCGAAATTAAATTCCTACATAAAAGGCTTAAATAAGATAACAGGGCGAAAATACAGCAAGAATTTACGCATTCGCATCTTGGAGACTAAATTATAACGCATCGTCTCTAACCATAACGTTGGACGACTTTCATTACTAGTTTTTACACTCTGTGAAAAGATGTGAGTTGCGTTAAAGCTTGTTTAAAGCCCCAAGAAAGGGCGAAATTCTACACTCATTCATCGAAGTCAGCACACAGTTGCTTGATCCCATTTTTCATTAAAGCCAGAAAGGTCTATCTGAATTGAGGCAAAAGAAACATCATGAACTGTTTTCTTGTAAGCAAACCTTCATATTCAGCTACTAGAATAGCCACAAATCCACATATTCGAATTCATCGACGCGCCAGAGGCTAAAACGAGGCACAGGGAACTACACCCAGCAATTTTTGCATTATTTGCCGATTTCTCCCTGCAGATTTATCCGTACTTAAAGCAGTAAAGTTTAAGGTTTCTTCGTCTTAATATTGTGGCTTTCTAAAACAATCATTGTAGAGCCAAAAACACTACCTTCGAATCGTCTCGAATGGTACGAAAGTTTGTTGGATGCGCGCACGAATGAAAGACGTAACTAACAAGAAAAATCTGAAGAGTCGCCCTCTGTTTAATTTGAAAAGAACCTAGGGGCACCAGATCAGTGAACGTAATCATACTGTAAAAAGCGGCTAGGCTGGAAATTACACTGTTGACAGAGGTATTCGATTAAATCAGATAAAAGAACTCCAGTGTCCATCACAGGTAATATGGAAATTAAGAAAGCAGTAAGCCTATAAGTAAATACATGGCAAAAGTATCGCTCCAGTCTAGGATTCTGCACAAGTACAAATTAAAAAATTAAACTGACCTTAGAATGGGCACTCACATATCTGCCCCCTTCAACACAAAGTGCAAATTAAGAGCAGCACCGACAAACACCAAATTTTAAATTTTCATATATACCGCTGGGTGCGTGTAGAAGCAATTCGCTAAACGGAAGCAAAATTCCTTCATAATTCTTGCTATTAACGTTAGGCTTCTACAAATTATTGCTTGAAAATGCGCAAACTTAAAAAGTGGCGACCTGTAGTCAGGTCTAGATAAGCAAAACATATTTTTTCATCTGCAGTTTTTCTTACTGGGCTAAAAACTTTGCACTAACCTTAAGCTACTTGGCCTCAACCACTTTTGGCCATCATTACAGGCAAAAAGCGCATTGCAACAGAGTCTGGGAAACGAATGAAGAAAAGTAATTTATTCCTCTTCCGGCAGCGCTACTAGAATATATACAGGATCAACTATGGCAATGACTATGCTGTTTCGCAACAAACTAATTGTTAAAACACTGGAAAATTGAAAGTTTTAATCAATCATGCAAGGCAAAGCTGTTATCTTTTGTGCAAATATGCCGCTTACGTTTGAATGCATTGCTGAACTCAACATTATTACGGATCGGTGTACGAATGCTTTGCGGTTCGTATGGGGCCTTTTGCTGCAAAACTATTTGCTCCCATCGCATTTATCGTGTGAAAGAGTTAGCCACTTCAGGGGATTGATGTCTTCTTCCCTTTGAATTGTTTGTTATCCTTATGGCGATGAAATTTGGTTATTGGCTGCAGAGTATTTTAAAAAGTTCCAGGACCTTTTAAGTTTTTATGTTCATTTTCAACACCGTTTTGGAGGCTCTTATTTTTACGTATGCGCACCTATTTATGTTTTTCCGTGTGGACGCTTTTTCCAAGTTAGGCACGAAGAAAAAGATGAAGTTACTGTAGAAGTTCATATGTTTTTAAATGCAGCGTAAAATAGCGTCAATTCTTATGCTGTATAATGGTTCAAGCGATTGATTAGTATTGTTCTGGCAGTGCTTGGAGTGGTTTGTTTTTTAATAGCAGTGATTTTCGGTAACTGCGGCAAATTTGTCGAATACAGTTGAAAATGCACCTAGCATTTGGCTTTTCTTCTTGTTGGAGACATTTCAAACCCTGAATTCGACAGAAGTTTGCCTTTTTCGGTGGGGTGTTTATTGTAAGCGTGGAGGTACTATCGACTAAATCTAAATGCGGATTCAGTTTTTGCCATTGCTCTGGACGCTGCTGAGGTGAGAATGCATCTTATTTTACGAGTTGCTATCGCACCTTTTCAAGTGGAAATGTTTTTACTGCACGCGGTTTTGAACAGCATTTTGCTTTTTCCCTCGATCACCAAATCTTTTTGCAATTGGTGAATGGCAAGAGCTGGATTGTCCAAGTTGTTATTAGTACTCATTCGGTAGATTAGATCGCACTTATTGGACACTTCGCATTCCGATTGCTCATTAGCTTCTATTTCACTGGTTGGAGCCTTAGTCTTTATTATGGTGGCCTTTTCTTAATGCACCGTGTATGAGATCCGAGTAGTCACTTACTCATAGGTTCAGCTTCGACATGTGTTGGTGTTCGACTCTGACCCAGAAACAAAGGAATGGAGTCTGGAAGGCCTGAAACTGTTTGTACGGAAGGCCCGTACCTAACTCTAATGAACGGGTGCATTGGAGTTAAGTAACCTGAGTTCTCATGCGCAATGTGAATTGGGTTCGTTTTAATGGGACTTTGACGGGATAATTCGAAACAGGTTGTAGACACTGCACGTCTAAAACTAGAACTTGTTCCATTGTTAGTCGCACCATAATTAGCGCTTTGGTAAAACTAAGGTGAATTTAACGGGTGTGTATATCTGTGACACTTTCATTTTCTTATCGTAGATTGAGGGTGGTTTCCAAATGTTTGGTGAAATTGAACAGGCCTTGACGAAGTAGGATATGCTGTAAGAGGTGAGCAGACATGGGGAGGGAAACAGATTGAACGTGCAACGCGAGGGAGAATGAAGAGTCAACTGATAAGATGCTTTGCTATCAGACAAATTGTTGAATAAATTCAATCGAGTTTTCCCCTACTTGCTCTTTGCAGCTTACCGCATGTTTAATTCCGTACTTTTGGTTTAGTTAGTTATTTTGTTTATTTTTGAACAGTAGGTGAGGAGCATAGTGCCAAGATGGCGCAAGAAGTTAGGTTGTCAGATGCTCGTGCTGTAATTGGTAGTAGGTGGATGCGCCAGTGGATTTTTGTTTGTTCGATCGGAAGTGAAGTCCTGAGGTGGTTGTCCAAACGGGATTTGAATTTTTCGCACTTGTGAGTTAAGGTCATTGATAGTAGACAACGTGACTTCAATTTTTGGCGCCATTAGCTGACGGAGGTCACAGGTAAATTGCACCTCCCACGGTATGGAAAGGGCGTGCAAAGTCTGTTGGGGTGAATAGCTGTTGGTGCTTGTCTATTTCCAGGGGAAAGTAGATCGCCACCTCCACTGTCGAGATGCTTCGGCGGTAGCATGTGGATGGCATTGTGGCGTCCCAGAGGTGTTGGATTTATCAGCGTGCAATAATGTAATTGCATGGAAGTGAAGCAGTCGGTGCTTGTTATTTACCGCCTGGAGGTTGGCGAAGAGTGTACGGTCGGTGTAAGGCAGAACATCAGGGTTGCCGCATGCATGTGATGCGGGTAGTGACTGGATGCGCCAGTGGACTCTCTACGAGTAGCTGTTTATGGGGTTGACTGTCTAGTTGAGAGTAGGTTTTAGACTGTTCTTTAACTAAAGTTTGAATGTTTTGTAGACAGCCAGCTCTTGATGTGATCATGTTTGTGATGCGATGGGATATTGGTACGTGGGGAGGCGGTTTCCACTGCAGTAAATCGCAAGCGTATTTATTTCTGCTCACTGATCATGGAGAGTGGGATGAAACCTATCTACATTGACTACGCTACTGCTGCTTACTTTTCTGAGGCCCTCGAGTGCTGATGCTCTACCACTCCAATGGGATGTGTAGACGAGATCTCGTCTAATAGCACATTGGCTTGTTTCGTCAGTGTCGCGTGGTGTTATATTTGACCTTTCATGTGTTGCAATAGTTTGATTTTTGTTGCGCTCCTGTTGACCTTGATGGTGTGTCTATTGACTTGACGAGATCGTGGGGTGATGGATGATGATGACGAGCAGTCTTACTGACTAATACTCGGTCTGCTGCCACTAAAACCTTCAATACTGGTTACGAGTCGCTTTTTGACGACATTGCAGACTCATGGGACTGCCAACAGCACCAATCTTCATCGCCGATGGCAATGGCAGGGAGGAATGTGGATGTAGAAGCCGACCCATGAGAAGCCACAGAGACTGTGCTAAGCACCTTTGAACGCGTCGTCGTCTGCAGCTGTGGTGCTGCAAACATTTGACCAATGATTTCTGAAAATCCATTTGCTCAACGTGGGCTTTTGATTCATCCAAAATAGAAGGGGTACGGCTTTGTGCTTGGAGTGGAATGTGATTGGCATGCGAGAGCGAAACAAGAGTGAACCTGGAACTTGGTGAGCATATTGCGAAATTGAGTCAGACGTTATTATCTTCTTACACCTATTGGTTTCGCTTGTTCATTTTTAAAATCTGAGATGTTCAGATATTGTCGCCCTTACTACTATGGTGTGGGGTGATGCCGATATGAAGTAGTTGTGGAGTAATTGGAAGTGTGGTTATGATGCTTTGATATGTAAGCATGATCCCCTGTACGATTCATTACCATGCTGGATGATCGCTCGCCTTATGTTGAAGACCTAGGAAGCAAGTTGTCCACGCGTATCCAAAGAGGCATTTTTGATGACGCGGGAAGGCTGTTGGAGGTGTCATGAATTGTAAAATGTGGAATGCTGCCACCTAGGCTTGAGAAGGACTTTGGAAGGTGCAGAATGTGTACCTGGTGGGTGGTTGGTTGGGTGACAGGGTGTAAGGAGGAAGAAGGTGGAAAAGAAGACAAGATGTCTCTAACCACTTTCCACATGGACGTGTATGCCAAGTAGGTGGGAAGAGCAGGAGGGCTGCGCACTGTTTGATTAGTCTCGTAACACTATCTCCTCTGCACTGCAGCTCCAAATGCTGTTGTAATGCCATTTCAGCACGAGTCGCCGTTAAGCAGATGTGGTAGCTAGTACCACCACTGGGCAACTGTGTGGAGTTGAATGGTGCTGCAAGAAATGGCTAAATGAGATGGAAACTGTGGTAGGCGATCTGGTTGTCAAACGTCTTTTGATAACATCCGTTGGCGTACGCACAGTACTTTGCATCTTTTGCCTTTGTCAAAAGACATTTTAGTCTGCTGACTCTTCCACTGCCTTGTTGGCACGACAGCGAAACATCCATCCAGTTGTCAACAGTGATCTTCAAATAAGGTAAGGTTGATTGATGCACATTGTGCCAAAGACATATGACAAAATTACAAACGTAGAAATAACCTGAAAGGCTTTTCCATAGGGTCAGATTATTTAGGAAGAATGTGAGGTGAGGGCACCCGCTACAAGAATAACGGTTGCTTTTGGAGCCCAAGACTTGTAGTTTTAGGGCTAATAAGCATTTTGATTACCAAATTTGGCTCCCAAATCTGTGTGTAGCTGAGTTTTGGGAAATCACTCCTGAAATAATTACGTGGCGTTGCATTGCAGTATGACTTAAGGACATACAATTGTGGGCTGCGAGGAATCAGATCAAATTTATTCGTATACACGACTTAAGAATGACTGGATTTTGTTTCGTATTGCCTCACATTGGAGAATTTCGCCTCATGAGGCGAGGACGATGGCAACCTTGAGAGCATCATAATATCACGCTGATGGGTCGCGATGGTAAAGGAAGGGTAGTTAGTAAAAAGCAAACATTGGAAATATGGAGAGTTGAATAAGTTTAAAAAGAAAACGTTAAATCAAAATAACAAAATAATTGTTGCGGAATAAAATTTGAAGGCAGCTGAGCAATTTTAGTCTGGGTAATAAATGTGAGGTGTTGTGGAGAAGTTAGAATGGAATAAGTATAAGGTGAAAGACCAAGAAATGGGACGAAGAATCGAAGAGCTGGAATATGCGTGTGCCAAAAAGAAAAATTATGTTTGCTTAGAATTGGTTTACAAAAGGGATGGAGTGACTATCACCTGGGTAATAAGATTAGTTTTGGAAAAATGTCATTGATACATAACTGTAGACGATTCTTCCATTTCTACTACCGCTGCTATGCGAGTGTTGGATATTTCTGCACACCTTTATTACAAGTCTGGATGGACGTGCAGTGACCCAGCCGAGGCATTTACGACGAGTGTATCTCATACTCAGGGGAAAGACCACGTTCGTCCACAACCAGGTTCAAATTGTCTTCCCGCCTTTCGCCCATAAAGTACAATTGAAGAACATAAGTATTACATATGCTTATGAACTGCTGTCCTCTGCTGATCGCAAACATGTCGATTGGAATCCTCATGCTTGCACGCTCTAATTTGGTATTTTGGATTGACTCACGTTTTTTCAGCAGCTAAGGGCGACTCGGTCGTGTCTGTCCACATTTCATGAATTACAGGTTCTTTGCTTTACAAACAATTCTAACTTAAGAAAGAAGCACAGCAGACTTGATGCTGTGTTTGCGCCCTCTCCTCTCAGATACGGGGAGTGCTTCGTCGCAATGCCATTTCTTTTGCTCGAACTGGATGATTGATGCGTGTAAGAAGACCGCAGGACGAATTTTCGGTGAAGGCCTTCATAATGAATAATCATCATCATGTAATGAAGCAGGTTGAAGTGGTACTGCCAAATGAATGCACATGATGATTTTGGCAACCACCGTAATGGAAAAATATTGTCTGTGCAGCTGTATTAGGACCTATGCCCTAAACAGAGGTCTCAAAGTAAGCTTCCTTTCATGCACTTCAAAGTGTTTTAATCCTGCGTCAGGAAAGTGCATCCGCAAATGATACAGACGCTCTACCTAACAGACCAGCCGCAGCACAAATAGACGATGGTGTAATGTGTGCCACATTCTCAAGCAAACTTAATAAATATCGTCTGTTTAATCCACAGACAAAGCAGATACTGACAAAGCTTCTTCTAGCGGATGCAGTTGCAGAATATCATTAACGCATCGATCTCTTAAGTGATTATTAGCATTGAAGACGTTAGCCCAAACAGTTCTTTAGAGCTACAAAAGAAAATGTCTTTAAAACCTTCCTGCCTCTAAGGAAGTCGGAATACTTTCACGCCACCGACATAGAAGTTACAAGACCGAGCAATTTTTACAAGTATGCGGCCTCTAAGCAAGCAGGAGGCATGGGAAGGCTTACCGTGAGAAAAAGTATGTGAAAATTTATTACCCCTATGTGGGTACATAAACCGCGGCCGAGCGGTCATAATAAATTAAACCGATTTGATCCTATCTTGCCAACACTGACCAAAGCAAAAGAAGTGGAAAAGCCCAATGGGAGGGACTAAATTCCTTTGAAAGTGTTGCATCGGTCATTTCATCTGCGCTCATTATGTTTGCAAAATAAAACAAGCCTTTCTAAATTAAACGATAGCAAAAGATAACCCATCGGCAAAGTGGCAAAGTGGCACAGACGCATTGTCAAGCAGTGAAGGTGGAGGATATCCCGGTCATAATGCATGTCGGCACTGAGGGAAGTCGAAATCATTTTTACACGAGGCTATGCTCGCTAGGAGACATGCTGTGTGATTTGTATGGCTGCCTGAGATGCAGAACTAAGTTGCTCTTTCCATAGTTGGTCAACCCAATCTCAGTCTCTTTCCAATGACAAAATAAATCGAAACCAATCTTACAGAAAGTCCGAGCTCCATTGGTAGCTATCTTGGAAGCAAACAGCAATGTTGCATGAATGGTGCTGATCTGATGGAAATCAACTCAAGAAATTGCGAAAGCACTGGTAAGAAATGAAGTGATGCAGTTGCCGTGTAGGATTTGATCCGCCTCAGTAAGTTCTGCGGCTGCATTTAAGATTGGGTCCAATTTTCAACGACGGCTTCCGCTCTGGTGTTTTATGATGTGTCTAAATACGCCCTCATTTGCATTCTTCGTTGGTAAAGATGCCATGGAGACTCGTCACCTCGTCAGGAGGCAGTCAAAACTGGAGTGATAATTGGTGCTGTTTCATTCCCAGCAATTGGTACTTCAAATGCACCACTTAGTTGACTAACGAAGCACAAGGATACTCATTCTAATGCGGTATAAATTCACTTCAACCCCAACTAACCGGTTATGCTCTTAGTAGAAAGCATATTGTAGGCACCGATTTGACTTCCAAAACAAAAAGGATGAAAGAGGGACGCACGAGCAAGGGCGATGAGTGGAGAGGAAGGAACCAGGTAGGTATTGAGCAATACAAGTGGTAGGACGTAGATGATCTGCAATCGACGTTTGAGAAGATTCCGCAATTTGTTACAACTTACTTGAACATCTTCTTTCGGCCTTCTCCGTCCATTAGGAAAGCAGTATTGAGCTCTTGAGCTCATATTAGACAAATTTTCTATCGCTAATGCACGAGAGAGTGAGGTGGAAAATCAAATACAGTGACCTCAACCTTCTGAATAGCGTGACGCATGTTAATTCTCAAGACAATTTTTCATCTTTTCATTTAATATTGAATAGAATGATGCTTGAGAAATGAATGACGAATGAGAAGGCGACAGCAATTCTGAATTTCGGCACATCACTCAGTCAAAATATGTGATGAAAAATGGGATTTGGTTGAAACAAATGAAAATGAGGTAGAGAGGAGCCCATAAATTTGAACAAGTAGAATTGGGCAAGGAGAAAGTGGGACTTATTGAGACTTATTTTGCGCAAGGAAAACGAACGAGAATATGGCCTAACAGACCATGGCCATGCCTCCCAGACAGCATTGCAAATCACAAAGCCTGTTACCAAACGAACAACGCCTTGTATGCGGACATTGTTGACAGCCCGCAATACCACCTTCACTTGCATTCAGGCATAGCTCTCGGTGTTTGAAATAAAGCAGATTGGTAAGGAGAGCAAAAGAAGCATTAAAAATCAAATCCACTTAACTTAAGCGTTCACAACTGCTTGTCTGATGCCTCAGGGTAACCGGTGAATCGCGCCAGAATGCGCCAACATCAAACGCAGCCTGTCCTCTCTCACTGCTAACCACCTTGCACGCGTTCATTTTATAGTCTCGATTGGAGCACACTTCAACAAAAGTCGCGAAAAGAGTGATTACATCGCTTCAGCGCCAATGTGGGTTCATGCAGTGAATTCAGCTATGCCACCAACTAGCTGTCCTCTCTTTAACTCTTCTCGTCGTCTTTGGTTCTGCCTTACCCTTTAAATTGTCAAATACTGCTTTGTTATTTGTTTTTAATACCACGAAATGCATAACCTCATTTTGTTTTTATTAGTTATATCAAAAGGGCATAGCTCAGCCCCTAAGTAGTTCTAGCTGACACTTTGGCTCAGGGCTTCTCAGGCAAGAAAAAGCGATTAAGGACAGAACAGAGAAGCTTGATTTATGCATTTAGCAAGATTTTGTTGGAAGTAGGGAGTTTTGTCTGCCTCAGGACTTGTTAGTGTTATCCCAGAAAATGAGCACAGATTAAAGGTCTTTTGAAAATGACTAAATTTATTAGGAAACGGATGGTCGATTTCATGATGAATGGTTAGAACTGCGGAAAATGGAGACTCCTAATTTCATCATAAGTTAACTATGTGCTAACCTGACAATTTGTGTTCCTTTACAGGCACAATTAAAGATAGAAAAAGAAACGCGTTTCCACCCCCACCTTAGTAAGACCCAATGATAAGGATATCGAAATGTACATTTCTTGGTATGAACAAACGAACACGAGAGCAGAGTTAGATTTATGAAGAGGTGAGGCAGCACTAAAGGAAACCAATGGACCTGGAAGGAGGACAGTTAGGCGTTGGCATAGCTGAAATCACTGTATGAATTTACATCGTCGCGGGAGCGATATTTTCACTCCTCTCGTGACTTCTGTTAAAGTGTGCTCCAACCGAGACCATAAAATGGGCTCGAACACAGAGGCTACCAGTGAGAGAGGACGGAAGGGCCAATTATGGAGGAATATGTTGAACCTTCTGATGCAATTCACTGGTTATCTCGTGACTTTCTACAGTGCGTCAGCTGCTCCGCTTTCTGGTATGTTTCATTAGAAGAAGCAGGAGCTGTGCTAGAATGCTAAGGAAGACGGATGTTGTCTCGACCATGATGCAGCTCGCCACGAAAGAGGCCAAGAACGTTAGTACACAAGGCGGTTGTTCTTTTGGTAACATGCTCAGCGACTTGCACCGTTGGCAGGGAGGCATGACAGAGGTATAACCTTCATGATCGGTCATTCCAGAATTGGTCGTATTTTCCGACTAATGGATTTTAAAGGATCCACTTTCTTGCCCAAATCACTTGGCTAGTTTTGTTGGGCCTCGCGTGCCTGAACTCATTTTTAGCTAAATTGCCTGACAGGAATGCCAAAATTCAGGATCGTTGTTGCCTTCTCATTCTTCATACATTGTTAAACCACGAGCTTTGCCAGTCCACCATGAGGAGAGGAGACTCTGCCTTAGGAATTCACATGCGACACGCTATTTAGGGACTCGAAATCATTTAACTCAATTTTCTGCCCTACTCTCCCGGTACAGTTTTGATGGATCGTCTTCTCGGCTAGAGACTTGAGACCAGGTTTAATCGAATAAGTAGTTGCAAAAGCGCCCATGCAAGAGGGGTGTAATAGATTGCGAAACGCTTCGGAGTCATTCCTTTATATTAATTACCTTAATTTGTGCGTCTTCCATCTATTTGAATTCTAAAAAACAAGTCGGTGCTTTATAACTTTTATCGAGGAAGAGATAAGTGATTGGCGCAGTTATTAATTTTTATGGGTCGAAATTTTCGGCCACTTCAGGAATTGCCAGCTTTAACCCGGACAATAAGCACACGAGAGCTCTAAGAAGCGGGTAATCAAAATCTCAATCTCAAATCTCAAGCTCAATTTCATTGTAACTTCACTGTGTGCCATCTTAGCGCAGCAAGACGATTTCTGCTTCTAAGCTCTGATGGTAAAGACAACAGATAGTACATTTCATGGAAGTTCAAGCAAGTGCTAAAGGACGAATGGTGTTGTGGGGAGAGCAGTTGAATGTTGGCGCAGCTGACTTCACTGTATGAGCCTATACCGTACCTAAGCGATATTTTCACTCCTGTCGTGAATTCTGTTGCAGTATACTCGAACCAAGACTATAGAATGTGTCCGAGCGCAGAGCAGCTAGCAGTGAAAGAATGCTAAAGAATTAAGCAAAGGGGCTGCATTCTACGTGGATGAGCAGGGTAATGAATAAGATTAACTCTAGATATAGGACGAGCACGTGTAGGTGATTGTTTCAAACAAAGATGTTTATTGTTTGGGTCAGAGTTAATGCGCCAGTCGCTCTTTGCTGTGATATACTTCATCATGATGATATTGAGGAAAGTCGAAGTCGCTTTTATACAAGCATTTGTTTGCTGGCTGACAAATTCTGAGATTTGCCCTGCCGCCATAAATTAATGACGAAGGTGTTATTTCTATAAACAGTCATGCCAATCTCGGTGGCTTTTCTTAAACAAAACAGAAAACAAGGAATATCAATTGCGCCATGCCTGCGTTTTTGCTTTTACAACTCCATTATTAAATTGTTCCTGTGAATTCCACTTTCGAAGCCACATTTTTGTTTGTGTTAGCCAAATCTAGCCTTTTCTTTAGCTACTTTGCAGTTGGTTACCCTGTCATTGCCCTCTTTGAGACAAAAATAAAGGGATATTGCAATTTAAAATTATTTTTTGTACGCGACGTTGCAGTTGCAAAGCTTTTATTCATCTTCGTTTTTATAACTGTTATTTGGGAAGCAATGAGTAATGCTGTCAGTTCAAGAATTTCTGGAAGCCTTAAATGGTAGAGGAGGGGCTTAGGTGGTCCGAAATGAAGTGTTGCCAATGTTGTTTAGGTTTCGACCTGCCTCAATAAATTTTGAGGGTACAGTTAAAATTGTACCCCATTTTTAGCATCCACGGTTGGTCTGGAGTCCTTCATTTTGCTTAATTGGGCCTTTATTTGCATTCTTCGTTGATAAAGATGCATGGCAAAATTGCAATCTCGTCGTAAGGCAGTCAAAGCCGGGATGGCATTTAGGTGTTTTTCATTTTCATTAGCTTGTACCTCGCATAATGCATTCATTTGATCAGTGACGTAAGGTTAAACCCATTAACACGAGGTGTCGTTTTTTGGCCTAAATCAACGGTTGTGAATTCGGCGCCTATTTTGCCTAATCGAAGGCGAGAAGATGAGATATGGATGCGATTCAAGCGGAAATGCAAGCGGTGGGACATTGGGGATGATCTGGCAACCTTTTCTACTTGCTGTTAATATGGGATGGCACTCTCGAGTTGGCATAAGACAAGATCTTGTTGTAGTAAGTGAAGGTCCCGTTACCACTGTAGGAGAACTTAAAGTTGGAAAGGTGGGTAAATTACCTTTGCGCACTGAATCCATTTAAAAATCGGGACGTAGGCCACTACATTACTAAGGAGGCAACTAAATTCAACGAGTTACAGCATCTTAGGATCTCATGGGCACATGTTCGTTTGCACATCCTCACCCATTTGTTTCCAAATCTGGTTGGCCTAAATTTACGCATTATCTTTTACACTAACCAAAGTCATATGTGTCAAAATAAAGCCCAATCAAAACAATCATACTGTTGCCAGCCAAGTGTCATCACGACTGCCTGATCAACCATTTGCATCGGCACTTTCAGTGCATAGTACTTCCCCTGGTGCCGTGGGAAGTTGTCGGGAGCGATCTGAGACAATAACAAAGCAACGATTGAGAGCATTTTACGCACTGCCAGTTAATTCAACCGATGAAATTCACCAGTGTAAAAGATATTAATAAGTAAATTTAGACAAACAGCAATTGCAACAATATAAGTGGCTGAGTGGGTAGACAAAAGCATTTACCTATTTGATATTTTGAGAGTGCTGTACATCGGTTTAAATAGCTGTCTCCTCGATAATGTAGTGACCTCTTCCCCTTTTCACCTCAAATCGGTGCAAGAGTTTATTTGCCCATTAAAATTATGCATTAGTAATGTATCTTTTTTCTTTGTATTTTGGTAGGCAGACCGGATAGGGATGAATCAGAGAATAAAAAAATTTTTGGAGTGGAAGTTAAGGAGAGTTTGCAAGTAGAGGAACTTATTAAAGTAATCTTTTAAAATCGTGTACAAATTTCACATTTTGATATTCAGTGTTAATTGTTTCATATTTCCGTAATTCCATCTGCCATCTCCGAATAGCCTCCATCAAAGTTTCAGAATCTGCTAAATTGGGGTTCATTGGCAATTGCAGTAGCTCGGATCGACGCCTAGTTCCGACAATTTTTTGGATTGAGCTCTTGTATGCGGCATTCGTCCATGTTCGTCATAATTACATAGATTATTAATAATATCCTGTCGGGTTATATCTGTAGTTTTCTGGGCATATATTTCTTCAGCTAAAAGTTCAGCGTCCTGTTTCAATTTTTCCAATTTTTCTTCTCTTAATTGCCATAGTTCTCCGGTTAATTTATAATTCTGTTGCCGTTGAAACCATGTTGCTGCTCTTCTGGGAACTTTCGTATGTGGATTGGCAGGCATTGGAATTTTCGTCAGTGGTTTGTATTGCATATATAAGTATATAAATATATACATATGGAATGACACTTGTAGAATAACCATTTGATTATCTGGTCCTGGAGTTGAAAAGTTTTGTTTTTATCTCCCATATACGATGCTGACCCACAATCACGTGGTAAGATGTGAAGTTTATCAGCCTTGAATGTAGGCGTTTTGTAGAAGTAGCGAAATGGAGGATTGGGAACACTGATTTCATGATGATATTCTTCTGTAGGTTTAACAGTTTTTACAGTGGGCATATCCATGACATCCATGTCCGAAATGTAAAATCCACCGCGACATTGCATTGTTTTAAAGCATCTAATCCTGTTATTGGACGTACCTTATCAGGAAAACTATCTTTGCTAATGCCAATCAGCATATAGTTAGAACTGTCAATTTGAACTTTTTCCACGGATATTATTCCTCCTGTTGCTTGCTTGTAGATGGTAGTAATCGGCTTATTTTAATGCGTGCTTTTCCAAATGAAATAAACGGATAGGACGAATTCCATTTAGGATTTAACATTGCTTCATTTTCTTGAAAATTTTATTTGTGGACAAATGGTTCTAAGAAGGCTGTATCTAGAAAAATGCAGCAGCTCTATTGTCCTATGCTTTTTCTTTAAATAAACCTAGTATTGTCACCATATATCGATTTCGGAAAGTCACAGCATGTCCTGTGTTACCAAGTGTTAACAATTTTCCAAATGGAATGGATTGGGTAGACATAGCAGTGGTTTTGTTTTCCATTCCTCCAACCGCTTTCACATCTCTTGTTTCCTGAGCTAAAACATTTTCTCTGGGCACTGGTTTGTCCTTATCGTCGTCAGCCATTTCTACTTACGTAGATAGAAAAAATGAAATATGTTATTTATAGACTACATTTATTTAAACAAATCCGAATTTTTTAAATAATGCCAATAAAGTGCATGCACATAAATGCGTTGGCGGTTCCTCTATGCTGCCAATTACGAGGTAAGAGGATATTTGATACGTAAAATTATGCTGCACAATTCTTGTGCGCAAAGCTTCTCTATCTGCACTTGCAAGTCGAGCTCCTAGATCTTTATTTGTAGTGATAATAATAGGTATTCTTTCGAGCCATTGCTTGGCACCATACTTAACGTCGATTTTCATATCAGTGCCTCCTAACAATAGCTTGAAATCGTCTTTTGTTGTCATTATAATTCGTGGTTCTTCCATCTGAGCAACTGTTTTATATAATAAATTATCAAATTGGAGGGCGCTTTGATCTCCTCGTCGTGTAATAGTTGCAACCTAAAAGTCGTATTCAGGATAAATAAAATGATTACTCTAAAAGGTGCCGTGATTAGTCCTGCTAAAAGCGATTTACCCGTATTGGTCATATTATATAAGCTTAATGTATTCACTTTATCTCGCTTACAATCCATGATATCGATTGCATCTTGTAGGAATCTTGATATAGATATGTTGTTATATAATATCATTTTTTCGAGCCATTGACAACCACTCTCCAATGTTTGCTGTTGTGTTGGATTTTTGCATTTTTGCTTTAATGCATGGAGGTTTTTAGTACAATTTCAACGTCTTCCTTCTTGCAGCAATTCTTTATTGCAAAAATGGATGTATTTCTTGGCCATTTCATACCAGTTCGTACCCATGAGAGCATTCGTTTCCATGGCTTCATCAGCACTAAATTTTCGGAAAATTTCTTCTGGACGGGTCATACCCCGTCTCCATATTTCATTCCGAAGATCTGCACAGTTAGACTTCCCGTTACCAATCTTCGATTGAGTTCTTTGATTAATATGCTCTTGTCGACTTTCAGATTCAGTACAGCATTTATCTGATTGTAATGCTGACATATCATTGACAATGTGACATATGTCCTCCGATTCATTTCCAACCAAAATGAGAGCTCCCCACTTGAATTAGTATATGACGAAGAAAATAAAACATGAATGTGATCATCATGTATAACACATATACATGATGTCTTTTCTGGCAATTTCTGCCAATTCTTTATAATTGCTGTGTAGTAATGAATTCCTCGAGAATTAAAACTCGAATTCTTCTCTGGGGAATCGCCGAGCCTGAAATATTATGCTTTGAAGCCAAGCTAAAGATAATAATTTAGTACTTTTATTATTACCCAGAAAATATCTGATCTTCCATTCCCTCGACCAAATCGTTTAATCTAAAGGTGCTTTCCAAGTCTTTTTAGCCATTGCTTGGTGCCATATTTAACGTCGATTTCCATATCTGTGCCGTCAAGTAATAGTCTGAAATTATCTTTCGTAGTCATTGTTATACGAGGTTTTTCCATAAGTGCTACTGTTTTATGTAGCAAATTATCGAATTGAAATGCACTTTGGTCTCCTTGAGGAGTAATGGTTGCAACCTAACATATTACTTATAATAAATAGTTATTTGCCCGAAGAGGAGCCGTAATAAGACTTGCCAAAAGAGACTTTCCAGTATTAGTCATTCCATATAGACATAAGGTGTTGACTTTGTCTCTTTTGCAATCCATTACATCAATGACATCTTGTTAAAATTGAGAAACTGGTATGTTATTATATAATAGCACCTTCTCAGGCTATTGGCAACCGCTTTCTAATGTTTTCTTCTCCGTTGGGTCTTAGCATTTGTGTTTTAAAACGTAAATTTTCAATATAATTTCGACGTTTTACTTCTTGCAGTAGTTCTTCGTTGCCAAAACGTATGTATTTTTTCGCCGTTTCGTACCTATTCATGCCCCTGAGGCCGTTCATTTCAACTGCTTCATCAGCAGTAAATTTCCGAAAAATTTCTTCAGGACGCGTTATGCCTCGGCGCCATATTTCGTTGGACTTTCTATTGCCAAGTTTTAATTACATTTTATTGTTGACTTGTTCTCTTCGATTTCCCAAATGATTGCAACAATCTTCACTTTGCAATGAAGGTCTGCTACTTACTATTCGTTTCCAACCAAGACCAATTCTCCTCTACCCTTCATATATTGCAAAATACGAACAATAACAATCTGCTTCGATAGTCTTTGGCTGTACCATTTCAACATTGGAACTCCAAAATCTGATGCTATCCTGTCGAATTTTCTGCTTGAGTTGGTATGAAACGAAGAAAACAATATGTGAACATGATTATCATGATTTACGTGTGTGCATTAAGTCTTCTTGAATAACTTCTGCCAGTTCTTTATAATTGTGGTATAGCAGCGAATCCCTCGAGAATTAAACTCTCGAAAACTTCCTTGAGAAACCGCCGAATTTGAAAAATGATATTGCAAAGTCAGACTAAAAATAATATTATATTATGATATTATTACCCAAAAGGAATCTGGCCTTACGTTCCTTCGACCAGGTCTGCCAATATGAAGGTGCTCTCCAAGTCTTCCGCACCGATTTCATTGAACAAGTTTTCAACGTCGGATCTACGTTCAATAGAGCTTCGTCCATTTTCGGATGTGTCTTCTTCCGAACGGGGCATAGATAGAAATGCCATGAAAGTATTCTTCTATTTATGCTCAACGGAAAGACTAATGCTATAGGATATGTATAATGCAATAATAATGCAATTGGATATATATTGGATATATATATATTAAATACATGTGTATACATATTTATATAATGCTGCTGTCTTCAAAAGAACTTTGTTAATTTAAGCATCTCATCCTCGCTAATGGTGGAAATCATTGTCTATTTGAAACTCTAAATGATTTTTCTGCCAATAAAGAAATGTGCTGGAAGTCATGCAGAAAACACTAATTTTACCAAATGCATTTATGCTTGTCTTTGCCGACTATTAATGCGAGCAGCACTCATCAAATTCTTTCAGCATGCTTCTGCAGCACTTTGACGTCGGGAGGAGCAAATTGACTCCTTACGGCGCTTTCTGTTTGGGTTCACTCAAGGCAAATTCAATAGAATTGCGAAGCTTTGTGTTGTAGCATGTCAGATGAAGAATGTATGCAGCGAATAGGAGCAACAGGCATTGTACGTTTTAATTGAGCTCCAATTCTCAAAAATTGATTGCATGTAATGGATGCTAAAATGCATGGTTGTACAGTTATATGATGACCGAATAAAAGAAGGAAGAGTTATGCCCAAAAAGACTGCATTTTTAGTGGGATGAGATGCACCTGACTGCTGTGGCTACATGATCCATCCTCTAGACAATTTGCGCTTCCTCCAAGAAGATTTTACAATCACCTTTGAGTCCCTACCGATGCAGAGAGAGAATAATAAAGCAAGACGGATTGTCTCGTGGAAATCCTTTAGAGCCTTGGTAGCTTTATAGCTCTCCGCTGACTGCTACATTAGTAAATTGGTGACCGTGGTATGTTAAGCGCCGCTAATGGTAACTTTCATACCTGCCTCAGTTTGTTAGAACCGGTTGCCCACAATGCGATTATAAGATGAATAGAGTGTGACCGTGTTAGCGGTTCTGCTTTAGTCGAGGGACAATGCACGTGATCGTATTTCTATTACATTCGATGGTAGTAATATGCAGTTTTGCTTTCGATTTGAGCGTCTAGTTGAGTAGTTGAGCTGATAATGGTTCAAAGAAGCCATTTAATCACCACTTTGGAAAAGATACGATCGTCGAGTTGCTGCACTATTTTCGCTTAGTCATGAGATGAGGAAGGTCCGCCATACTATGCCCACTGCCTGATAGACCGCAGTCATAAGTGCTATGTTGCAAATTTGTCGAATGCCTTCTTTTGGTTGCGAACCGTACTCTAGGATGTTTATGGTTGCCACTTTCGTGTCTAGTAAACACATCTCAAGGCGCTTTCATTGCACGGCTCATGAGCAAGTTGGACGGTGAGCCGTCCGTTAATGTAGGGACTGTAGCCCTTCGAGTCATAAAAGATCGACCCAAACCTGAATTCTATTTTCTAGACATGCTTTCTTAGCGAATTATTTTAGCAGCTTGATTAAAGTGCAAACCGATTATTCAATTCGTCCTTTGCTTATGTTTGTTTAGATTACGGTTCTGTCCTTGGAATACTGTGGGAGCTGCATAGTTCATTGAACAGAATGTCAGGCCTTGGCCTCTATGAGCCAATTCAGGCGATTGTTTCAGCACTTTTTATTCTCACTCACTTTGCTCAAATTTTTATTGTGGTTAATAAGAAGCCCATGATATCAGTACCTACTCTTTCCTCTAGAAACCCTACAAGCATAAGTTTGAGTGGTGGCATCGTCATGAGGTTTGGTCTTCTGAAACTGCTCTAAGTGGCTAAGTTTCGATAGAAGTGAGGAAAGTCTTGGGAACGTGAAAGTTACCTCTACCTTGTGTGCGAGACTTTGAGCCTCTTTATGGCTTCCACTTGACCTACTTGCTCTTGTAATCCTTGGAGAACTATTTGCACCAATAATCCTGGATCACTAGGTGCTCAATTTACTCACCGCGTTCGTGCTGTGTGGTGTCCCTCTAGAAGGGGGTGTGACTCTTTTCGTCAAATCCGACTGGCCACCTCTCTCGACAAGGTCTTTTCTTTTATTGCTAATTTCTTCCTCGTTTGCGCTCAATGCTCATCGCGTTTCTACCCCTCAATACTTCCGCCGCAGGAATACACCTACGACTTCATTCCAAAGCTAGTCATATCCATTGAGAATAGAGTTTAATGAACTCTTTGACTGACACTACAGAGGTATCCAACGGGATGCCATGAATGAGGTTGCTTGGAAGTCAATCCAGCAGTAGGATTAGTGTAGCAAGGTCGTCGGCAAGAGCCAATAACTCACTCAAAATTGGGCAAAGAAACTACGCATCTCAGAAATGCAGTTACTCAGGTCGCTTCTTAAGGAGAATGGCACAGACCTCCAGCAATGATATCCATGATGTGTCATTGATGTGGTTTGACCACTCACAGAATTTGAAGCTGGTAACCCAAACAATTAAAATGCAATGAAAGAAGTTAGGATGCTTGCCTGTCTCATGACCTTGGTTATGATCTGCAATAGCTCCAATGACAATTAGGTCACTAATATGCAAAACATGTCCCTATTCATACCGAGTTGATTTGCACGCTCAGACACCCACCCACTTCCATAGTTGTTAACTGGTGGAGTGGAGTGGGAATCCAATAATAAGTGGCTTGCTGTAGATGAGATGAGCAGTGGTGAAGCACAAATTATAAGCAGGTTGGCAGGCTTTAGATCAGAGCTAGTGTGCACATGAGTAAAATATTTCTAAAGACTAATGAAACATAGCAGGCTTAACAGAACTCGAAAGCGTCTAGCTTCTTCAGTTGCTCGTGTAGTTCTTAAGGAGCTGATCGCATTAGTTGTCCCCGGCTACTGGGCATTTAGGATACCCAGCACCTTCGTATTATGATGAGAGGATATTAGGAGGTCCCTGGTTACCAGTGCTGTGTCGAATCCGATACCTTGCCTACTCCCCAACTTCTGCTCAATAGACTCATTCAAGGATTAGGACGCGATTGCTTTGTGAGACAGAGCAGAATTCAGAACTATGCACCTCTAGAATGCGTTGGATATTTGTGCTATCGTGCAGTTAATTAGTCGAATTCCTTAATGAAAGTTCTCCGAAAGCTCTGGAAACTGGTGCATTACTCAGTCATTTATGGTTGACAAAGATGCCTTCTAAATGAGCTAGTATTCATCTGAGCAACAAATTCGACTTATTATCATGAATACACGTAAAGAAATCTTTGTCTGTTGGCTGTGTTGTTAGATTTGTCCATATGCACTTTATTCACGACAGGAGAGTATTAGTGGGAAGATTACATGAATTGTGGTGTTCATCAAGCCAAAATATGCAGTTCTTGTTAGTAGGGAGATAATCTGAAGAGGTTGTCAGCATACGTAATTGATAAGACATAGCCTTGCATCAAGATTCTTGCCAAATCAAAATAATGGCTGGCTTTAGTGAAGGTGCTCCTTAAACCAGGTGTCGCATTTTTAAATCATCGTAAACACCTTTTCACTTGCAAGATCAGAGGACATGTAATTAACAGGATACAAGAAGATTACTGCATTTAACAAAATTGCGATACAACAGAGGCGGAAGTAAGAGCAGAAAGTGATAGGAGAGGAAACAGCAAAAACAGGTAGTTGAGCTAAAGAGAAATCCCTCTTCAGCTTTGTTGACCGCACTTTGAGACGCTTGCAAGCAGGAATTCAGGATTTTATCCTTAGGTAAGATGGCTGATAGACGGAAAGCTTGGATGCTACAGAGGGCTAATTTTGTTTACGTTCTGGAAAAAGTACTCAACCTAGCAAAAGCTAGTTCTTGAACTGACGCCAAATGCTCCCATTTGGTGTTAGCAGTGTTTCTTCGGCATGCACACCTTCAGAAGAAGTGATGATGCAACTGCAACGATGATCATCGACGCAGAAGTGTAGAACCGCGTCAAGTGATCCAGCTGAAGTATGTACTTGAATTGGCCGGACTCAGCCATGGAAGCAATGTCTGCCGCGAAGGTGGTCAGATGTGTGCACTCACAGAGAATCTCCTCTGGGTTGTGATATCACAACCTTCAATGCATGAAAAGCAGGTCAAATCGCATCATATTCCATCATCTTGACTGAGCTGACATTCGCCTCCAAGCGCACCTACGATCTCCCATAGCACCCAGCAGAGATGTCACCTCCACCCTACTACGACATGCGGCATTGGAAGTTGATTGCAGCCCCTGACTGTTGCCAGCTATTTTCACGCACACTATTTTTCGCATCAGTACAAACGCCGTCGATCGCGAAGATAGGTGTTTGTTGTAATGCATGCATGTGTGTGAGATGCCATGCGGCAATGCAGCAAATATTTTACGCACAGAGAGGTAACGACCTTGCCTAAAATGCTCGTAAGTAGAGGAGGCTGAAAGTACTGTTTCTACTGTGATTAGATGCTGTGCGAGTCAGTAGCAAGGTTCCCAACACAGTGGCACGTCTTTAGCATGGCGATTGCGCAACCATGCGTAGCCTTAGCAGTCAACTCTGTGGAACTTTGACCGAATTGCTGAATGTTTGGCCAGTGCATGTCTGATAAATGCATGACTCATGGCGTGACAAAGTTGGGCGAGAGATTAATTGCATCTCGGCGATGGCTTGCAAAATCGGCTACAAATATTGCTACCTCAGAAAGATGGTTCACTTTTAGTACCAGTCGAGGCTTGTGCTTCCTACTATAACGGAAGATTTGACGGGTGCACAGAATCAGAGGAGTGACTTGTGCAGTCACACTTTTGCGTTAAGTCATTGGTGCTCCCTAGGTGCTAATCTGAACCTGAATTTATGGTAAACAACAAAATTGAAAGACTATTTCACGCATTCTCCTCCAAATTGGCAATGGTCTTCCTCAAAGCCGTGGAAGTTAATTAAGCATAAAGAAGTTGACCAGATTTGCACGCGAAAGAAACTCACCTTACATCCGCTGGTACGCCACGCGTCTTCACCCGGCGATACATGGACACACGAAGGCATAATGGCCGACACGTAAGCAGTCGTGCTTATCTGATCTCTAAATGGATATGGAACAGGTGGTGGATTTCTCTCGTCATAATGATTTAGTTCATTTGCTGAGAACTGACGATAGCCAATGTAAAAGAGATCCAATTCCTCTGCTCGCATTTTTAAATGCCTTGTCCGCGTAGACGCCTCGGCTTTAAGTCTACCCATGACGTCAGCATGGATGTGAAGGGAGTAGATCTGCTGCTTTTCCCCGACGTTGGACACGTTTCCTAGCCAACAGGGCACGGTGGATTATTTTGTGCCTTAATCAGCACTTGGAAGAATGTGACCACTCACTGCAAGCTGAGGTGAAGGACGGGAGCATAGCCCAGTAGAAGGAACCATAATCGTCCAGAACTTGCAAATCCGGTGGAATGGTAAATCTACGAGTCAAGAAGTAATGACACTTTGCAACGTCAGCTTCAAAATGGAGCATGCTAGTGATGTGAACGATGTGGCGCACCTTGCAACTACCAAGTACTGGGGACAGGTTGTGATTTCAGTGGGATGTAGTTGGAAAACGAAATTACTTTCCGCTTGATTATTCTCAAATCTGTGCATGATGAGAAGTTGATGAACCAGCGTTCCATCCACAGCCATGACGGGTCCTGGTAGTTGTACTTCCTGCCCCCAAAACTCTGTATTGCTGCTTATGGCACCGCTCGCTGACATGTTCTATGCAGATTAGAGTGAACATTTACGCGGTGTTTTGGAAGTGCCTCTGTGGTCTAAAACTGTGGGTTGAAGGCTAACCTTTGTGAGTGTAAAACGGAACGGAAGCTGAGTGTCGGACAAATTGAGTGTTGTTCCCTCAGCATAGAATGTTAGCGAAACAAGGCTGGATTGTGGATTGCACTGATCCCGGTTAAAGAAAGGGTAGATGTTGTCCGCAAAACGACTCGTCTGAAAACCCGACGATGACTCATTAGGTGAATTGTGTAAATGCGACTCGTAGAGGAAGATGGTTGGTGGCACTCACACGTATTACAACATCCTTGTGAGTCTGCAGTTCTGTGACGTGTGGGACGATAATGTTTCTCTCACTACAGGCTTCACGGTAATTGGATAGATTCCACTTCACTACACGACAGAAGCGTACGGAACCGCCTGGGCTGAAGTTGGACTGGAACATGGGGCCCCCAGGCACAAGCAATTCATGGAGGCTGCCAGCTAGCACGCTGTCTATCCTTGCCAACACCTCAGTCAGTGCTTTTGCCTGGTAAACATCGCAAGTATGCATTACATTGGGAGGAAGGCAATTCTAATTTTGGTTTCTCAAGTCGTGAGCATGAGGCAATAAGTGGAGTGTGAGAGTAGAGTAGCAAAGAGGTGAACGAATCTAATGTGGATAATGATTTAGGGTGGAAATAATGGAATGGGAATGCGTGAATAAATGCAGGTGCTAAACGTCGTCCTGAACCTCACTTCAACCAATCCAGTTAAGGCGGGTCGAATGTAAGCAGAAGTGACTCACGGTTAGTCTTTGGGCTTCTTGTATGCGTTTCAGAATTGGCGCGTCGATGGAGTCCACGGCTGGAATTAGAAGTGACATGACTTAACTGCCATAGGTTTAGCAAGAGCTGCAATCGTGGTAATAATGCGTGCAGTACTGCACCCTTTTGCTCATGATGGGACCAGAGTGCACCTAACTTGTTCAATTCGTGGCAACGTTAGTCAGGTGGCGAACACTAAAACCGTATTTAGTGCGATGTACAAGGGTCCGTAGGACATTTGAGTTGGCCGTTCGACTCATATGCGCATTGAGGCGTGTAGGGTGGAAAAAGGTGCAATAACATCAACTTATGATCCGCATCGATGTCGGTTTCGTGGTCGAGTTCCCGTGTGCAGACACCTCTGAGTGAAGGGTTGGCATCGCCGTGTTGATAGCGCATTCCCTATGACAAGGCGTCAATTTCGTTTAACAGGATACCTCAAGGAGGTGGACACCAATGTTGGTGTATCCGTGGACCAGATTGAAAATATTCTGGAATGAAGATTCACTTAGAAGTTGCGGTAGCACATGCGTCACCTCAACCAGCTTCGACTGAATGCGCTTCATTGTTGTGAAGGTGATTTCTCCGGTGATAGTAGCAATGGCTTCAAAACCAGAGGATAAGGGTAGCAGAAGTTCATAATTGACCAGACTGACATGTTCCAGAGCTCCAGCCAGCTTTTCAGTCAACTGCAAGGTTATGTACAATCAAAGTATTAGAGGAAGGAAACCCCAAGGGCATTTTGTTCAATTTGCCTGGGCCTTGATTGGTTAGTCAATGCTGAAAATGCGATTTACTTGGAACTTTTTAGCATAAACGGAGCGTGTGCGGCCTAGAATTCCATGCAAATTTAAAAAGGAAAAGGACAAACCTTAGCTAGTATTTCGCGTTTCAGGTCTATCACGTCAGGCGTGTCTAAAGTGGTAAAGAGGCAAATTTATCAGAATGGTTTGCACGGCTCATTGAAAGGAGGAGTGAGCACTTGACAAATACGGAGCTTACTGTGGATGAGGCCACCTTTCATAAATGCTCTAATTTGCGCGCATATTGCCTGAATGGCTCCCGAAATGGTATTTGGATCGTCAGAAGCAATCGCCGCTTCCTGGATATCAATTTTACCGGACAGAATATCATCCATTTGTTGTTCCAATTCATCTGGTGCGCTCTAAATGGGCTGGAAACACAAAAACGCAGTTGTGGTGGCATGCTCCTTAACCCACGTATTGGCGGGCGAATAAGCGGAGCAATATGTGAGTATATAGATAGATGGATATGTGTGAGTGCGTGGATGTATGAATATAAATGGATGAATATAGAAGGAAGAATGGGAGCTGAACTAAAAGGGTATGCAGACAAGCACAACAGGAATGGGATTTTAAATTCACTCACCTTGATAATATAAAAGCACTTGTCGATGTATAAACTGGAATTTGGGATACTACCGATGCACATCTGAATGCCCTCTTCAACAAGAGGCAGAATGCCGCAAAATGAAGGTCTCGTAGAAATACCGATAGTTAACTGCTTTTCGGATGTTTTTGCTACGAAAATCGTTCATTACACTAACTAACCACCATAAAACTCCAAAGTCCCCTCTATCGGCGGACAGTTGCAGACTATGCAAACACGCTAAAATGCGCGTACAAAAGTTGGAGCTTCAAGGGAGCAATCATCACATGTGGGCGCGGAGTGGACCCCTAGGTGTAGATAGGATCGCAGATCACTATCATAAAGCCGATGCACATTCATATAGACGGTCAGTAGCGTTCCATCTGGTAGTGGACGGATGAAGCGAGGAAAAATCACAATCGTGTTTGTATCCGAACCTAACAAAAGGAGAGGTACACACATCCTTATCATTGCAAACCAACAGCTGGACAAAAGTAGAAGGGGCGTTCGAATTAGGCATTGACATTTGACTTGACAGCTAAGCTACCACAGAAATTTTACGAGTCTGCCCTATCAAGCCACGCCTATTCAAGATATTATGCAGCAGCGTTAGTCGGTGGGTCTGTGCGTGTATACCAATGTGCATGTGAATCCGCATGCATGCAGTAGTATGTAGTGGTGTGAAATGACGTCCAACTTGCGGACAACTACTTGCACAAAGCAGCCTAGACATTGTATGTGCAATGATACAACCTCTGGACAGCTTATCCTCACATGATCTGCGGCAAAATCGCTGACTATTTTGGGTTGGCTCAGCCACTGTGTTGAGAGCCTTTCTTTAGAAGTTGCCTCGAGGGCAGTACATGAATGCTGCAATTGTTTCATAAGCATTAACTTAATCCCGCTGTGCACTTTGCTCCACCCTTTTATCAGCATTGCAGTTTTTCTCTCACTCAAACGTCCCTCATAGTTCAGAAGATCTGCACTAGCTTACCTTCTTTATAACGCCACAATTCACCCGAAGCATTCGCTTTTGAGCTGTTCGGAAACGAGAATACAGCATGCCAAATGAATTTGGCATTTGAAAAATCAATGTGACCATCAATTGCACCGCTGATGACCACAGGTTCGGGTGAGCTTATGACCAATGTCGCTGCAGTGCATCGTGGCCTTATGATCTTGCAAAGTTGAGCAATTAAGCAATGCTCTTCTCACCTAACGGATAAATTCGCTTCCAAACTCCTCCTCTGCCGAATTTTGTGTGTATCCCTATCCTTTTTAACAGACTTATTGACATAAATAGTCATTTCGTAATGTCCATCCATTTTCACCTCGGTTGGAGGCAAACATATATCGCCATCTACCTCCTTCACTTCAAATATCCTTCCTTCTTTTGGAACATGCACTGCTGCGTAAAGGAAACCGATGCTCTAAGGAAAGAAAGAAGGTCAACCACGGTGTCGGTAGATGTGCTTGCCTCACTCGGATGAAAATCAGGTGGCGAATTAAACCAAAACCTTGGCGAAAAACACATGCTCTGGTTGTTCCACAGAAAGTAGTAAAAGTTGTCGGTTTTGTGAAGGTATTCAAACTGCATTGGTGCGGACCATAATCCTGGAGATGACCCATTGGCTTGAGCTACACCAATGCTGCTTCGTTGGTAGTTCTCACATGCGAGAGCAAAATCCTCATCATCAAGGACTTCAAAGGAGCGACTAGCCTTCAAACTGATGCCATCATCGCCATTAGCAACAGCAGTTATTGTGTATTGGCCCGCCGCCTGCAGTGCATTCAGTCTTACTGGCAATGTGCATCACTTACGGCTATAACGAAGTCAGTTGTGGATTCTGTACCCCTGATCACTTTTTCGAAGTACTGGTAGGGATTTTGTTGATTTGCAAGACACCACGCTACTTACTTGACTCTTCCCTTAACGACATCCACCTTGAATGCAATACAGACCCCACTATTGAAGATGTCTAAGCGTTTTCCACATCCGGGGAAAAGCTTGGATCCCACTTTCTCGAATATGGAAATTCCAGCAATTGTTGGCTTGACTAATCCTACCATTGAGGAAGCGAAGTTGATATGCTTGAATCGCCAAAATAAACATACCAGATGCTGAGTCTGACTGGGTGCTGGAAGGGAACACATTGATAGGAACTTCAACACGCCTTGTTGTAGTTTGTTGCTCCCATTCATGGGTCTCCAATAGGGCTACCACTGAGTGCATACCTTCCTGAGTAGAAGATCCACGGAAGTGTATTCTTTTGCTTAAATACATGTCCAGCTGTACCTACAAATTAGTGCCTGTCTGCACATTGAGTAGGTCAGTCCTTGGGCGACCGCAAGTGGCCTTCACGAATGCAACCTGACACAATTTTGCCACCTACTGCACTCATCATAGAGTATGCCCAAAATTGGCCACATCAAGGGCGCATTAGTGGGGAACTGACTGGCATAGAGTAAATGGAACAGTGTATGCCCATTTGTAATAAGTTAAGGACTCTACAGAAACCTCACGTTTTAGTCCTGACTGAAGGATAATAAGAACATCAACTGGGCGCTGTGAAACTTAATCACTAACTATCCATTGGTCCGCTAACCATCTGTGTTTTGATCTTGAAGGTGAATTTAATCCTTAGAACCTGGTTTCTTTGCATGGGAGAGCAATAGGCATCAGACTACTGCCTTAAATAATGTGACAGTTACAAAGAGGTTTTACTTACTGGGTCCAACTTATAACCTGCCTTTAACAAATGAATTTGGCAAATGAATGTGGTCTACTGCATAGCATAATTTAGTCCTATGCAACCCTTATAGAGCAAGCGTTCTCACTGCAGCCTATCCGCAACAGAGGCAGAAAAGTAGCCCATCATCATTTCTGAGGGACTCAATGATTAGCCTATCAGCCCTTCTGAACGCCCTAACAATAATTATAAGTAGGCCTCTTCTGTGCGAACGATACGCTTGCGTCTGAGACAGAATGGACAACGAATCACCCGTTTGGTGCAAGAGCAGCTAACCTACCACAGGAACCGCTTGACTTGGTGGTTGCGGATGTATTTCGCCCACCCTTGCGCATGTCATCGCATTGCTGAATTCAAGTCGAATTCCATCACTTTTTAGGCGACTGCATGGATCTTTGATTTTACGCGATCGAATTGTAGACTCCTGATTAATTATGGTCCGTACCTAGAGGGATAAATAGAGCAGATAAGAAAGGGGTGGTAAAAAATACAGAAGCTAAGAAAGCAAGAAAGCGATAATGAAGACACGAGGAAAATGTAAGGCGAAAAGAGGCTGGAGGTGAAGAATGAACCACGGATTCTGCATTTGAAGCAGCTTGGGTTCCATAATCTACCATACTTGCGCCAGAACAATGAGGAAGGTCATGCTTCAAGGAGTTGTTGCTATTCTCATTAGGGTTGGATCATGTAAGGCAAGCGAATCAGTTCAAACTAACAAGTACATGTTTAGCAAGAAAGTAGGCGAAACTGGCGAAATTTATTTATAAATTAGGTTTGGTGACATCTCTGCCTCTCTCTGCGCATGTGTTAGCTGACTCACTTTAAAGTTGGTTTGGACTCCATCTGTCGCTATTGAAATGGGACGAAGATGACGCGATCGGGAGGTCGTGGAACCGTAGGCAAATATTTCTGGTAAGGAGCAATTGATTGAATTGTCTTTAAGGTGCCTTAGTGATGCAACACCGAGAGATAGCAGACTGACTTCTACGACGATGAAACTGTGACATTTGCTGACTGGTAATCATGATTTGGCATCAGTATGCACGTATGTGTGTACATTTTGCGTTCCTTAACCAACGGTTGCCAGTAGAACACTGCTGGTAATTAATATTGACTATATAACACAGCAAAACACAGTACAACATGCCAGCAAACCCGCGGATTCATGACCGAATGGTGGTCTACCCTGCCGTATTGGTGTAGCTCTGGCTCCGTTTTCGTCGAGCATTGTGAGGTTGTACTGGAAAATTTTATTCACAAACACTATGCTTGGACATTCGAAGTTATACACAAAGTCGAAAAGAGTCCCGCGAATCCTCTGTGATGATTTATGCGCAAGCGTACTCTAAATATGTATTAAAATATGACTTTGGAAGTTAAGCTTTTACAAACCAGAACGCTCTGGATTACGAGGATGGCCACAAGGTGCGCTACCATTGAGGAGAGCTACTGTGCCACTCTTACGCCAGGAGCTCAGTGTCCACGCTATATATATGCAGCTACAAATATGAATGAGAACAATGGACCACTTCTAGTGTGCTCTCATCAAGGCAAAGTGTGTCGCTTTTGAGGTCCTATTATTTCCATTGAATCGGATGGAATGCCCGAGGTGTGAACGAGGTTTGAAATGGGCGCAGGCAATGGGCAGCCTGGGCACAGAATTGGGCCGTTTTATGTGCTTCCAATGTTACAATGAAGTACGTGTGCTATATTAGTGACAGGAGTAGGCAAACCCATGTTTTAACTGAACATCAGGGCTGAATACCTTGTCAAAACGCCGTGGCGAACACAACACACCCTTTCCTCTTGCTACTCTTGCAGATGAATGCCTATCCCAAAAGTGACTTGCATGTAGCATATGCCTACCATCGGACATGATTCACTAAGTGAATTCCTCTCACTATAGATGGTTTAAAGTGAACGAAGTGTTTGCGCTAAAATTGTTAGCCTTAATCTGTGTTCTATTAATAGTCCAAGCAACTCCCAAGCGATTAGCACACCCGTTGCTCTCTCTAAACTAACGCCCCATTTGTGTGCCAGTTTGCTCCTTTAAGAGTAAAATGCAAAAGTGAATTCCTATCCTAACTAAGGACACCTCTTAAAAAGAATTAAAATTGTGTAAACCTATACTTTAGTAACCTATTATGCGACAGTTTCTGAAAATTCAAAACACAGCGCAACGAAGATTGGGGTTTATAATTGTGCTAGCGAAATTGTTTTATATCGAATGAGTGCCGTGCCTAACGAAAATAATAAAATTATTTGCTTACTGATTTAAAATGTCTTGATTTTAGGGGAATTTCAAAAGGAGAAGATAATTTACTGACCGCAAGGCCCGCCACTTCAACTGGAACGACACCACTGATTATATGGAGGGTAAAACGTTAAGTAGACAGAGGGAGCTTGATCAAATTATAAAGGTGTCTGTTATGCACCAGTTACTTGGAAGAACAGATGTGTTCATAATCTAGGCGCTAATAAGCATATAAGACCTTTTTTCAGTAATACGCGTCATATCTAACGTGAAGTAATGCTTTCCAAAAGCAAGTAGAACCACTAAACACACTTACCAAGACTTTACCCAGGACGCTCTTTTGATTGATTGTAGCCAACTGGTAGGATAAGATTTAAAAAAGATTGCAAACCACCAATTATGAAATTAGCTAACAAAGGAGCTCAAACCAAGCCTAAATATTCTTTTTGTAAGTAATAAGCCGTGATGAGTGAAGGCCATATTTTGGAACTCTGCTGACATTGGCGAGAATGCAAATGCCAAACGGTTTTTAAAAATAATTGCACTGCATCAAGCACAAATGCAAAATTGCACTATTAGCCCTGGTCTTACCGCAAACATTAAAAACTTGGTCACGCATTGCATGAAATTTTGATACAGGTACAACTGAACTTGAAGGCCAAGTGCTCGTTGCTCAAGGATGCACCTGCTACTTAATTTTCAGGTAAGGTATGCTTCTGACAATACCAAGAGCAGTAATGCAGTCTGTACCCTGCTTCAATTTCGTTTTTTGGCGATTAACTTTCAACAAACTAACAAGCCATTACCGTAACGAATCAAAGTATGTTCAGTAATTAACAAGACACTAGGTCGTACACGAACGTAGAAAGATGAAGTGCAATAGCATTTGCTAATAGCTTTGCCGGTCCATGCTTTCGGGCGCCTTGTGATTGGGAGGATGGTCGCAAGCACTTGACAGACTACTATTTGGAAGTGTGCGCAGCTGCAGAAGTCTTGGCCTACGGAAGTGGTCTTCGTGCAGGTGCGCTCAAGAAGATCGTGTGACGAAAGTGCGCCCGAATTACAAAATGTAAGCCAGACACTTGTGTAGGTTATGTGGTGCTACAAACGGCAGGAATTTCCCACATCTGACACACTTCACTTAGTGTTTATAAGCTGGAGGTGCCTAGCTTCTGTTTTATTATCAAGCCAAAAAAACAAATGAATTTAATAATTGCGCATTTGCACATATGCCGTTTAACAGTAGGTTCAGTTGACTTCCATCGGGTTGTTAGGCTTCTTAAATAATGTCAATCTGCAGTGTTATTCGATTGACGCAATTATTTTGCACGAATCGGAGTCGATTCAATATTGCATTCCAATGGAGATGCAGACGATGCCAACGAAACTTCGCCCAAGCCAGCCATCAGTTTATTCGTTCATTATTGGAGCTAGAATTAAAGAAACAGATTCAATGCAGCTAAATTATGCGTTCAGCCAACGTTTTGCACTCAAGCCACATTTTCGTTATGCGGTCATCCTCGACGTGCCAACACGAGGGAGCAGTTGAGCAAACCAAAGCCCTCATCCCCATAAATATGCAAAAGCAATAATTTGCCAGGTTCGCGGATCCATTTCCCGCAGAAAAGTAGGACTTGAACACACCCAATATGACGTCCAATTTCAATTGTTAATTAGATCCAGGCTTTTGATTTCGGGTAGAATTTAGTACCTTGCTAGCCACCGTGTATTCTGATATTTTTCTTATAGTAGCTACTGTTCAGAGCGAAAGATTTGGTATATGGATGGTAACGCCATTGGCATCAAAAAGTAAACAGTGTTATTATGAACATTGTGGTGTTTGATCTAAAGAACTTAGTTTAGTGACGTTTGTGTCACCTTTGGGATGTTTTATGCACCAGAGGCAGTGAAACGGAGACCTTCTCTGACATCTGGAACAACTGCCCAAAGGTGTGCTGCTTTCCTCTACATCAATCTCCTCGTTGAATTTCACCACCATTATGCTTCACTTGAGAAGAAGTGGGTTCAATGACACACTTAGATACCTAAACATACAATGCTGGACAATAATTCCTCCAGCGGCGAACATGGCTCCATTTAGGCACTAAGTTTCAACGACGTAAGCAGAATTGATGAAGCATAAACAAGCGCTTGGCCCACATTCTGCAATTTGAGCACACCATCATCGCATGATCGTTTTCGACGCCTCTGAAAGTGTGATCATCTAAGAGTCCAAATCAAATGTTATCATAAACAAGCATAAATAGTAGCCTGATGGATGTGTAGGCGCATCCTCACAGCCACACATAGCTGTAATGTATGAATGAATTTGCGCTTTCGTGTCATGAACAACGGTTTTGGAAATAACGTCTTCTCTTTCGGCATTATGGAAGCGGTTGTCGACAAGGGTCAAACAAAGGTTGGAGTTCAGAATGGATCAAATTGCATTCAAAAATGCTGTCTTAAGGAGCTTTAAAAGGATATGGGTGAGTTGTCCTCGAGTCTGACTCTAAATTTTCTCCAATTTTCTAGCCACACCCTTGCAACACCATCTCAACTCTGCCTCATTAATACGGCTTAACTAACTTCTCAGCACTTAAATGTCGCTATTATTTTGTTGCCAAATGCTAGATGGCAAAGTAAATGGCTATGGAGAAGTTACGCAGCCAAAGGATCATGAATCAGATGTCATTTTGAACTTGTGGAAACCACTTTTGAGCTGGCATAATGTGTCGTAAAAGTGTGGGTGAAAGCGGCATGGCGCTAATACTGGGTGGCGACCACAGTATTGGAAATTGGATCGACTGTGAATCGTTTGGAGATTTTTCTGAGCTGAATTGTTGTCTAGGTTGATGCACAGGCTACTGTCTGCATTCTCGAGAGCTCTGCTTCTCAGTACACTCATAGCATGCCTCTCCTCTTTCTTCTCAACGGAATCAGCTCCTTGTTTTGGGCATTATTACAAACCTGAATGATGCTCCTTGACCCGATTCATGTTGCAGTCTTCAAGCCAACCCACTACTTTACTTTGGACTGAACGGCAAAAAGGCAAGTTCACAACTTACTGCCTGTTTCAGGAAGTTCATAAAGGGTCTTGATATTCCGTATTTTAATATGGCCGATATGTGAGTGATTGGCACTGAGAGTGTCATGCAGACAACTCTCAAGACTATTATGCAATTTTGGTGAGTACTAGTTGAAAGTCATGTGTTTTGGGAGGGATGTAAAAACATGATTATTCGAAAGTCCTAATTGTCGAAACCATCTGAGCTTCAACATTGACGGTTTGGATTCCAAACACGCTAAGAGAACAGGAACCCCCGTTTCGGGCCAAGTATAGATGCAAGACTCTTGGCTGAACACAGATTCCTTTGGCAATCGCTTCCATTGGTTCCTGTGAGAGTTCGGTTTAACGAAACGCACTTACTTAATAAACTTTTCATGTACTGCTCGGAGGCTTAATAACACGCCTTAAAATTTCCACATGCATCGGAACCTACTCTGATGCAGCAGATTATTCGCCTTAACCATCATGAAAATTTGCTTCTATGATGACCAAATGAAAAAGCAACCGTCGTCTTTTACCTTGCTATTCAACATATTTTGTAAGCAAAATTTCCTCCTTACCTAATTCAAAGGTCTTTAAAGTACTTCCCACCCATTTCGATGCAGTATTACTTATAGTAAAACTGATTAATTGGTAGGAGCTAAATTTAAAAATTAGTCTATTCGATTTAGATTTCTGAAATGCTTCGTCAACACTAACCGGTGCTTACTTTATGGTAACTAAATGCATAACGTCGCAAACTTCAAAGTCACTTGTTCATAATTCTAGTCCGTTGAAGCTAGTAAGTGCTCCATGTGGTGTTAACTCCAAGCTTGAACCCACCACTCAATGTTACAGTTGATTCGGAGACCACGCTTAGTGACAGCGTGGTAGTTGATTCAATTTACACTGTCCATACGGTAACACATGCTTAACCAGCTTAATAAGATATGGTTCTCACTTGTTTGAATGAATAGCAAGCGAAAATAGGGCTGTGCAAATGAATGCGTGCAATACCTCATTAAGCCGACAAAGCATGCGTCAATGTATAAATCGTGTAAATAAAATCGACCGCAACACCGCAATTAAACATGTTCAGTTTTCAATGACTTAATTGCGTTCAAGATTGATGACCCTATCACCCGTCCCTGTGCTGACCTTGTGCGTATACGTGGATTCGCATGTACGTGCGTGCCTGCGTGGATGAATAGATAGGTGATTGTTTTGAACGTAAGTTTCAGCTTAATAGCAGTCTGTCAGCTAATCTGTCTCAAATTCATGAACTCCTCTCACCAATCCATGACCACAGACCTACAATTAGATAGTATCCAAGGTCTCAAGCAGCAATCCATGCTCATCCTAAATTTTTCTAAGTTCAAAATCTGTTTGTCTAGCTAAAATATGGGTTTTAAAGTGGCTGGTAGAGTGCTTGACTATTTAAAATTAACTTGAGATATAGATCACCATACATTGGCACGCCTCGTTCATTCAACTGAGACAAATGCATTAGTTGAGTTGAGGAGATCAAAGTAGGAAGCTTCCGACTCATGTAAGCGTAGTGCTCCAAGTGGCATGAAAGACTCGCTGCAATTCGTAACAGGAGTCTCTGTATCTTAAGTTAGCCTCCCATTCGCTCTGAGTTTGTCCACTCTTATTGGTGACATGAATGTCAAGCATCAGACATTAACTCTCAAGTGAATGATAGTTTGGTGGTGTGTATGGTAAATAGGCTTACATCGTAAGTGGTGCCCTAGCCTCGCCAAACTCTAAAGATAGGATACCTTGGTTAAACTCGTATTGAGCTGCCGTAATTGTAGCCAAATTCCTCCACTGATGCCCCCTATTACTCTTCGAATCTATCTACCACTCAATAGGCTAAAATAATAAGCGACACAGTGTTATTCCTGCGCCTTCTTTTCCAGTCTGGCTCCGATGATGTGCTACATGCCACCTGACTCGACTTTTCACGCTGACCATGCTTATTTGGCGTGATATGTGTGGCAGTACACAGTTCACCGGGCGAAAAACAGGAAAACACTCTGAGTAGTGTGTTTGCTTTGAAGTTACGCTGCCAGGCACGGAACTGAGTCTAAGACTCCACACTTGCATGCCGAACTTGACATATGAGATGTAGCATCGCTTGGGTAAACTTGCTTGCGTGTAGCTTGAGTCGCCATAGGGCAGCACTGCAATTAATTACCAAGCAGAAGGATTGCGACGCAATATTTTGCGACATCTCATGTAATTCTACAAGCGCCTTTAAATAAATTGGTGCATGTGCACACATGAGCAAACTCCGCTTGTAAATGATTTCAGCAAGATTTTACTTAAAAGAAATCAGCAAATCCAATGGACCTAAAAGATTGCTTGCATTTAAACGTTACGAGACAATAGCTAATCACGACGACTCTGCTCCACTCATCTAATCCATGTGCGTGCCAGCTTCACTGAGCACAAACTTGGGCATATTCACTCGCCTTTTCGCTTTCCTTTCGCATCACCTTGATGCAAACCATCCTTGCGAATTGAGAGTAGAGCGTCGACTTCTGCATTGACTCAGAGAAATCGACACAGAATAGCACTATGTAAATGATATTGTAGAATGAATTTGTTTGCGAACACAACAAGAAACATATGACAATGGAGACCAGACAGCAAGCGCTAAATGCGTCCTGCAGCATGCTAGAACTAAGCCGATTACTGATTGCGTGCAAACACAAAACTATACTATTTACATTCATTTAATCGCCTGACAATGTCAGGCGCGTTTAAAAGAATGCAGAGCTCGATCATGTGAGCTCAGACACAGCCTTGGCGGGCAATTTTGTATGCTGCGCATTAACACGAAGCTCTTTGTCTTGCAGCACTGCAATTAATTACCGGGCAGAAGGATTGGGACGCAAGTGGAACATCTGGTTAGGCTAGAGTAGCCCTAACAAAAGACAGTGCGCAGATTACAAATGGAATTGAATGTAGCCTGCTAATAGCACACAAGTTTGGGGTCCGCTGAAGAAAATGTTGATAATTTATGGTCGGCTTTCCACTAGAAAGTCTTTTCACACACGCTTTAGAATGAAGCTACTGAGCGTATTCACTCTGCATTCACAGGATTTCTTCATTTATCACTTTTATTGAGTTCAGTAAGCGTTCAATGCATCCGGTGCTAAGGGACTTGACATTCGCTACAAACTTGACGTAATCGCAGAAATTTAGTACCAATTGAAAGATTTTTCTCTCCGACATCGACGAAGATCTGCATCTCCGATTGCCAAAAGGAGAAAATTAACTGCCTACTGTCGTCGTACTATTTGGTACGCTTTGTGTTCAAGATCCCATCTTGACTTGATTTAAAGGTGGCCAACAGACTCCTACCCACTTAACTACAGCATTTTTTCCTGGCGAAGATGAGCTGGAATGTTCAGCCTGGCTGTCAGCGGCGGTTTCGGAAGTGAATTAGAATCTTACTTCGAAGCTTTACCTTAGCAATGTGGTAATTCTATCTTCTCTTTTCCAAAAGACCTCACCAGCCTGCCATTCATCTTTCATTGTGGAGCTGTCAAGCACTTTAAGTTAGCAGTGGCGTCATATTCCAGATCCTACAATTCAGTTCATCAAGAAAACAGACTGCTTTCTTCCGCATTTAGCCATTAGGATAATTGATTTCAGCTTCCCACAATGTTTCTTTCATGAACTTCTGGTCCCAGGCACGCACTTGTTGCCTCAACTTTACACATTCGTTACGGCGTGCGATCACAACCGCCACTGGCCCGTCATTACTTCTATCGCCGATGGCGCTGAGGTGGCATAGAAGCTGGAAATACAGACATCTTCCTCTAAAGTGCGTAGGGAGGTAGAGGCTTCAGGTGTGCCTAAGGAAAGTGGGGCAAGAGAAGGCATTTTCATGCTAAATGTGCCTCGTTGCCTTCGATGATCAGGCCCTAGGCTTATCTTAAGAACACATAAGAAACCTCAACGTCCTTTGGGACCTACCTCCACCCATCTGCAAACATAAACTCTAACGATGTTTATCTTTAAAATACCCCGCTGCAAATGGTTCGAATTTTGGCTTAATGCTAATCAGCCGCCTGACAGATGTCATTGCAAGGTCCCTATCAACATGTCAGATTCTGCAGCAGTTGTGTTTGATTTAATTGAAATGCAGCTCTACTCCAAACCAGTGCTTACCTTAAAATTCAACATGTCTACTGATTGCTCAAATTAGTTCATTTACAATCACTTTGCCTTCAGGGTTTGAGAGTCCTTCATATTCGCAACGCAGCGCGAAGCTTATCCTTGAGCCAGACAGAACGTACACACTGCCATAAATCTACCAGACGATAGCATTCCATACAGTTGCACTTCAGTCTGAAGAGTTTGTGCACACATCAGAGCCACTTTTACTGCACTCAGTCCTGCTAACCTGCCATCCACTACCTACTGTTTTCATTTGGCGTTCATCAAGCGGTAGTGACTTGCATCATAAGTTCTACGGTTTAATTCATCAAGGCGACAGATCCCATTCTTCTACTGCTTCTGCATCCGATAAATATTAGTGAATTACCCATAACTATCCACAAACGATTTTTTTGCTTTTGCCTACATCCCTCGTAGCCTTTCTCCTCTCTCTTGCATTCAGTGCTAAAGTACGCATCAAAGTGATTTCGTTTTAATTGCACGTATCAGTAGGGCTCTTTGTAAAACCATGCAATCTAAACATACAGCAATTCAGGATTAAAGTTATTAAAGAGGTATGCTTGGAAGAGATACAGGTGTTACAGTTGCTCGCTTAGCTTGCTGCAGTGGTAAGTAAAATGCTATATGTTGACGCTGCGACTTTTTACAGTATTACACGACAAAAACGACGAAGCAGAGCAGATCCATTTAGCCAATCTGCAAAATATATCGGCATGGAATCAAATGAAAACAAGTGATCAGTGACAGAAAAAATAAATTATGGACTCGGGAAGCATCGAAGCCTTTTGGATCTACGATCATGGACACATTCGTATTTTACTGGAAAACGAAAGAACACAGCTGGCATGAGGACATCCTCGCCCACGTCACCTTCATCGAGTTCATTAAACGCCTCCGTCTTAACCACACTATCGGCTACGTCTCTACCTGCTGGAATGTCTGACAAGTCGAAGAGGCCTGCCTTCGGTCTCAGCGCAGCCTCGCCAACGGCCAAAGCCGCGGTAAAGGCAAAGTGTGATGCAACTGCGAGGAAAAGATACACACAGATTAGAGCGGATAACGAATACATGTTGTTTGAATGCTGAGCTGGTGCTGACCGTGTGAGGAATACTTTGTGTACCCTCTACGCGATACTTTATGGGCATCTCGACTAGTCTGTTTATCGTTCAACCTTAGTGTTTACCTTCAAACAGGGGCTGATGCACGAAATCAGCTTAGTCTCCCACCGCTTTTCAATCATCCATTCAATTCGTAACGTGATGTTATGCAGATCATGTGAACCTCACTGCAACAGGTCTAGATAGCCTAAGCTTGATATGTCCAGACTAATACCGCACAACACAATGCATTTTAAAATTTCAAGTGATGTATTTAGGGTAGTTGGCAGTGTCTTTCTTTCAAAATATGGGGTGAATAGGGCAGTATTACTTATTAACTTGAGCCTTTTGACTTCTGCAGTAGCTTACGCCTGCTAGAAGACCAAGTCCGTGAAGTGTCTAGTTGTCTGCGAATAGCCTACATCCGGAGCATTGTGATTGAATTTTGTTGGTAATTTGCTTCGCCCGATTGAATCAGGTTTACTGGTATACAGTGATGAATAATCAAGATATTTGTGTACACCTATGCATGAATGACTTGGTTTGCTTTGAAAAGGGACGACTCTATTTGATGAACTGCAAGCAAGCATTTGCTTGCGTCTCTCTGTGTGGGCAATGTGATACGAACTCGCGCGTACTCCGAGTGCGTGCTTCAGCATCTAATTTTATTGCTACTTTAATGGCATGGGTTTCTATCCATCTTTCGCACAGCTGCAGGCCTTCTATCCCTATGTCTGTTTTCTGATAAGTCGGTGTTTTTTACGTGGCGACCTGGAGTGCTACCTGTTCCAGTAGAATCTCAGTCTAATTTCAGTAGACGATTTACAATGCTTAATATCTAGCAACTGCCGTAGACGCCCAAATCAGTAGTGATTTTATTGCAGCAGAATGTTTGCAATAATTTTTGTCACTAGCCCTACTTAATGATTAGTGGTGGTGCAGTATTAAGTTGGAAGGAATAACTTCAAATGAAAACGTTTCGCAATGTGTGCACCATACAGTCTCGCATGGCAGGGCTTCAACGTTACAGATGACTTTTAAGGCTTCTCTTATGCTTTCGTACCAACAAACCCCTCTTATTCTCCACACTTTATGACCTAATTGCATAAATTAATGGAGACATTAAAGAGTAGGCTACTCTTGACCTCTTATGTGGGCAGCATCATATTTTGGATAACTTAGCCATGGATGGCTGTTTAAGTATTCTGATGGCCTGCGCTTGCTGCCATTTTGTTAGCCACTTCTCTATCCGCATCGACGAATTATTAAAAGAATTTGCTTTTCATGTTTAACATTCAGAGCCTACTATTTTGTGCAGAAATAAGGAAGAAATGGGACGGAGGACATAAAAATCAAGGACCTGTTCTAAAAGCTTACTGCCAACCGGATTGACTAACCTTCCTCTCCTTCTTCTTCACCTCTCTTAAAAGTAAAAAAATCCACTTGAACACATTCTCTGCCAATGCTTTGTCAACCCTTCTGTTTGTTAATAATTTTTGCGCCAAAGGGGCAAACATTCTGATTATTTTGCTCTGAATTGTGTCACGGATAAACACACCCCAAGGATGTCATTTTGAAAGCACCTCAAGTGTGTAGACGGCAGGTTTCAGGTTCACACGAAGAGGACCAAAATAATTAAGAAGAGTTGCTTAAATAAGTGCGCATCAAAACAAGCGATTAGAATAGTAGCAGTCAGAATGCGCCAGAGCATTCGCCATCGAGTGCAATGGTGCGATCAGAGAGAATGTTAGCATGGGGCAGTTTCGAATCCAAAGCAAATAAAATGACAACCTTACTACTCCAAAACGCCATCCTTTTTAACTGCCAGATAGACATTTACCATTAGTCCACATGCTACTCGTGATGCCAATGCCAATCGTCTGCTGGTGGTTTGGGTAGAATTTTAGGCACAACCACCTACTTGGGAAAGTAAAGTCACCCATGAAACGCCATAGTGTTGACCATCAGGATGCATACACGTTGGCATAGATTTTTAATCACCGGCCTTCTTACTGACCGAAATCTCGGTGTGATGCACCATAGATTGTCCGTGGAGTTAGAAAAGCATCCACGAGTTGGCCGCGCCAGTCACTGCATTTTTATGCAACATAGATGAAAGGGAGAGAATGAGCAGTACTACATCCATGGCGGCGATGTATTGCCGCTACCATCACGCCCACACTCACATCCCGCCACACTCTGCCACAGCACCTAGGCCAATTGGCACCTCAAGATAATTCCACTTTGTGCTCACGAATGCACTGTAATTGTTTGTTCGAACCGTCACTTTGGATCACTTAGGTGGCCATATTGTACTAGCCGGTTGGCCGGTCTTTGGGCCGTGCCAACAGTTCTCAAACTCTCTGTTTCCAGAATATATTTTCTGCCCCAGTACTATGCCTTCTTTTACCATAAAAGGAGTCTTGGGACGCTACATTGGTGGCAGCGGTGGGATGTGGACCCGACTTTGATGGATTTTATCCTGCTCCATGCCACTTCTGGCAAACCTTGGCGATGTGAAAGAAGTGCATGTGCTATGGGTGGGAGAATCTCTCACATCCCATAACAGAAGGGTTCAGGTTGACGTTCATCTTCTGCATCTCCCTCGCTCTCGTGCTCTGCAAAGAAGCTATCAATAACTGAGGCGATACTAGCCGTTAACTCCAAGTCCAGTGGAACTGCCAAGTGAGACCTGCGACGTTGTGGTCAAGCATCTTCTATAAGCTCTCTCCTTTTCTTGGGCGACTCGTCTCTCCGTTAAAGTGCGTATCTACAGATGTGGAATGTGCAGGATGCCATTCGATAGCATCGTTGCATGCTTTGTACATTTGATCACGTGCATCCCGTTCCTATGGGGCCCGATCGCCCCATTTGCTCAGGGTTCTACGATACCCTTGCATTCCTTCTACGTCATCAGAGAAGCCTGGAACCACAACTTTTGTTGTGTGTGTCTCCATTCGTCCAAAAACTTGGATTCGTACCCTCATCTTTCACTGGGCCGCATTATCGTGGGAGAGGAGGACTAAGATATGCGCATTTGCTGCACCGAGTGCTACGCAGAATTGATGGCACTACAAGAAGACATGCGCTCGAATCTCGATGGCTGGCGCGGTTAGCTCGTGGGTGCTTCTCGCAGCACTGATTACGTTGTGATGGCTGACATGGGAGGCTGGTCAAGGAGAGCGTCGGGGACGACGCTCGAAAGAAGAGAGGGGCTGTGTAATACTTTGTTTGTTCGAACTGCCGGTTTCGGCAGCTGGGGTGGCCATATTGTACTGAGTCGGTCGGTCAGCCTTTGGGCCGTGCCAACAGCCCCCAAGCCCTCTGTTTCCAGAATATATATTCTACCTCAGTACTATGCCTTCTCTTACCTTAAAAGCAGTCTTGGGACGCTACATGCACATCACACCTACACCCACAAATGCAGCCACTACAGCTTCGCAATTGGCGCCATTCTTCTCCCCTCAATTTCATCATCTATTGTTGATCGACTGATCAACAGTACAATATGGCCTATCAATGAAGCAATCAGTAAACTGCGCGCTACAGCTATCCATTTTAGGTTTGAATAAAAGGTAACGTTTGAGAAGATTGAATAGAAGCACTTATCGGCACACCATATTTAAAGGCGAAAATAGAGGGAAATGCAAACACATAAACCTCTTACCAAATATGGATACATCCAGATGATTAATGATAAATTTATATCCAAAAATGTATCTATAAACTCAGTCACTTAGTCATGTGTGTCGAATAAAATAGGCTGCGCATCTTTTGAAAATAAAGACAAATATACATTACAGTTGTAATTTTTAGACATAAATCAACTTCGGATTGCATATTCTAGTTAAGCAATTTACTCGCCTTTCTCAAGGTCATTGGCGGTAACTGCTTTTGGCCTCGTTGGTAAACTATATTTGCTGCTACAATAAATGTTATAATTTTGGCACAAGCAGGCGAGTGTTTTTTTAAGGATTTATCCTAATTGCTGGGAATAAATTGGTGAGAGGGAATTTGCAGAACATGCTTTCCACAAGAATGGATTGCGTCTGACCGGAGCATAATTTGCAAAGCATGGGCTCCTTAGCGATACATTTGGAAACAAAACTCGGCTTCAGCATAAATTCTGACATAACTCAGGTATCATGGCCTCATGCAAAATTAAACAGAACCTTTTGATTCCCAAGATTAGAATTATTAATGTACAACAAAACTGTTTTATACAATTTGCATTAGTGCTCACATACGTACACTATGCCTAGCATGTTAGTCAAGTTTAGCCATTTGATAGCCGTTAGGTTGCAGTTTGAAGCTTTAGAGGAAAGAAGATAAAAGGATTGAACTACAAAAGTGCTGTTCACCTGAGTTCTACCTCGTCAGTAAATAACCATATGGTGTTAGGTTTTGACTGGTAGCTTAATCATTATACAAACAAGGCGAAAATAGCCGATTCAATGACAGACTAGCCTAAGTGCACTGCGTTCTATGCATTTCTCATTTTGATCGGCAAATGATCTTAGTAAGACTCCGACTTCAAAATTGCTGCGGTGCCAAAAACGCATACGCTCGGGTAAAACAAGAATTATTTTGTGTTGTGCAGCTGTATAAAGAACGTGCCGTGGCAAAAGTGCTGATAATAATATAATGCGCCAATGGTTTCATTCCATCTAGATTGATGTGATGTAAGCCATCAAATATTAGGCTACTTCCGTTCCAGTGAAATGCAGTTCAATTGTAAAACGCTTCAAATTTGAGGATGACCACGATACATTAAAAATGACTTCAGTACGAAAACATGGCTATTGCATTTTTGTCGGTTTTGTCTACAAATAATTAATTTTTACTTATTAGCTTCTTCCATCTCTGGTTGTTGCGCATTTGTCGTATTATGCATTATGAATTTGGACCTGGTCGTTAGTTTAGGGGCCTCTTGTGACAGCAAAAGCTAAAATAACACGAGCACATAAAGCTGTGCGTTATATAGATCCAAAATTTATTAGAACTATAACACAGAAACCTATTCCATTTAGTGTCTACTTGCAGCGTCAATTGAAATTTTGCCCGGTTTATCATTCTTATCTAAAGTCATCTCTTCATTCTAGTGGTATTGCATGAAGGGATCATAAGCAGACGTACTGCTACCACTGGAACTAGTCAAACGTCGTCTTTCTCTACTCTCTGCTCACTCGTATCCTTCAGCAACCAGTGCTAGTGAAGTTTCCTTCTCCATTATGCCACCTAAATATAAGTCGAAAAGGGCGGCTTATATTCGGGCAAATCTATTTATTCAATCATGCTATAGGGCATAAGGTATGAGAAAGGGATTTCGTTGCTAGCCACGGAAATGGCAAAAAAACCTCTAACTATTTATTCTACATTGCATTTTGATCCTTGATGTAAGAAATAGCCAAGGGGACGTCAACAGAGAAGTCATGTGCACGTCCATATACATGGCAGCAGCATCGCAGTCCTGCCATCTGACTCCGTTAAACCCTACACACTTTATTCTAGCGCCTACCTATTTGTCGCCTTTATGAACTGCTACATTGCGGTCAACGGTGTCGTGATGCCTCTTCCAGGCATCATTTATATTTTCTAAGGTGGCTTTTAATCATGAATATTTCCCGGCCACTTACCCTCTCGAACCAACGTTTTCTTGCGCTCAGTGTACGATGTCATACATTCTGCTACCTTGTAGACCTGCCGTACGAGGGCATTTTGCCTAGATTGCGCTGCTCACATCTAATAGAAAAATTACGACAATGACTATATCCAAGTAGAGATTTACACCTTTGGTTGGAAGGAGAATGTCTCCTCTGTCTTAACTACCATATTCATCGGACTTGGTTGCATTGATTCAACTAGCCTCGTATGGCCAGTCCTGCTGAGCGTAAAATCTGCCATCTTCGCCAAGCACTGCACTTCAGCACAATCAGAGTTGTGTAAGTCAATTTCCTGCCAGCGTAAATATTAAATAACTCTAGTCCCCATTTCAACTTGTTGCAGAAGTGTGTGGCCTTAGTTAATACATCCTCCTGGCATGAACTTGTGATGTAGCAGCTAGCCCACAGCCATCTGTTTGGATGAAATCGAAACCGGCGTAAGTGAGGCATTGAGGTGATTTAACTTGTGTCTAGGAGCATGAGGCGTAGAAAATGGTGTACTAAGCTCAATGCAGTCCTACTATACAAACTACTGATGCACAGCTGACATGGCAGTTTGTTAGGCAGCATTGCAGCTATATACGGCTTTAGGGTGCCTTTCAGTCTTGGAGGTATTACCGCAAATTTAAGTAGCCTAAGTTGTACCCAAATTCGTCCTAAGGCATCTTGCTTTCTTTCGGCTTGGACGCAATACGTAAGTATGATCTCTCTTCTCCCCTTTTTGTGTCCTTATTGAAATCTTCTCATGGTCCCGCTTTGTTGCATTCCTAGAGCTGAAACCCCACCCACTACTTGAAAGGGACAGCGGATTTGGTCATCATAGAAATCTTTGTTGTTCTCGCAGCTGGAATTTAATCATCTTACCCATGTTCCACACCCTTTAACATTACTGTATGATTTGACAGAGATTTCCCACAAATCAAGCCCTTCCTTACAGCTTTCATGAGAGCAGCATCGTGCAAAGCTTCACTACCGATGGCTGCTTGAATGGGCTGTAGGTAGGTGAGTGAGTGTTAGGAGAACGGTGCTAGACGAAATCCAGTGGTGCCCTCATGCAATTGCGTTTTCTATGGAAAACCATTTAACGTGCGTCAACAACAGAGATCCGATAAATGTCCGCACTGAGTTCTTAGAATTTTGGTTAAAATGCATGCAGCTGAATTATCCTTTGCATTGTCCCTTGTATATCCATTCTAGTGCTGATTGGACCCACTGGGAGTGCTAGAAACACATGGGACCTCAAACTTTGCATTCACAAAAATAGAGTCTGGTGTAGCACCAAGGCTACTTTAATACTACTTTCGTTGACCATCGAACATGCCATGAATCAGCATTATTGAAACCAAAATAGCCTCTATCACCCTACACTAGATTTCGTTAGCGCGCTCCAATGTATGCTACGTTTCTTCTCACTTGGACAGTGAGGTCGTTGGTGGAGACCTCTAGTGGGACAAGGAATAATGAAGGCTATGCCAATAAAAGTAGGTCATTCCGACAAGCTGTTTAGCTTGGTAACTAACACCTTCAGGCGAGGGTTCGGTCAAGTCGTCACAAGCGAGTCTGCACTGTCATGCCTTCCCGACTATCAAACCATGGGTAACGGTTGTAAACAATCCATCTTGTCCTAGTTTAAAGGTACAGCAAGATAGTGGGAAGCATTACTGCTGATCTTTTTTTCTTGCAGCTACATGGATTAGGCAGCCAGCTCACTAATTCATTTGCATGCCACCAACCTACAAACCACAACACAAGGTTGAATGTCAGTGGATTTGACGGCTGCACCTCTGCGTTTGTTGCCTTATATGCCAAAATGGAAAAGTCGAGAGCTATGGACATTAAGTTCGGCGCTAATTTCAGCCTTTTTTCTTACTCCTGTAGCACAAAAGTCCTCGCTTTAAGCTCTTGTATTTGCAAGTAAGTTGGTCATTTCCAACGCCTCGTTCACTCTGCATTACTCAACTCTAGCATATTTTACGTGGACACATTATCACAGATAGCATTCATGACTAAAGCTTGGGTGCCGTGGCCTCTCCACCCATCTCTGCAGCCCCTACGCACAAGCCAGTTAGGCCTACAAATTTCAACCGGTCATTCAATAATCCATCGGTGCAGCAGCTGTTCAGCATCCTGTTCGTGGTAGCCCTCAAGAGGTCCACCATCACGTTAACGTTTGCAAGCCCAGCAAATCAGTGAGTCTAGCAGGCAAGCACTTGGTAGGCCTATTCTTTGCTGCTAACCAGCCTTTTGTCTCCTTTGAGCGATGTGGAGATGATGACTGCGATAGTGTAACACCTAGGTCATTGGGCCAGCACTTCTTGGCTATTGTCAGCGCTACTCACTTTAACATCAGTAGACAGGAGGTTAGAGGACCCACAACAATGAGTCGTCTATCACCTGTGCTCTTCAGGAGGACATCAGTAAATACTTTTCCAGTCACATGTCCTACCATGTTGTCAATATTGACTGGAAAAAGGCATCACGTAAAAGCTTACCTTCTTACCTACTGTTTATTCCTCCAGCAGACTCGCTAGCACTCTTGTAGGGTGATGGAAGAGTCGCGGATTCGGAGGCCAGTAGTAAGATCTACCTGTCAGATTTTCTTCAATGCTGACCAGCAATCGCTTTACTAAGCAGGCTGAGGACGGCTAAAGTTCTTTCCTGCGTTAAAACGCTTATCATTCTGCTCTATCAGGCTACTTTCGTGGGTTTTACTGCTTAATCATTTAGAACAAGTAAAATGCTAAATGCAGGTCAGCTGAAATCATTTTTGTCAAGAAGAGCATTTAGATTTCTTACCATTCACACTGAGAATGCATTCCCGAGGTCCACGTGGGGACCGACAGAGTAACCAACGTGACCATGGTTGACACCCATACCAGGAAAGTGAGGCACTTGTCGAGAATGCAATCCATCGAAATCCAAAGTGTACTTAAAGGCCTCCTCGTAGCAAGTCTCTCCATACTTTAATGATACCAGGCTACCCATCGCGCACTAGACTTTGCGAAGTGACTTTTTATCGACTGAATCAAAGGAGACGAATTTAACAAGGGTCCAATAAGATAAGAAGAACTTCGCATTTAATTGACAAAATAACATAAAGCTTGCATCGTTAGAGCTTATCAGCGCTTTACCTTGGGTTTACCCTGAATAGTTCAGCCGTCCTCATGTTGTGCTCCAATAAACTGCTCAAGCATGCATTTCACTGCAAATAAAATAATGAGAAGGAAAAAATACTATATTCCACCTTTCGCGATGATCTTAGGAGATGGTTAAAACAGCCGAGAGTAGCGAGCGCCATCATGTATTGAAAAGGCATTTGGACTGGCATGCATGATGTGCCTAAGACAGTGATATTTCACATGCATTTAAATATTGATTAATCGTGGTTAAATTAGTGTTGTTTCCCTCTCGAGACTTCTATGAAGGCTAAAGAAGACATAACGCATCGATGTTTGGCAGACGGAAAGGAACTGGTGCTGCTGGCATGGTTCAGAGGCCAGCTTACTCTGCAAACGGAATATGGCCAACCCGATTCGTTGTAACGGAAATAAGAGTCAAAAGAGCAACAATGCACTACAACTGTAATGCCTTGTTTGTTCGAAATGCCGCTTTCGGTCACTTGGGTGGCCACATTGTACTAGCCGGTTGGCAGGCCTCCGGTTCCAGAATACATATTCTACCCTGATACTATGCCTTCTTTTACCTTAAGGGAGGTCTTGGGACGCTACAATGACTACAATTTAATCCAAAATGTGTATCTATTCTACGCTCTCCTCACCTTCCCTTTACTTCTTTTAAGCATGTCAGACCATCTGTAAAAGGCCGTAAGCGATTCCACATATCCCCTACCTCCGTAATGTAACAGTTTCACCGATCACTTCCTTTGAAGGCGTTTTCTTTTATTATCCGGTTGTTAGTCGCTCCTTTTCTTTTAAAAACAGATGAACGGCAAACATTTTCTTGTTATGTTTAGAAAAAAATAATGGTGATTAACTCATCTTTATAGTCGCATTATCAAACTGGCACTTTTAAATTATACTTATCAATTTCTAGAAACACCTCGTATTTACTGCTAGCGCTACAAATACCCACTGATTTTCAATTTTATTTGGTAACTAATTTTCGTTCGAATTTACGACTTTTAACTCAAGACCGAATTAACCCTAAATATGCATTTCCACAGCTTGCTCCCACTAACCGCATTCGCCTTGCTATAGCGTCTCATCAGTGCGTCTTAAGGTCGTCCCCAAACTCACCTCTAGAAGCAGAAGTTCTTCATCACAAGGTAACAAAAAGACAGTGCAAACTGATTTTTAAATAATTCGATAGAATTAATTAACATTAGATCTTCAAAGTAGTAACACTACGTAGTCTCTTTTTACGTATTTTCAACTTATGCAAAAATGCGATCCCATTTATTTATTTTAGACCTAACTTGCTTAAGCCAACCATTATTAGGTCACAAAAGTAATTTGTTTTGTCAAAATTCACTGCCTATTTCAGCAACGCAAATGTATAGTAGTTAATGCAGCTATTAGCTTTATAGCCAATGTCCACTTCACTTCACCTTCATCTTGACAAGCACTTAACGCAAGTCCAGCCCAATGGAAATGCATTTCAAATTATTTCTGATTTAAAAATCCTACCAGCCACCTACGTCGGAATGTGCCCCATGCAATTTTTCTTATGCTTAAAGTGCAATATTAACATCTAGATGGACGTTCCACTGTTCCGCCAACAAGGCGGATGGAAGCCAGCAGGCTAAAGTAACCCTTAGCAAAGATAAGACACAAAGAACTCCAGGTACACTAGCGGATGCTATTAAAGGGATTCAACAAACTAACCTCCACGTGGTTGCCCAATGGTAACACTGGCCGTCACGGCCACTTAAAGTAGTGCATACTGACATAGCAGCATGACAGCATTCTGGAGCCGCCTCGCGAAGGAAAATACACTACGAGTTTGCTCAAGCTGCATTCAGCCTTCTAGCCTCCTTGGTGTACATGCTCCTGCAAAAAAGTGGTTGGAAATATCTTGTCCTTTCCCGAGCATAACGCACTCATTGAAACTCATCCACCCAGCTACCTGTAAGTCACACATTTTCCGCCTTTTAAAGCCGTTCCTAAAGCTGGGTAGTAGCATTTTATCTTTCAACAAATCACGACACACTCAGCAGTGGAACAGAGAAAAAAATGGAGATTGTGCTTCAAAATGCACTCATCACCTGTGCCAACAAACAGCGATCCAACAAAACAAAAACACTTTAACACCTGCTGAGGCAAAATATGCCGCAGCCGTCACCTGGTCATGCAAATGAGCCGCGTCTACGCAGTGGCGATTCAGCAGGTAAGGGTCATCACTGCAACAAGGAATTTGATAAACTAGATGCACTGCAAGAAAGACGACGTCAAAGACGCGTTGATCGTGAACCTTTATACCTCACCTGCGCAAACGCTGAGTGCGATATAATGGCATGTGGAAAAAATTGTGCTGTCGAGGAGACCGTCAGCAGTCTCTGGGCTGGTGGTCACGATGACAGTGCTGCATCAAGTGGCTGAAGGTAATGGAATGGTGTAGGTTCAACATTGAAGTGTCAATCACTGCCTTTGCTGCATCGCATTCCTGGTCTGCAAGAAAGGCGTGGTCACAGCGCAGCAGAGGTGAATGGTTAATAGAGTAGGGAGACGTTATGTGAAGGAAGCAACTGAGCAGATGATAATGCCTTACAATGAGGTACCAAAGAGTCGTCATAAACCCAACACCAAGGATAGCAACCATAAACAAACCAAAACGTAGCATTCGCAAGTTAAACATCATAGAAGGATCGCTATGTGCATAGAAGTGTTATCACGCAGATATCCTACTAAACTTAGGACAAAGGCTGTCTAAACATTCGCACCCAACTTCCTTACTGCATGCCAGTCGGGATAAACGTCTTTCATCTCAGTCTTGGCAGTCGAGGGCGTTACTAAGTAGACGTCAAGAGCACTTCAGATCGTCCATACCAAATTATTTATCGCCATTTACTCCTTGAACTCACGAAGCCCACAATGAGAAATCATGACAACTAAGCGCAGCTTCGCTCCTAGCACACACAAACACAGTTATTTCTAGCCTGCGACTGGCAAATCACACAGCCATCTTCATACGAGATTTAAAACCTAGGTCGAACCGCACGACAATCGTTATTCAGAGAGAGGTGTCATTTGAGTGCATCAACTTGATGTTGGCAGCAATTTATGTCCCTTTTCAATAACCGTCCCTCTGCCACCATTACTCTTGAGGAGGACGAGATTTTAGAGGACCAGGAATTGTCAAGTGCTTATGTTAACCATCCTAACATCCAGCAAAGATACGGAGAAGTAATGAGAAAAAATCGTGACGAGGAAAAAATAACCATCAGGGTCTTTAAGGAGAGAGGGTACACAATCCTACTTGTATCTGCAGCCCACTTTTGCTCTACTCAAATAATTTCTACTATCGAAAAAGCATCTGGGTAAACGAACCATCCATCACCCACAGAAAAGAGGTGTCTAGTTCACACAACATGACTCCACCCATCCCAATTTCAGTAGGTTTATCACGGCCTAGATCTTTGATTATTCTATTACCATAAAGGAACTTGTTCCTAAAAAGCAAGTCCAAACCAAAAGCCAAAATTAGTACCAAATGCGGGGCAAAATTTTAACCACAATCTTGGGATTCATTAAAATAGCCAAAATCAACACAAAACCTGCATCACTTTCCCTCGGACTGTCTAAGTCCCCTCCTCTGTCATTCAAGGCTTCCAGAAATTCTTGAGCTAACACTGCAATGCTCTTTGCTTCCCAAATGACAGTTATAAAACAAAGCTGAGTAAGAGATGTGCGATTGCAACGTGCTGTACTAAAAGCAATTTTTTTATTACAATCGCGTTTCATTTCCGTATGCAGGAAGGCAGCGACAGGATAATCGAGCTGCAAAGTAGCCGATGAAAGGGTCGGATTCTGCAAAACCAAGCAAAAATATGGCTTTGAAAGTGAAATCCACAGAAACGAACGATTTAATGGTGGAGTTGTGACAACAACAGTGGATATGGCGCAACGGATACTCCTTGTTGTCCATTTTGTTTTCGAAAAGCCACCGAGATTGACATGACCGACTAGGGAAATAACACCTTGGTCATGAATTCTTGACAGCAGTGCAAATCTTAGAGTTTGTCAATTAGCGAACAAATCCTTGCATACAAACGACTTTGGCTTCCATCAATACCTTCATAATGAAGCATATTGCAACAAAGAACAGCTGGTCTATCAGTTCTGACCCAAGTAACAAATCCTTTTTTTGGTTTTAACCAATCACATACACTTATTGGTCCTCTATCCAGAGTTAACTATATTCATAAACCTACTCATCCACATGGAGTGTAGCCTCTTTGTTTCACTCTTCTGCACTCTCTCACAGCTAATTGCTGTGCATTGATCTATTTCAAAGTCTTGAGTGGAGTACACTCCAACAGAAGTCACGAGGTGGTTCATAGAGCAAAGTGAGCTATGCCATCACCCAATTGCCCTCCCTTCAACCTCGTTTGTCCTCTTGCCTCAGTATCCTTTGGTAATAACGGATGTTGTGAAGTGCTGATTTGATTTCTAGAATGCAAAATGATGAGATGAAATCTCACAAACTAAGGTAATTATTGTAAGGAAATGACTCTGTAGAGTTTGACTGACACAGGTGATGGGACTTGGAAGACGGTCTCCAATTCAAACCCTAGGGGTTTTGCAATTTGCCTCACCCCTCTCACTTGGGCCCTTTCGCAACTATTTATTCGATTAAGCCTCCTCTCTCTGTTGGCTACTATGATGGCGTTCGCAAGTCTTTAGCAGACAAGATCATCCAGTAGACAGTGAGAAACCCATCGATACTGTACGGAAGAGTGAGACGGATAACTGAGTGAAATGATTGCGAGCTCCAAAATAACGCATCGCATGTGAATCCTCGAGGCAGTGTCTCCTCTTCTCATGGCAGACTGACAAAGATCATGGTTTAAAAATGAATAGAGAATGAGAAGGCGGCAATAATCCTAAATTTTGGCATACCAGTCAGGCAAAGTAGCTGAAGAAAATGGACTCTGCTGCGAAAAATGAAAATGAGTCAAGGGACGCGAAGCTCACAAAATTAACGGAATGATTTAGCAAGGATTCTTTAAAGTTTATTTTGTCGGAATTGACTTGACCGGCCATGGAGGTTACACCACTGTTAGCCTCCCAGACAGTGGCGCAAACCGCTGAGCACGTTACCAACCGAACAATTGCCTTGTATGCGAGCGTTCCTGACCTCTTTAGTAGCGAGCTGCATCATGACCGAGGCAACATCCGCCTTCGTTAGCATTCTAGCACAGCCCTTGCTTTTTCTAATAAAGCATGTCAGAAAGTGGAGCAGCTGACGCGCTGTTGAACGCCTCTACCACTGCTAGTCGCTGTGCTCGAGCCCACTTTATAGTCTTGGTTTGAGCGCACTTTAACAGAAGTCACGGGAGGGGTGAATTTATCGCTCCAATAACGACATAAATTCATGCAGTGATTTTAGCCATGTCAACGCTTAACTGTTCTCCCTCAAGCTCAACTGGCTTCCTTTGGTGCTGCCTCACCTCTTCATACATCTAACTCTGCTGTAGTGTTCGTTTGTTTATGCCAGGAAATGTACGTTCCGGTTTCCTTACCATTGGGTCTTACAAACAAAAATGGTCTTACTAAAATGGAAGTAGGAAAACGTCCCTTTTGCCATCTTCATTTGTGTGTAAAGCAGCACAAAATGTCAGGCTGGCATATGGTTAACTTGTCATGAAATGGAGAGTCTCTATTTTCCACCATTGTGACCGTTTACCACGAACTCGACCACCCGTTTCCTGATGAATTTAGTCACATTCAAAAGACCTCCACATTTCCCATTCCCTGAATTAAGGCTGGCAATTCCTGAGGTGTAAAAAGCAACAAAATCTTGCTAATCGCATTGATCAAGCGTCTCTGTTCTCTCCTCAATCAATTTCCTTGCCTGAGAAGCTTTGAGCCAAAGTGCCAGCTAGAACTACTTGGGGGCTGAGCCATGCTCTTTTAAATTAACTAATAAAAATAGAATATGGTTGTGTTTGTCGTTGCATTAAAAACAAATAACAAAGCTGTATTTGACAAATGCATTTACTCCTAAACGCACTGAAACAATGGAATTCATTTTCCCTTATTGGCTTATTTGTGACACCCCCTTTCCGATCCAGACACACATTCCTACTCTCTACAATTAAGGCTGGCAATACCTGATGCTAACATAAATCTCAATTTCCAGTACATCCTTTAAAACTGCACAAGTCGCTTTTCTCTATTCTGGCTTATGACCCTTTCCCTTGGCTTAGAACCGCATAACCGTATTTTCAATCAGGGGTACCTGAGATCAGAATTTCGCCCACCAAATTAATTATTAAAGGAAGCTTACGGACGTGTACTCCTAGTAGGAACAATCCTGATTACCAGATCTCGTAATGCTTATTCCCAATTCTAGAGGAACGCGCCCTCTGAAAAAAAAACTCGAAACAACTAAGTTAATTCCGCTCAGGGATAATTTCACTAATCTTAGTGAGAAATGACTATTCAATGGAGTAGTTAGAACCTGTCACTAAGGGTTCATGGCAGGAGATGTCGACAGCACTGTGAGATGGTAATTCGCAGTGCTGACTCTGTTTAATCATAGTTTGCGGAAATCAATTCTTGCACGTCCACAAGCGCTGCATTGATGAGACGCTAAAAGGTATATGGGAATGTCGGCGAGTAAAATATCACCCCTCTCTGAGTAAACTGGTAACTATCCCTTTGAATGGTGATAGAGTTTCCTTATTGCACACAAGAAGCAAGTAGTTTGAAAGTGTGATAGGATATAACGGCGAAAAGCATCCTATTAAAAGGGAGCACTTTCCTACGATGACTAATTTAGAGCGGGTACCGTGGAACCCAAGATGTGGGGTAAAATGGTAGAAAGAAGGAGGCCGACGATCGTTGATCAGTTGATAAAAGATCGAATGAAGTATTTGATAATCAACCTTGTCAACTTTCAATCTGTGTAGGCACCTCAACACAGGCGGAACAATTCGTTAACATAGCTGTGGATCGTGAAGCTGCCGATATTCATAAAAAATGAGCCATTATATAGTCCTCCATCATATTAGTCAAACTTCCTTTGCAATATGTAAGTTGAGCATTCTTATTCGCAAAAGCAATTTGTGGGCAATGCAGTGGGGTAACTAGGTCAAAACTCCGAATTCTGCCATGAAGAAATCCATTCGTTCCTCCTAGGGGCTCTTGGTACTGTAAATGTAAAAGTAAAGTGGAATGGATTAAATGCTTACTTACCAATTAATGGAACGAGTGGACAGTTTAAAGTAAGGCAAATATTTGGCGAAGATTTCGAAGAGGATGGAATGATATTCACTAAGCACTTGAGAGTTCACTCTTACTTAGGTGAGATTCCTCTGTTTCGTCAAAGCTTTGCATTCACCGCATGTTTCTGGCCCAAAAATTCATAACCAAGCCAACAAAGTTTACAGTCCTGTTCCCATACAAATCCTAATTGCAGCCAAAGTTCGTCATAATCCAGGAGGCGCACAAATTAAATAGTAAAACGCAGAAGTCAACCTTTAATAGGGTGCAGCTGTATAGTTTAGTAAAAAGTCGAAAAGTGTACAATTTACCAGGCAATTTGCGCACTGAAATAAATCTGGGAAGCGCGACACACATCCTAGTCTCGTGTATGAGTAACGCTGTATGAAGCAAGTTCCCGGGTTTGGTAGATTGATGCGCATTTGGTTGGTTTGAAGCAGAATTATTTGGCCTGTGCACTCAAGTGTTTCACGTCCCTGCTCCATCAGACCGATTCAGTGCGAGCTTTTACATGAGTGCAAATATAATACTCAATTAACTGCACTATCCCTGATTAAGTCAAACTGAATTGCCCAACAAATCCCAGTTCTCATCTATCCGTCTACGTGACTTTAAATATCCACCATACGTTTTGAAATTTGTCAGTCTGCTAGTCATAAGTGTCTCTTTAATTGTTCCCTATTCAAAGGCGGCTTAATCGACTAACTCAGTGCAGATGATTACACAACATAAAGGCAGCTGGAAGCATGCCGTCTCTTGCCAGTGATGCCTGAAGCCAAACCACACTAGGAAACAGGCCTAGACGCTATGGCTACGGCATTGTGTTAGTGTTATGGATGCAGCCAGTGATCTGATTGCGAGTAAATCTAGTCAGTATGCTAGAGGCAGTGCAAGGTGGAGGAGAATTGTGGCGTCAGCCTTACCAAGGCGAAATAACCCTCTGCTTAGGTTCAAATAGGGCGCCTCAGCGATCGAATGAGCTTCGTTCCGTTCTCTGGCTTCATTTCTATTTGTTTCACCAGCAAATACCTCACGGTTGTTTTTCTGTTTGCCCTCTGCAGCAATTCTTAACTCAGCAACTGTTGCCTCGCTCGTGTGCATTCGCCAATACTTGTTTCCCAGCCCTCCACTTAACACCTTCCATAGTTGCAGCTTCTTTGATCTCACTGCATGCGCACTACTCATTTTCAAGAAGCATGCACGACCTCTGGTAAATCGTATTTTTCACACATTGTCCTCAACCTAAAGACACGTTCACCTCATAAAATTGACTGCGTGGGGAGTTAAGAGGATATCATTCTACTGAGTTTGTAATCAAGTAACCAAAAGGTGAGCAACGTCAAGGAATTTGAGATTATTAAAGTCCCTGACTAGCGTTGGTGATCTACAACCAGCGACCAGGTCACTCACTTTACCGATTATAATCGCGTTTAGTTATTCGAACTGCGTATTGCCTCGGAAAGCGTCTGGTCTCTATGGCCAAGGGTCCTACACTGCGCGCCGATTCTTTTAAAATGCGATGTTGATATCGATCTGCTGATTTAAAAATACTGATCTCTTTGCAGTGAAGCATGTCAGGACGTCTCTTTGACTGCATTTCTATCTTGCGATTGCTTTATCAGAGTTACTTCTCTACTTCTGTCTGCTTGAATTGGAGTTGAGGCACGTGAACAGCCAGTTCACAGTAGTGTAGAACATCGAAGCTTTTCAAACCTTTCGCAACCAGCATCGTGAACATTGCTGGTGGGGCTAGAATCGAAGGTAAGCTGTGGCTCGAAACAGTCAAAATCGTTATAAGCAGCAAGAACACAAACGGGTTTTGGGTTCCTACCACCTAGCCCCGCAAGGGTGCGTTGACAACACCCATCATACCATCCTGCCTCACTGCAATGCCACTTCAGCATTTAAATAATCGGTCGATCACCACCTCGTAATTCCTTCATGCCAATTAGGGGTTTATTGATCTGATTTCTTTAGGTGGCGGCTTTCATTATGTTATTCAAGTCATCATAGATTTCAGTCGATAGCCATTTAACTTTTCATCGTCGGTGCGGATGACTTTGGCAGCTTTAATCCCGTGCCTACAAGTTCATTTACTTTTTCCCAATTATTGCCCACCATGGGAGCATGTAATCATTTTGTTTGCAAAGCAACCCATTATGTTGTCGCTCATTGCTTCTCCACAAAAATACCTTAAGCCAACGACCCACGCATGTACGTTGACAATCTTTCCCTTTAGCTTGACATCCTGAAGCTGCTGATAGCCATGCTAATGGTCAGTGTGTGGTGAGCTTAGTGATATAGCTGTGCTCCTTTTCTGCCGACTCAATGCAAAATCCACTAAAATTGGGACTTGCTAGCTAGTACACGTGATACTTATTTCTGATCAATGCATTAGAAGGTCACGCAACGTGGATGAAAATCAGGACGTCAGTCATACTAAGGCAAAATAACCCACTGTTTAAGCTCAATTTGTGCAATTAAATGTCTCATTCCTCCCATCTTTGGTTTTCGCCTCTTTCCACCTCATCAGCAAATATCTTTTTCCCGTATTCTTGCTCACCTTCTGCAGCATTCTGCCACTGCTGACAGCAGTTAATTGAATTCTTCCAGACAAGAGAAGCATACATTTGCCGGGAAAACTACATGGCTTTGAGAGACTCATCGATACAGCGACTGTAAACACGCAAGAATCAATCCACGCCACTAGTGGTCAGAGAGAGTCAGCAAAGCAATTCAACTTCTCACGGTGTATTTAACATCCAGTGCGATGAAACAACCGTAGCAGATTACACTTGATTGTAAAAAAGACATGTTTGCGCTAGGCCAACCGGGATGATCCCTGAAAGCAATTAAGTTAGCTGCCTTGAGTCTCATCGAAAGGCGCATGCTGCCAGAGGTTGGAGTAAGCATTACGAGGCGTGGTGATCGGCGCTATTCCCACTCTCACTACAGCTCCCAAAACTTGCCCCCCAGAATAAAGTTAAAATGCGAAACCTTAATCCTAGCAACTTCCGATTAATAATTTGACCCAGGGTTTCTGATCTATGGGAAAGAAATGGGTGACGATAGAGCGAAATAAGATGTAAGCAATTAGTTAACTGACAATATTTAAGATTTCTGGCCATCTCACCCAAAGAGGCACGCAATATTTATATTGGTCCATTTCTCTACAGGGTAAAAATATCAATGTCGGAGACGGGAGTGACTCCTGCTTTAATTGCTGAGAGGAAGAGCTCTTGCGGAAGAGCATGAAGGAGCAGCGGAACTCTCTGCCGCTGGAGGTATAGGTGGTTGTAAAACCTAGGGGTTTGCATCCAATCTTTAATATCCATTTCATCTTTGAAGGGGGGAAGGTCCGCCAACGCTGCCAACAGTGTGGCGAGATTTTCCCGTTCCTCCCCTTCCTTCCATTCCACCTTGCTGCAAGAAGGTCGAGTTTTTCTCGACATTAGTTTATTTAAGGAAAAAGGTAGGTAAAACAACCCAAATCTACTGGGGTTGGGTCCTTGGCTCTGGAATGGAAGATGCGAGCTTGTCCGCGACCACATGGATATCTAGTTCCCGCCTCTCACCTACAAAGCGCATATAAACACTACCATTATTACAATCTTGTTTTATCGCGTCTACTTGACAATAAAGATATCTCGTACTAGACTTCCTTTAAACTCAGCTTATTCAATTCCCTAGTGGTAAAATGCAGCATTTGCCTTCGTATCGTCAATAAGTCATTTTGATTAGTGCAGATGCTGCTGGTAGCAATTATTCCTCGGAAATTCAGCTTCTTACAGGACTTCGTTTTACCAATAGACATCTATCTTGAGTGCATTGGGCTTTGGTTGGTGTAAAAGATAATAATGAGCAAAATTAGGTAATTCGGAATTGCTAACAATGTGTAGGGTGAGGCTGTGCAAATAAACAAGTAGTCCATGCTATTCGGAAAAGACTGCAATTCGTTTTACATGGTTGCCTCCTTACTAATGCAATGAGAGCAATAACTTCATGAATGCAAGCAATTCAACGCCTCTTGCCTGCTTAGACGCCACATACCTGCACAAAAGTGCTCAGCCTTTTACATCTGTGGTAAAAGTGGCAAAATTATTAAGACTGATGGCAACTTGTGAGTGAACAACGTGAATCTTTTGCGATTTCCTTGAGGCAGATAACTTTGAGGACACGACTATGCAAATCTACAAGCTCTCTGTGCTCAAAACAGGTAAGAAACGCAATAAATTCCCCTACCTTAGTAAGGCGCTAAATAACAGACGATTTTTCAGCATGCACAATTGCAATTCTGATGCCTGCCTGTGGCACGGCTTGCTGTGATAAAAGTTGGCTCGTTCTTTAGCCCTTCATCCCATCCACATAATTTCGCTCCTGCCTGTACCAGAATGAAGGCGCGTTCCACCAGAAGGTGGAATAAGCGTTACGAGGTACGGTGATCGAGCTTACCATTAGTTCGTGCACATATTCTTTAACTAAATTGGGGAGCAAACTCTGATGCTAGGAACATCTGATTGACACTATGACCCAGAGCTTCCAATTCAAGGTAAATTGATGAAAGGCAGAAAAGTGAAAATGGTTTTTGTTGTCAGTTAGGTTTTGCAGGCAAATGAGGCTGTCAGCTTTAACTCAGCCAATAGGAAAGCAAGAGTGACCTTGTTTCATTCATTATCGGAGTAAAAGCAGTTTATATTTGCACATTTATTAAAATCGTGAGGATGACTCGTTTCATTATGCTTTTGAATGTGCCAGCCCGACATCTTCTGTTCATTCTCACGCACGTGGAGATCGCAAGTGAGATGCCTTCTTATTTCCATTTAGCAAGACGACTTGCGCTTGTTAGGTCCAATGGTAAGTCGTCAGATTTTTCGTCTCGTCACATGAGGTGAGGCGATGTCGAAGGGGGCATAGCTGACTTCACTGTATGAGCCCACATCGTTGCTGAGACGATATTTTTACCCCTCTCGTGAACTCTCTTGGAGTGTACTCGAACCAAGACTATAGAATTGGCTCAGTCACAGCAAGCAGCAGTGAGAGAGCACGGAAGGGAGGAACTGAGAAGCTACAGTTCTATGTGGATGAATGTGTTGGTGGATTCTGATGCGATTGTTCGCCTCGAGACATTGACAAACAGTGGAGAATGCTTATGCAAAATGAAAGTGAAGATCTACTTTTTGGATCAAAGTGCGTCAGTTGCTCGTCATTCTGATATGCTTCATTTAAATTGGCAAGAGGTGTGCCAGAATAATCATGAAGGTGGACGATATCTCTGTTGTGATACAGTTTGATATCGCGGGATGTCAACAACGTTCGTATGCAGGACTCTGCTCCTTTAGCAATATGTTCTGTGATTTGCCCTGCCATCCGAGGGGCGTGACCAAGGTATTATCGCCATGGTCGGTTGATCCCTTCTTGGCAGTTACCCTTGCGTCAAAATGAATCTTAAACAATTTTACTTTCCTTGCTCCCAATCCCTCCTGCTTGAATTTGCGCGTTCTATCTTGGAACTTGCTTCATACAGCGTTACTCATACACGAGACTAGGATGTGTGTCGCGCTTCCCAGATTTATTTAAGCAAATTTGTTGCAATAAAGGGGCACTTGTGTTAAGAGAAAGAACAAAATGGGTTTCAGTTCTCTTCCTGTGAGGCAGTAGGTTCGGTGACAAAACTTAGATGAAGCGGATGCACATTAGTCGATCTCTGCAAAAAAGGTTACAACACATGCGTTGACTGTGTTTCACAATTTGCCTGTGCGAGTCTGCAGCATAGGACCATAAGACATGCAGATAGGTCTCGTGCAGTCGTTATTCTGCAAAAGATAACGGAGTACACGCACAACGATGATCCTAGCGGCAAAAATTGAGGGTCCCGTTGATTGTCAGCTTTAGAAAGTCCCCAATAAATGCCATCAAAATAAGTTATCAGGAATCAATACAAGCCTAACACATGACCAATTGTTAGATTGGGAGGGCAACACATGGCATGTGATTAACCAGATTGAGCCTGCTACTTCTGATGATAAGGTGGCAGCAGAACAGCTGTTATGGTGTCAATGAGGTTGAATGAATTTTATGTAGCATAGTGCTTAAGCAAATCAAGTTCTTTACTCAGATTTACGCTTCGTTTAAATATATCAAGGCTTCTAGTGCATTCGTTAGGAGAGATCAATAACTAAAGCTAGCCACTACAACTTAATAAATTAATTTTTCGCAAAACTCCATCACTTTTTCGAGAATGCCAATTTTTACTCCATGTCTTGCTCAGCAGCGCAGCGTCATTTCATAACTTAGGAGAGCTGACAACATTATCGTTTTCTCTTCCATCAATCTAATTCGATTAGGCACACGAATAGTGATAGTCACCCTAGGATGCCCTGGCCGGCCCCTGATAAATTTTGCAATAAGTATAAATGAATTAACATCTGCTGCCCACAAGCATTGTGACACGTCCCGGAATCCAGTCGGGCCACGTACAAGGGGGCCAGTGAGTTCAATGGCGATTTTTGCAGCAAACCTACGAAATTCCTGATCTGGAATTAATCATTTGACTTCCATGCACGTGACTTTTGCTTTAAAAAGGGTAAGGCCCAGCCGTTCTACCAGATGCATTTATCCAAACATCAAACTAAGGGTACGTGAAATGAATTGATTCCACGTCTTAAATAATCAAACGTACATTCCTATCCTTTAACAGAACTTACGACAAAAACGATGATCTGAGGCTGCACAGGGCATCCCAGAGTGGTATGTTGAAGCAGATATTTAATACAGGAGGTCGTTACTTAGTTGAAGCCAGTCAAGCCCTTTTCCCTACTTACATTGATTGAAGCCTATCTGAGTACGTCTCAAGAAATAAGAATGCGAGGGAAGTTGGTAAATAAGCGCGAGAGATGTATGTTTGTGGATTTTTTCTGAAAAAGAGTCAGTTCATGCAGTTTTGCAGGCACATAGATAACGATGATGCCAAATAACTAAATGGAGTACATATATGTATGCATCAGAGAATGACGTTGGCACAGGCTGAGGTCAAGCTTGGTGACGCAATCGGTCGAAGTGTGGATCTTTGTGCCACGCGAGCTTACAGGCATAAAGAGGGCATTCTCTTCGAGTATGTCAAGGGTGACCGATCAGTCAATCATAGCAAAGCATTTGTCTATAAATAAGCGATCCTTTGAAATTGTGAGCTGCATACTCGTCATGTATCTAAAATTGTGCTCAAGCGTCGTCGACGTAGACTGTGGCATCGTTGCTTTCGTCAGCGATGCGATTCGGCACTTAGGGTCACGGCTGTCTTTATAAGAGGAGGCTCTTATCCAATTTGAAAAAAATATGCCTGCAAACGTGTCTACACAAATTTTAGCCTAAATGTGACTGCCATTAGAACCACGTAACTCGTCAACGTGGGATCTATGCATTGACTTGTGTACCTTCCCATAGTCACGCAAACTATCCCCAAAAAATTCACGTATTTTTCCTTTTCCTAGCCTCAAATGGTACCACTCCTCACAAAGATACCTGCATATCGCTTTGCCTCCTTCCAAGTTCAGGATACCCACGCAAAGTGCTTCAACCTTGGTTTACTATCGATACTTCAGCCTAGGCCTATGCTTTCGTGTCATGCGTTCACTGCTGATGTGCATGTGACCTCACAGTCGATAGACATGATTTATATCCGTGCCTCCGGTCACGTGTATCCACTGTGGATAGATATTAATCAGTAACTCCACAGCCTTGCACGTCCGGATTTACCTGTACTACGGTCGATCGTAGCAGTGATTCATGGACTAGGCTCAAGTTAACTTCCACTCACTTGATGCCACGATGTGAGGAAATAAGCACTGCAACTGTTTTCCTTTGTAAACAGCACTCCTGCTGACAATGCACGTACGTATACGATTGGGATATACAAGAAGAGAAACATGAACTCCCCACGCTGCACTTAATTCTATCGACTTTCTCCTTCTAAGTGCTTAACTTGTGGTCCATATTTTACAACTTCAACTTACCTTTCGATTATTCTTATAATATTGAACGATTTGGGGGAAAGCACTCGACCAATTTGTCAGCCTCATACAATTCCGTGCAGAGGAAACGTAATGGCTATCACTGACTTTTAGCGATCATTTTAATCCAATTTTTCACATTGTCGTTCCCAAACGGCTTCTTACCCTGATAAATATATACCTCTCTGCCTTTAGTTTTTGAGGGATATCCGATTTCCTAACGGCTGAACATAATCAATCTCTGCACTGTCCCTGATTTGCAGCGAAACGGGTCAATCCTTTACTACTATCTCCAAAGGAAGGTCTAAGTTTCCTCAGTCACTACCCATTGTGCTTATCTTGAATCAAGTCATCTCGTTATTATAAGGCCTTATGCTTAAGTATTTCATAACCTGAGTGCATTATTGACCGATTGTCGGCAAACCTTCTATAAGCCTTCCTGATGAAGCAGGTACAAATAATTGCCTCTAACAACTCCTCCATAAATCAACTGTCACGAAGCAGATAGTGTGGGTGATTCAACTTAACCCCTTTTCCAGCATGTGGTGCCACTGTTTTCCTGCAGTGGGTCGATCAAGCATAGGAGTGCGTGCGCTGATACTGCAGAGTCACACGCCTTCACCCCTTACTGAGAGATCGGCTCTTCATTTCTTACAGCTTTAGTCTGGACTTGGATGAGGTGGTGGATTTTTGGCATGCTTTGCCACATTGCCAAATAATTTTCCTGAATCTGTAAACTTGAGGATTTTGGACCGCCTACGGACTTTAACTGCTCTTTGTTATGGTTAATTTAAATGACTTGGTCGTAAAAAGCAGGCATTCGGACTGACTAATCCAGGTGAAATGGGTGCACGCAAGCGGCCAAATCACCGCAGCTAGTTCTTTCACACGAGTGTAAAACTCGAGTACTGTTTCCGCTACCCGGCATAATTAACGTGTAGCACAAAGGAACATTTCTAGGTTTTGATGCGGCAAAATAATCTAAGTGACCAATGGTTGGTTCACAGGTAAATTACTCATTTATATAGAGCAGGACGAATTCCCCTGGATCGTTTTAAAATCTTCGTCTCAGTTGCACGACAAATGCTAAAAAGCATTGGTTTCACCTTTTGACATTGATGAATATCTCACAATGCTTCCACGGTGAATGTTTTACTGGACTAATTTCTGAATGAGTGACAGCGCTAGGTTGTTGGCCTTCAAGCATGCAATAGGAGATTTTCTCAGATCCAGCGTCTCCCTTTCCTCAAACAGTTTAATTCAACGAATTGACTAGGCAAGGACGCCTCCTATTTAAATAAATATTGCAACCTTCAATGAGTTATCTATTCGATCAAATGCAAAATGCTGACACTTTCACAGCAGTATCACCTGCTTGGGGAGGTGTCGTGAATATTCACTCCCACGTTTGATTAGCTGCCAAATAGGAAAATATTTGAATCCCTGTTATATGCTACTTTATTGGGTAGTATAGTGATTCCTTTGTGGGGGCTAAGCTGAAAGTATCTCAACAACAGGCAGGAAAATGGAACCAAAAGAAGATATCTTACCCCATCTCTTCTACAAAATCTTGTCTGTTCATAATCTTGTTTGCTTTGTGCTGACTGCGTTGTTTTCTTTTGTATTTACGAAGGTTTATCGGGTTAGGACAATCTAATGAAACTAGTTCAATAATTCCTTATCTGCCACAAGGGGGTGAGTGAAAAGAGTAATAATTTTTGCCCAAAATCCACTCAATCGGCCTTATGGCATTTAAGATTCACCAAAAGCACTTCCTTTATAGTCATATATTCGATAATGAGATACAATTAAACGCTCTGCTGCTATGAATTCAAATAAGTTCAAAACCCTAAAAGTGGTATGAAATTCAACCTCTTACGACAAGTGCATCACTCAGACGCCTGTAACCGCTGTGCAAAACCCACATTTTTTATAGTTACCACGAAATATGTTGCTCTAGAACATAACGGGATGCTACAAATTAATGATGCCGTAAAAGTGAATTCAAAGCATTGCAGTGCAGTTTGTGCGTGCAATGACAGAAATAGTACCGAATGTGTGTAGAAATTTCATGATTACCTTCTGACTTTATTTCACCACTATAAGAGTCGATACAGTTGCGTGCTCAAGTTCATAGCAGTCGCTTTAGTCTGTGTGCATGGATGCAGCATAATTGGGTTCTACTTCACCCACACAAATCACATGAGCTTGGTTTGCTCAAAACTCACCCTTGGCACCAGTGACGACCACCACAAACTCCCACAATTTTTCTATCATTTGTGTTTGCTTGACTTAGGGAGACGCATGTCCACACCATAATGAGAATAAGTTCTCAGTCCTGCTTGCATAAAAATGGTTTTGAAAAAGGAGAATGCATAGACCTAAATTAGGCTAGTCAACGAGGGAAAAAGGGCTTGGTATTTTGCCCGGGGGCTTCTGATTATGTTTTTAAAGAAAGGGCACTGCCGTTTATTGCCACCACCTGCATTTACTGATCCTGCAACCAGCATAGCGTGATTTTTTGGTAACTGGCATACGGTGGAATTGAATGAGGCAGTAAACTGCGCCGCTTATATGGCCGACTTTGGATGATCGAAAGGTGTTTTGAGTCGCTAACAGTGGTTTCATAACCACCACTTCTGCTAAAGATTTGGGTTGTAAATAATAAAAAGGATCTACTCACTACGTTGCAACATGGACCACAATTGCTACGCTATCAATATCCAGGCTAACAAAACAAAACGCTGAAATTGATTGAGGCACTATAAAGTGGATTCTAATTTGTTGAGTGACGTGTCTGGAAGTGAACGGGTGAAGTGAACTAAATAAATCGGGTGTCTGCTTGAGGTGGGTTAACCCGGTTGGAATCTTTGCATATACAGTGCTCTTCAGATTGCAAAGAGGCTGACTAATCCCATCTAGAACACTGTATACTCATAAGGAGTCTCACACTCGTTACTGAGTGCCATTCACTAATGCGTAAATTGTCATGTCACATCGCAGTTCGCGGCGCTTAACCACGTAGCAATGCCGTAGGCCGTCGAGGAGAATCATACTCATTGTGCCGGGTTTAAGTTAAGCTACCAGTCCCCTGTGTGATCGCATCGGTAGTCCAACAAAAAGCATCTAGCAACGTAGACACAAGTCGTCTGCATCACCGCCAAAAGAAATAAAGTATTTAAAAAATACTTCAGAGAAGTGATAGAGCGTTGGCATAATGGCTGTAGCTCAGTCGCAGCATGTCACAAACGGGTCATAATGTGAAAATCTTTAGCAATATGAGTGCATATTCGACGAGCATGAAGTAAAAGAAAGCCTGGCTATAAGTGGCGAGGGAGCCATAAATACATTCATGGCGGTCCTTCAGCGATAACGGGTCCCTAAGTAAAGGAAATACACCCTTATATGTAGGCAGATTTCGATGCACTCTACACAATAGCCAAATCAGAAGCGACACAAAAATAGCTCGTGATTTCATTAGGCAAATCCACATCAAACTTCATCTTTGCGCATCGTGGTGCTTGTGAGCGTGGTGTTTGGTTGTGGGATGGCCCACAAGAATCAACACCCAATAGCCTTTATTGCAAGAATTTATAGAATCCGCCTTGTAGGTCAAGAACAGGATGCCTGATAGGTTATTGTGCATGCATGAAATTCTTATAAATGCGTCAGGGTAGTTAACGCAGATAACCATGGATTGAAGGTGGCTTTTTCATTCTATCTCATCCTGTTGGCTGCCTGCGTTTTGACTAAGGACCCAGAGAAGACCATGGTACGATTTCTTCTAACGTCCTATCTTGATAATCATACAAGAAGAAATAGTTGGCATTAGTGCTCGTTATATTTGCAAGTTTCTTCATCGCTTTAATGTCTAATTTGAAAACCATAATGCAAGTGTATTTACGAGGCTGCATCTATTAAATTTGAATGCCTCACGTTCCTTCATTTGGAACTATTGTTTTACCCACGTCTTACCTACTAGCATTCCACAAATAATTACTTCAACATTGCGCTTGCGAAACTGATTAAATTTCAACAAACAGTCGAGAAAGGCTGGAGATAATTCAGTGTTGCGAAATCACCTGCAACGTCGCAATCAAGTCGATTGGGGAATACTACGAAAAATCATTGCCTTCGTTTCTTAACTGTTGTTTTCCTTCTTCCCTACTTGACGCCAATTCTTAGGATATCTTTCATGGGACATGGCTGCAAACACCTTGTACATTTTGTAGTTGCTAGTGTACTTACCCAACACATCTCTCATAATCACAGGAATAAGTGACAACGCCGAAAATGAGGTGGATGATTGAGTTAATTGAATAAAGGCGCTGGGTCCATGAGGGCCACAAACATGACTTCGTCACCCCATTAGGGTTCAGCTCATTAATGTTGTTCCCACTCCTGCAAAATGCTGTTGCTGACTTCATTGGTGAACAGATACCATACTGTGAATACTAATTTCTTCAAAGTTAGTGATGTCAACGATTTCCACAAATCCAGACAGTGGGTCCGACGGCCGAGGACATGTGTGACATGTGCATTTGTACTTGGTGCAGTGCAGCGTTTGGTAAATTTCACTTGCATTAGGACTCGTATTCAATTTGTTTGCAGATGCTCTCTAAGAGTCGATGCAGAGAAGAAACAACTCAACCTCAGCATTGACTTTGCCCTACCTCTCGGCTCCACACACGCCCCATAAATTAGCATCGATGCTTTTACCACAGTATCCGGTTCTCTTAGGGCATGCGTTTTTAATCATGCCAATTTTGAAACAAACGCAACAATCCGAGTGATCCTATTCTTAAGTTAGCCTTTTAAGTTACACTAAATAAAAGGGTAAATATGGAGGAGGTCTACTCTAAGTAAGAGTCACTTAGCCAAATCACATGAAATATTTATTCTTGATTTCGACCGCAACAAATAAGGCAGTATTGTAAATGTAGAAATGGATTTCTTTTTACCTCACATCAGCCGAGCACTTGCGATCGGAGTTGTTATATTCCAATTTATATTATATCTCCAAAACAATCGCAACTGTGGTGGAACAGGGCAGTCAGGTGCTGCATCTCGAAGGCATGAACACCATGAAATCCTTCCTGTCACTAATGCTATTGCTGTTTTAATTTTCTGCACTTTTGTGCCAGGTTTAAAAATCAGCTAAAACAATCTTGCTAAGCATTTCCCACTTTAACTTTGTTCAGAACTGAAGATAGCAGAAGGAGAGAAGAAGGCAACGACCTCACAAGAGTCCCCAGACCCACCAGTAACGTGAGGTATCCCAAGGTTAGCTGAAATCCACACAGACCAAGTTGATGCAATCCGCCTACTGCTTCTTTATGCATGTTTACCAGAGCCAAATGGAAGGAGGTATCTTTCTGTGGGCTGCCCAGATTCCCTTAGACAGAACGAAGACCGCCAACAGTATGAGGCAGAATTGAAATGCCATCTTCAATGCAGAAATCTATTAAGATTACAATGCTTGGCAGTGAAATTCCTGATTCTTAACCTACATATCCACTTCTAGACGTGTGCACCAAGACTATCATTGGTTGTTTAGTGATTAGAAAAGTGGAAATAAAGCGACAAGCTGATTATGTGTTTATGAGTTTCATGACTCTGAGGCGACGACAATCGGCGCAGAGCATACATCAACATGGATCACGTGACCATAGATAGATGGACTGACATGTCTGCATGTGCTTCTAGTGATGAGCCACGAGGTTTAACGGGGTGGCTCCTTGGATGTTAGGTTGTTTGACTGTAAGGATAGACGTGGACTGGTACATTCAACCACAGTTAAGTGATGTTTTAATTGCATTGGAGCTATGTGTCCCATAAAACTGATTGACATGTGTTGCGAAAAGTCTGTGGTATACAGTACCGCTCTCGTTGTTTGTTCAAGAATTCTCCTTCAATCTTGACCTTTATACCTGAAACACGTCAGCAAAACATATGCAATTATGCGATTCTGCAAGCATGGAAACTTGAGCATTGTTTGCTTTAACCGCCCTAATTGGCAGCTCAAACCAAGAGTGGTGCTGGACATCACATTGAGCCCGATTAATTTATATCCTTCGTGCAATGTCTATAGATGGAATTTAAATAAATACTGGGACGTAAGCAGATTCACGGATCGTAACATTATTACGTCATCCAACCCTGGAATGAGGTTGCCCGTAATCTTAGGGTGGAATATTGGGTAATCTGACCTACAACTGAGTTACAGACCCTATCTTATAGTGCCTTGATACGTAATCTGACTTTGGAAGGAGCTGTAACCCCGCACCTAAGGCGCAAACACACAAATTCTGATCATGTCTCCCTCCCTTTAACTCCACCTGCATCAGTAACCAAAGTCGCGATGTAAAGACATTAGAAATGAGAATCGACGATGATCTCGGTTCTGGGGTCCCCTGGCATTGGAGTATCGTAATTTGTCCTTGGAGCCGACACTCGTCTTTGTCTAGCCTTGATTCTGACGGCAATTGGCCCTGAACTCCACCTAGATCGGTATCCATGGTCGCGAGGTGGCGCGATTCGGCTTTGGAATAGAAGCTGACTTCTGTGCAGTCTCGATTCTTTCGTCATCACAGTCTGTTCTAGCGCATTTGACTGCTCGTGCTGGTAGCTGAAGTAGACCGATTGTCCCTCAAAGTAAATTGCTGGATGGTGGCACTTGTTGATTTGGCTTTCCGCATATAAAGCAGCAATCAACCCGCCTTCGTCTATTACTTGACCTCCTCTTGCTTTTGACCTGGCCAGTCAGTCCTAAGGGGTAAGAGACCACGCGCAATAATTCTGCATCTTTCTGCGTGGGTAGTAACATGGGTAAAACTAACAAGAGTGGCAAGTTGTTGGGCTGGGTGTGCATACATCAATGCACCTTGGAGGTGTTTTTACCAGTTGAAGGCGTTCTGCGTTAAGGGAATATGACTTAGATTTTGCTACTGTCTGAGGGAAGAGGAATGTATCTCTCACCTTCATTGACAATGCCTTTGCAAGCTTCACCTCTAACTTCTCATTTTGTCTTCCCCAATATCACACATAAGTGACATACAAACTTTTTTACCTTTGCTCCCTATGGCTGCTACTGAGGTGAAGCTCACTTATTTAATCCGTTTAGCAATAGACAACCTGCTTCTACTACACCTCGTCCTTCCTTACTTCTTCCCATCAATCACTGAGCATCTCTTATTAGCTTCTCTTTCATAACTGTATTTTAATAAACCAAAAAACCGAATCATACCATACTTGGCTTAAACTATTTTCTCACCTTATCTCCTCTACCGTCACACATTTGTGACACACACCCACACACACTTCCATTAACGCATTCTTTATCTTCTCATAACTCGACCATTATTTTTTAGCATTTAGCGCCCCCTTTTTTGAGGTCAAAAATATAACCAGAGTAATGTCCACTTTTCCACTTCCAATTTATCTCCATCCTACATTTTTTCACAACACGTAAAATCGTCATCTGTTTGAACGACTACTTTCCCCTTATTAACATGTGCTTTCACGTTCTACTGTTTCCACTTTATCTCACCGTCACACATGTGCAACAGGCACATACCCACACGCATTGCCAATTTACCTTTTCCTTTCAAAACCTTACCACTGCCACTGTTATTACGAGTCTCATGCAAACATCCATACATACATGCGTGCATTACTACCTCTTCCTCCACATTTGTTCATAAGGCATGCTTATAAAATTAGACTTCTGTCGGTAAGAGACAGCACAATTAGCGCAATGTGAATTAAACTTGAGTGGGAAATAAGTACGATTAATTGACTGCGTTTTACGCGGAGACTGCTTTTCGTAGCTGAATTGGTCCATGCTGACCAACTGTTCCACACTGTGTGTTCATCAAACAAATAAGGGGAATCAGTGCTGAAGTGAAGCTGCAGATCACTTCAAGAAGCAGGCCTAATGCTCAATCCAATAAGTCTGTTGCTGGTTCATCCCCACCGAAACTCCTAGTATTATATTGGTTGTGCTAGAAATGTCCCCTTAACAATTACACACGTCTTCTTGACATACTGAAATCATTTGAGTGAAAATTCCGTTTGCAGTTCCAGCTCATTGTTATTCCCAGGACACAGCATTTCCTTCTTATTCCTCGTCTTTTCTCCCAAAACACCCTTTTCTCTTTAACTTCTACCTCCACCTTCACCACTTTCACGCATTCTCTCGCCTTGTTCTTTCCTTCTTTTGCTCACCCATTCACTCACTCATTTTTTACTCATCGACTCAGTCATTTGGTCACTTGTTCGTCCATTTGTCTCCCGCTTCCTCTCTTTCTCTCCTCCTCAATGCACCATCTTCGCCACTAGCATCACCACCGCCCACCAGCTCACCACACTCTCCCCCAAATCTATCAGTTTATCACTCTTTTCTGGGTTGAACCAAACGTTTTCAAATGGGTTACTACATTTTCTATTCAAGTGACACCTTCGGCCTCGTCATATCTTTTCTCTCTTCTTCTTGCCGTCACACATTTGCGACACAAATATTTGTTCACTTATTTTCTCCCTTTCCTTGCTCATGCATTGCGCGCACAGCATGACGGCGTTACCAGGCAACCACGCACTTCCCAACGCTGAAGCAATCCAATGAATACACCAATTGTTCCACATCCTCAAGTTAATTGACGAGATGATTACTGGCGAACGAGAGCGTGACATAGCCCTCTTTGGCTGCTTTTCTTCTTTGCCGCCTGGGCTGAGATGGTAATCACAGGAATTGTGTTAAGGAGAGGTAGGTGCTCGCCTTCACACACACACCTCTACTAACGCCAATCAATTGCAGATTGGCATAGAAGTCACCCACTAGCAGCCTGCTGTCACAACGAAGTTATTCAGGCAAATTATCATGTGGAGGAAGAAGATGATGAGGAGGAAAGGAAATCGACAGGAGCATCTGATATGAAGTTTACCAGATTCCAGCAGATACTCGCCCCAATGCTGATTAAGTGAGGTCAAACACGAAGAAGCGAACCCCATGTGTAAAAAATCTTAGAGCAGTTTGTAATGGTGAGAGAACATGTGCTCTTGTAATCACACATCTGATGCATTTCCCACTTACCAAGTAACCAAACAAGTTTGTAGGCATCCTGAGTAAAATTTCTATTAGGCCTAAATTTAGTGAAGATAAAAAAAGTTATGCATGGCATGTCTTGACAATTTAACGCCAATTTAGTTAAAAAATAAGTTGGCGTTTGCGCATGAATCCACAAATTATGTAGCGAATTTGCGCTTCTGGTCGTCAGTGCTTACAGTAATTTATACCGAAGGAACAGATAGGGGAGGACAGCTTAGTACGTATGGGTCTTTGAAGCCAGCAATTAGTCTTTTCAAGGCGGTGTAGGCTAGATGAGAGTACGTTGCTTATAAGAGGTTTCGGACTTTATAGTCATGAATAAAAGCGGTTCTTATATATTCACTTAGCCGTCTCAAATTTACGCAACGTATTTCATCCAGTGATGATGCAATACCAAGGAGCGTATTTGGCGAGTTCGGAAAGATGTGGTCTAATGAGTACCTCTCCCGCTCTCCTTTTTCCCATTCCGCCTTTGCTTACTGCAGTTCACTAAGATGTTTTCCATCGCAACTACCTACGAATAGGTTTTGCATGTCATTTTATAAGTAAAATATGCTAAAATGGTAGACTATAATCAGTTAAAACACTTTGGCCTGCAAAGGGTAAATGAATGTGAATTTGGATTTAGCATTGGGCATTGGATCATTGAGGCAAATCACTTCTAATGACCAGTACTAAACAAAGAACCAAATTACAAACAGGTAGATTCATGGATTTTTGAGAAGGAGGCTTTCAATGAGCAGCCATTTTGCTCCTTTAGACTGCGACTGATGAGTGAGGTGGCTGCATCACCCTGCGGAATGATGTATAAGCGAGCAGGTGGATAAGTCGATGAATGAGCGAATGAATGAGCGGTTTCATGTAATATGATACTATTTGCCATGCTTTTATTAATCTTTGATATCTAACAATAGGACTTATGCGGTTGACACAATGTAGGTGAACTGGTTAATTCAAATCAGAATTATAATTTGTCCTTCACACTAATAGAGCTTACATGTGATAGCTTTTGTTCGGATTCATCATATGGACTTACGGCTGATTTTCAACAATGCGAATAGGAGTACAAATAAGTGAAGCATAATTTTTTTGCAGAAAATAACACTTTGAATGAATTATCGCCTCTTAGTTTCCCTTTCTCACGGTACATTAATGAGTCCTTTTAATAGTGACCATGCACGCGCAGGCCCAATACTCATTCATCGCTGTTTGATGGCAGATAAAGATGAAGCAGCGTTGCAGCATTTCAGTTACTGCATCGCTCACGAATGAAGCTAGTGAACTTATTAGTTGTTTGCAGTAATTCATGGAGGACCGTTGCCTTCAATTCACTTTTTGTTCACTCCTCCCTATTAAGTGAAGGGCGCTCTAGACTCCCAAAATCTTGCTTTGGTTACTGCTCTCGACGTGTCGGAAATCGTCTATTCAATAGATTATGAAAGGCATGGCTAATTGGCTAGTTACAGTTTAATAGCACCCAACCCTGCACCTGACCCAAGAATCTCTAATTTTTTACTGAACAAATCCGCTTCAGACATGGTTCGATCACTCTTGTTCGAAAAGCTCTAATACATAAAGATCAAATCGCCTAAGCATTTAGACAAGTTTGCAGCAATCGTGCAACAAGAATTGCTTACGGCCTCAGAACGCATCATTCCAAACTGATGATTAAACTCTGCCTCTGCGTGTTGTGTCCCATAATCAATTTATATTATCTTTTTCGAATATTGTCCGACTTAAATCGACTCAGATTCATTTCCTCAAAATCTATGCAAATTTTAAGACCACTTACAGAGTAGGCGTGAAGTTGAGTTTTTCGTTGAAATAGCAAGCCCAAAGCATAATTTAAAAAGAAGACGGGATAAAAGGGGCGCCATGAGAGGGAATGAGCATGAAAAAGCGTTTTTAGGAACAAAGAGAACGCTCTGCTCTGCAATGCTTCTGGCATTACCAAATCACGAGTCGAGCACCGTACAGGAACTAAGAAGAAAAACATATGGTTATTTACGCAAGTACCGAGCTCTACGAAAAACGAAATAAAGAAGCGCAAAACAAAGTAAGCTGTTCGCCACTTTTCAAAAAGACTAGATGCTTCGGGTGCCAACCACTAGCAGGAGGGTGCATGTTGAGAACAGAACAAGGTTGGCATGATTATTTTGTGGTTCAAGGACTTCAGCATTTACAGACAAAGGTGAATTTTCATAGTCGCTCATTCCTATAAACAAGAATCTTTGAGCCACAGCACATTTTCGAGGTAACTTTTTAGCATTCTAAAGGTGTTTAACTGAGGATGAGTGATTGGTTAGTATTGGTTCGACCACTTTATTTATCCTAATCGCCTTATGCTAAAAAGCCGAGCTGTATTTTCTAAAACCGTAGCATGGTTCCTGCATCATTGTGAGGAATGAAAAGCCCTACAGCGTGGTAAAATTAGGTAGAATCGCCAATCGGAAATCAGCGTTTAGATCAAATTTGCATAATTTTTAAAAAAGGCACATAACTGGGGTTCAAAGTGGTCTTACCTGGTGTGCTCATGCTATTCGTGTGATCAGACATTCAGACGGGAATCATGGGCTTTGTTAATAACTAACTTGTGGTCTGTGCAGTGATGCGTGCGTTTGAATGGTTGACTGCTCACTCCAAAATACAAATACTGTTCCTGCAAAGCTTCATTTAGCAATGAGTTATTTGCGGGTCGTGGGTTGTACTGTTCTAGAGGGAACAATAGGTGACAATTTGGCACCGCTGATATTATTGTAGGGTATTTGCTGCTTGTTCTTTAAAAAACAGGAAGACCTTAATAACTGTCAAAATTTGAAGAAAACTCACCTGTAAGTTGATGCATTCCAAAATCCAAAATACCGTTCTAGCGCAACTTATTTACGACGAGGTTGACGTTTGATGACTGACCGGCAACTAGATTTGGTTTCGTTTAAGTAAATATTCACTGCGTTATTCCACTAAGTTGACTCAGAAATATGGCAAACCGATTAAGTGCGCAATTATGTATGCCAGACAGACCATGTATTTATTGCTCCTGGGCATCCTCCACGTCCGTGTGTGGTGGTGCGCTGGTCGTATAACTGACTGGGAGAAGGGCTTATGACTGGGAATGCCTTATGCTGCGAGGATTGCTAGGCGATCGAAAATGCCATCACTGTTTTCTCCCAAACCTTCCATCCACAGGTCTGGAGTGCGCACCACCCTACGCCTAGCAGACTGCACTTTTTCGAGTAGTTGTTCACATTGAATCGCTCGCTTACAAGGACTGAACGCTGCTGATGTCTTGGGCCTTTCCACTCGATAGAGTTCTCTGTAAATGGGGGATGTTTGAGAGAAACTCCCGAAGAAAGTAAGATCAGCCAATCGACTGGAGGGATTTGCCACACTAATAAGGCTATTCAAGATCATTATTGCAATACTTGCCCATTTGAAGTGCACTTTCTCTTGTTTGCATTCCCCCTATACTTTTTGTTGCATTCATTCAAAATGCAGGTGAATAAAACCACTTTTTGGTGTCGAAAATTGACCGAGGATAATATTAGATCAGATTGTTTGAAGGCTAATAAGGTAGGATTAACGTCGACTAGATGCTGTATTGTTACCGACCATAAAAGTGAAATTGGCATTAAGGCTCGTGCCTAGGGCTGCAATGTTTATTGCTGGCAGTCGTTTTTGCTCCTCCTCAAGAGGCAAGTTTACACATAACTTTCAGGTGTCACCAGTCTATCACGCATACAATAACTTTGTTGAGGTTTTGCACTTGACACCATTCCTACCGAGTCATTTGAACATGAGTCAATGGATAAGCTCTGCCATCACGTTTCAAGTAATAGGACGCACCTTTCCTCTCGCAGTAAGTGAACTATTTGGCCAATGATAAACGTTTTTCTTCAGAATGCGTACCGTTGGTCAGTAGGTGTAGGGCGACGTCTCAAAATTTAGCGATAGTTGTAAAGATGAAGCAAAGTTGGTTGGGCGCCACCTCGGTTCGCAAGAGTGAACGTTGGACACATCTGTGCCCTAAACAGTTTCTATGTTTGGATAATGCACACTCTTTATTTTGTCAAAGTGATGCTGAATCGGAACTCCTCACCACAGAGAGGATCACGTACAAAGGCAGCTGATTTATGGGGCGCAATCCGGCCCCATCCCCAGCTCATGTTTCCTGGTTTGGTTTGCTACCAACATGGGACACTGTCCGACCTCGCTGCCGAGATACGCAAATTTTGATTGTATTGCAGCAGCATTAAATGTAGACTGGAATTGTCGCTTCTGGGATAAGTATTCTAGACTATGATCTTAGTGATTAGGGCTACCTGTCTTGTTGATTCTTTGAAATTCACTTTGGAATTAGCAGTGCTATAGAATACGCCTTAATATAGCTGCCAATTTTGAGGGATCTGTTCAAACATGGAATCTATCTACCAATTCTTCCATCCTAGTTCATGCCTCTTATAGGGATTCGTCCTTTTCGGCAACCGTCTAAATTTTCAAATCATTTTTTGATGACTTTGATGTAGATGTGTCAGAACTCATCTCTAGTTTCATGCAATGTTGTTTAAAATAAGCTATTTTTCATCTGACGACAAAATCCAAAACCATATTATTCAATCCCTTTGGTAATCCATACATTGACCCTTCTCTCCATCCATTCCCTACCCAGCCTTCCATCTAGTTTCTAGTCCATTCACTTGTGCAAGCCTTTAACGTTCCTGGAGGCGATTGAAAGCAAAGGAACCTGGAAGCACTGGCAATAAAGGCGCCCAGTAGTGGCTAGGTTAAGAGCATAAATGAGATTCCCAGGAGATGGCATGAGACCCGGCTCAAAATCTAAACCGCCCAAGAAGGTGGCTTTTTTGCATCATAGCAACCAATGTCAACAACAGCTGAGGCGAAGATGCAGGTAGAGATCCGTCGATGGAGGATCACAAAGTGTCAGTAATCGCATCACTGCAGGCTGTGTGCATTTAGGTGGCAGAAAGGCTGGACGCAGACTAGCGCAAACATGCTGCCTCAACTGCCAACAATTCGGCTGCCTCGATGGTCAAGGAAATGGAGTGGGTAGAAATGGAGCGGAGCCTTAATCGAGCACAGGCTATCGCCATGGAGTCCGAGGTGAGGATGGCTGAGTTTCTGCTAGTGGATGCCCTCCTCTGTCCCCTAGTTTCATAAGCTTTTATCGCTCTTCCTTTTATCCACACATAGTACTAAGTGGTTAGACACTTCAAATCAATTCATCCCGTGTCCACAAAGCCATCCATCAGTTGTCCTTCATCATTCTCTTTGCCTTGTTCACTTACTAATTTTGCAATTGTGCACTGATTGAGAGTTCATTTGTCAACAAAGCTGCTATTTTTATCTGCTCGGCGTCGCATCGACTCATCTGACAATATCATTGGATTGGTGACTTTGATCGACACCAAAAATTTACCTTCTCACGTTGTCTTCTTCGCCTCAATATGACCTCTGCAATTTTCTGTCCATTGTGCCCTGAAAATTTATGACTATCTTGCGCTTGCTATGATATACATACCATTTGTGATGCATCGACTAGTTTTAGCCTACTTCGAAGGACTCGTGCATTGCATTCCCTGAGAACGAATGCCCTCGTTGGCTCCCAGTGCTAACCCCTTAATACTTAGTCGCTGCCATGTTTGTCAATGTCACCCTGATCCAATTTCAGTTTGGAAGCCTTTGTCAAGGCTATGGTGTTGCTGTGGTCTGTGACAAAGCAGTTAAACTATTTAGTCATAAACCACTAAAGGTCAGCTCTTTGTTGTAAAGGCGAGTCTGCAAGTGCCATTTGCTCGTCTATTAATGCCTAAGCAATCCATTTGTGCTATCCATTCGTCCATTCACCCCGGGCACCCACATTCAGACATCTCTTTAGGATCGATTAGCCTTTAACAGCCGATCTGACGCCGCACTTCTGCTTAGAACTACCTTTGTGCTCTGAAAAGGTTTCTCAAATCTGCCAGAATGGTTTTTATAACCGGAGAGGGAGGAAAGGGAAAGAAGACGTAGTTGAGGCAGGCGCTGGGGCAAATGGCGGTGCCTCTTTAATGACGGATCATCGAGGATTGAAGGAGAGCCAGGTTTTTCTGGGTCAGCGGTATTGGCCTTGGTGATGGTGATGGAATGAATGTCACCTTATTCCATGAATCTAATTCTGCCATTGCCAATGCTCCCACGCATACTTCTCTTATGCTACACTCAAAATTATAGCCCTTTTGAATGTCCTGTAAAAGCACTAGCCTGGAAATAGATTTATATTCTTGTAAAAGACATTGTTGGCATTGAGCAATTTCACTGTTATGGGTACAGAGCCGAGGGTGACTAAGCATCAACACTTGTGCCATGTTCTGTATTTCCAGTGGGTTCGTTCTTCATTATTACGCGTGAAGTTCTTATGGGAGGCACTGTGAATGACAGGTCTAAAACAAAAACCGCAAAATAAGTGGATGTGCCTGTCACTCAGCCAACGCCTGCAGTCTACAAGTGGTTGAGCAAGACTTTCCCACAATGCATACTTCAACCTCTTATCACAAGTGCTTCCCTCAGACACGGACACTCGAATAGTCAATAGGGCTGTTGGAGCGAAGTCCGCTTCCAGCGCCAACATAGTGAGCGTACAGTAGAAAAACATCGGCAAAGGGAGCTCGAACACTTCACTGGTTTGGACTTGGATTGTATTTTGTCTGTAGAGACAGAAGGTAATGTTTGATCGTGCGGGTTGCACGAGAACTCTTAAATTGGTTCGTCAGGTTGAATTGTTATAGCCCACTGATTAGTCAGATTCTAGGAAATTTTCTTAACCCACGTCGTCTTCTATCTCTCCTCTTCACTTCTGTCCAAGCGTCTGATTGATCTCTTTTGACCGTTGACTATTCTAGACGAATACTCCGGTCTTCAAAACGGTGAGACGTGAAAATTGGCCTCATCATATCTAACATCAAACCGCGGCTGCAACCGCCAACACTTCATTTTCTCGTGGCACCAGCAACAGTAGAAACTCCGATATGCCATCCTCTTGTAGTCACAGAAACTGACGGCGGTGTGTAAGCATTACTTCTCACTTATAGATTCATCCTATCATCTATTCTGTCCACTGGTCTTCACACCCGATTTCATTTCATATTTTGTTCCTTTTATTGCGTCCTTTTTAGTGATTATTACTGCAACTACGCTCTCTGGAGGTGACAGTCACAAAACAATGATTAGGGGAGAGTAGGCAATTTCTCTTGTCCCATGTGTTTGCATACCCTATGATTTATGTGTACCTTCCATCACTTTCTAAAAGTGTGTGCGTGTGTGCGCATGCGCCTTGACTATCTAGTCTGAAGCTGAACTCAGTACTTGTGCCTCTTTGCGGGTTTTTAGATTCTTGTGTGTGAAGGGAAGGAGAGATGAGAATCCATGCGTCTGTTGTAGAGGTTGTCGATTTTGACCGTGGGATTTGTGGTTATGTTTGTTTTGGATTCTGGCACTGGATTGGATTTTCTTTGTACGCGCTCACTTCTGGCGACACTAACGCTTAGGGGTGTTTTGGTTTCATACATTCGTCTCATTCCCTTTCATCAGACTGGTTCTGACTTGCAATGAATCAGTCCTTACCTCCAAATTGATGTTCCACTACTAATAGGCTTGTAAGTAGATACGAAGAAAAAGGATTTAGCTGGGCATCTGCTAGTCGACAAGTTCGAGTATTTTGGAAAATGCGTGAAATGTTGTGCTGCAAGTGTACGTGTGTCCATTATGGCAAGCAGGTTCGGTACGGCGAAAAATGTGCTTAGTAGATGGCATCACGTGTAGAAATCTCCGATGGAGCTGCATTCAGCTGATTTGCATCTGTGCAAATGGACTAGCAAAATGGACCCATTGAAATACTTGCTGTCTGGACAATGACTATGTTGCCTGCTATTGACAAGGAAAGCTGCCTCGGTCAGGAGTTTTTGTTCCATCGGCCAGCGTGTTTGCATTAGATGGGGACGCTAGTAGTAGAAAAGACAGTCGAAGCTCATCCTAAGCATTAGAGAATGAATAAACTGCTCTTTTTGAAGGGGTCCTGAATAATTCATTTTGTCTTTTTTGTTTGTAGTTTTGCACCAATGGGTTTCTTATTCCTCCACCTTGTTATTTCGTACGCCATATTCGAAGAAGGAAAGCAAAATGCATGCAAAATATATTAGCACAGAACAGGCAGAGGAGACCTGCCTGTACATCTAACAGTGAATGCGGCACAATGTTGGTGTCAGCAACTAATCTACCTTCCACTAAGCATAAAACATAATCTTCATTTTCACTTGTGCGATTAAATTGCAAATGGAGCTCGTAAAAGGTAACAAAATGGATTTGCTCTACTTTTGACAAAAGATTTACATGGTAGTTAACATAGGTTACCAATCGGGTCTCCATTCCTGCTTTTTCATTTCGCTTATTCATGTAGACTGCGCACAGGCTATCAGCCTTTGTTTCTTCGCCAGTGTAGCCAAACGGCTGGGTCAACGAATGAAGAATTCGACATTACGTGTCGCCTGTCGGCACCTCAATAGATAGCGTCGTATCACTTGATTGTCTTCACCTTCGTATAAACACGTAATGACGAATTGTCCTTTTTCTACTTTTGGGACGAATGCATATCCGTATTCTATAGTGTACCTGCTTTAACGACTGGAGGAAAGGTATGCATTTAATAGGTATGTAGATCGTCTAAAAGGACAAAGGATGGACGATGGCAACGCTGTAAGTAAGGGTCTGGCTGGAACACAAATTGCAAACTCATGATAAATCAGCATGCTTGCCTTCATTATCGAGAATACACTGGGAGGAGAGACTAGATAGGTGGAGTCTGGAATGGGCTGAAGTAGCAAAAGAGAACAGAAAAGATGAGCAGTTTGATCCACTTTCATTCATAACAATAGCACGGGCTATAACTAATGAATTCAGTAAGACAAGGTTGCAAACATATGATGGACACTGGATCTGGACAATGTAAAAATGGGTAGGGCTCACAGAAGTGGCATTAATGAAGACTGACTCGGAAGGAGGAGGAGATGGGAGAAACGCACATTTCACTTTGAAGGATGTCAAGGTATGAAAACAAAACGGAAGATGGGAGAAGAATTAATTCTGGTCTCACTAAAAGGCGATGAAGAAAGACAGGTACATGAATGAGCATCTGCAAATCTGTTTGCAGTTGGACAAATTAGATAAGCAAGGTACGGCTTGGCATGATTACGTATTACGCACGGCTCCCTGTTCCAGAATACCGTAAGGATAATGGAAGAAGAATGAGACATTTACAGTGGTGGCACTGGAGTTCAACCTGAGAGGAAATTTGGAGACATGACAGTTGCATCTCACTCCCCAATCTGAAGGTGCCAATGACCCCTACGTGTTCACGATGATTCCTAATACCTAGGGGGCAAAATTAAGAGCATCATCGACCTCTAAGTCTTTCCCATGAATTCTGAGAGGCGAATGATGCATCGCTAGGATGATGAAATGCAAAAGGATCAATGAGGCTTGCTTGCTGTAGTAGGTGGCCGAGTCTGGTCTGGCCTAGCCATGCCCTATCTAACCCAGCTCAGTTCTGCTTAGCTTATTAGAGTGCACCTAGAATGGGCAAGGGATTATGAGCACATAGTTTTTATCCTGTACGTCTGGCAATTATTTCGTATCTGCATATTAAATTGTGATTATGCACAAAGATGATCAAAGCACGGGTGTGGTAAAGGGATAAGCGACTCACCCTTAAACATAATCACGAAGCTTGCAAACGAAGGTTATCGGTGGGTGGTTTTGGTTCCACGACTCCGAAAATGCTCGCTCCTAGTTGAAGAATAAGGTGGGGTTGGCTCGACCCTCCAGTGCAAGCGAAGAAAAGTAGTTGTTCAACTGAAAAGGGTAAAAGGTTAGGATAATATGAACGAAGGGAAGGGAGTGGAAATAGTGTGACACTAGTGACTGAAATTACTGAGAAATACAAGTCCGTAGGTTGCTAGCGATTGCGCTATCGTGAATCACTACTGACTAGAGCGTCTGCAGCAGTTGCTAGACATTAAGCATTGTGATCCGTCTGCTAAAATTCGACTGTGATTCTACTGGAATGGGTAGCACTTCAGGTCGCCTCAAAGAAACCACCAATATATCAGTAACTCGACATAGGAATAGAATGACTGCAGCTATGCGAAAGATAAAAAGGATCCCCTGCCTTAAACAAAGCAAAAAAATTTGATGCCGAGGTACGCACTCGAAGTACTCATCATTCTTATCCACATTAGTTCTTATTGAATCAACCACACAGACTGAAGCAAGCAAATGCATGCATATAGCCCATCAAACGGAGTCGTCTTTATTTAAAGCGAACCTTAATTCATACTTAGGTGTACATAGAAAACTCGATAATCCATCACTGTACACTAGTAAACCTGATTCAATCAGGCTAAGCAAATTACCATCAAAATTCAATCACATCGCCACAGATGCAGGCTGTTCGCAGACAACTAGGAACTCCACTGATTTGGTCTTCTAACAGACACACGCTACTGCAGAAGTTAAGAGGCTCGAGCTATTAAGTTACGCCACCCTATTTACCTCAGATTTCGAAAGAAAGACACTGCTAAGTATCCTGAATGAATTACTTGAACTTTTGAAATGCGTTGTGCTGTGAGGTATTAGTTTGGAAATATCAAGCCTAGGCTATCTAGACCTGCTCTAATGAGGTTCACATGATTTGCACAGCATCACATTACAATTGAATGAATGATTGAAAAGGCGGTGGGAAGATATGCTGATTACGTGCATTCGCCCCCGTTTGAAGGTAAACATTGAGGTTGAACGATAAACAGGCCTATCAAGATGCCCATAAAGCATCGCGTTGAGGGTGCACAAAACATTCCTCACACGATTAGCACCTCCCCCGCATTCAAACAGCATGTATTCGTTGTCCACTCTAATCTGTGTGCATCTTCTCCTCGCGTTTACATCACACCCTGCTTTCACCGCGGCTTTTGCGATTGGCGAGGCTGCGCTGAGACCGAAGGCCGACCTCCTCGACTTGTCAGACCTTCCAGCGGGTGAAGACAAAGACGAGGATGCGGTTTAGACGGAGGCATTTAATGAACTCGATGAAGGTGACGTGGGCGAGGATGTCCTTATGCCGGCTGTGTTCCGTCGTATTCCAGTAAAATACAAATGTGTTTATGATCGCAGATCCAAAAGGCTTCGATGTTTCCCAAGCCCGCAATTTATTCTTCTTCGTCATTGACCACTCGTTCTCATATGATTCCATACCGACTTAGTTTGCGGAATGGCTGAATGGATCTGCTTTGCTTCATCGTTTTGTCGTGCAATACTGTAAAGAGCCACAGCGTCAACACATAGCATTTCACTTACCACTGCAGCAAGTTAAGTGAGCAACGGTGACATCTGTATCTCTTCCTGAACTATTTCTTTTATAAATCTAATCCTGATTTGCTGTATGTTTTGATTGTATGGTTTTACAAAGGGTACTACTGAATCTTGCAATTAAAACGTAATCACTCTGATGTGTACTTTAGCATCGAATGCAAGAGAGAAGAGGAAGGGTATGAGGGATATAGGCAAACGCAAAAAAGATCATTTGTGGACAGTTATGGGTAATCCATCAATATTTATCGAAGGTACAAGCAGTAGAAGAGTGGAATTTGTTGCCTTGGCGAAGTAAAGCGTAGAACTTATGATACAAATCACTGCCACTCGATGAACGCCAAAGGAAAACAATGGGAAGTGGGTGGCAGTTTAGCGGGACTAAGTGCAGTGAAAGTGGCTTTGCTGTGTGCACAAACTCTTTAGATTGAAATGGAACTGTATGGGATGATACCATCTGGTAGATTTATGGCAGTGTGTACGTTCTGTCTGGCTCAAGAACAAGCTTTAGGCTGCGTTGCGAATGCAAAGGACTCTCAAATCCTGAAGGCAAAGGGAGTGCAAATAAATTAAGTTGAGCAATCAGTAGGCATGTTGGATTTTAAAGGAACGCACTGTTTTGCAGTAGAGTTGCACTTTCTGTTAAATCGGCACATAGCGGCTATAAAAACTGACATAATGATAGGGGCCTTGCAACGGCAACCATCAGACGCCTGACCAGCAATAAGCCAAAAATCAAACCATTCAAATGCATCGTAAATGGTACAGCAGGGTATTTTAAAGATAAACATCTTTAGAGTTGTGTGCTTTTGCAGATGGGTGGAGGTAGGTACCAAAAGACGTTGAGGTTTCGTATGTGATTTAAGAAAAGCTTAGCTACTGACCATCGAGGGCAACTCATCTAGCCATATGGTTGCGTGAAATAGAAAGGAATTGATTTAGTTAGATGTGTTTGAAGTATTTTAATGGCATACCTAAAGAGGTCTATGCACCAAACCTGACAAAACTGATACGATGCAAGTAAATGAAGTAAGGGAGGAGTAGAAGGCATCACAAGGAAAGGAGAAGAAGAGGAAGAGGAGGAGAAGGGATGGTAGCAAAACTTACCCTAAATTCTGACATACCTATCTACCCTAGCTCTCTGACGTCTCTGAAACGGCCGGTAAGGATTAGGATTAGGATTAGGAGTGACATCGAAGAAGGACAAACAAAAATAAGGAAGTAAGGGAACGGGCAAATCCAGTAGTTATTCAGTAGGTCAGTTAATCTATCAGTCAGTCAAGTGGCAAAGGGAGAAACCACCTTGTATTCTGCCTCATTTCCCTTCAGTCCTCTGCTCCTACAACTTACACTCTGCCATCAATGACATCGACTTCCAACGTTAGTTTTATCTGTGCTAAACAGTGGCACGAATTACTACAGGAAGCGCAGGAACGCCATACTGACGCTGGTTCCCAAATACATGCAGACCCGCAGACCTCGTTGGTATCGACTTTTCTCAGTAGCGTTGGTGGACCCAACAGTGGTATTAAGGAGCTTCTAGTCAGCCAAAAAGCGTTTAATGATTGCGTTGAAGACAATTTTTGCAACGGAATCGCCTTTGTCATCGGATCATTCATAGTGAAACAGTGTAGAAACTAATAGTCAGGCTGGACTACGACTGGCTTCATCTTCGATTTTGAAGAAGCGTCTACTGCGGACAAACTCTGTCAGAATTGAGCACGGAATGGAAAACTTCTCCTTAGTAGAGAATGCCAAAGTTGCAGAAGAAAAGGGTCCTGTTTGTAGATTTGAACCTTTCAGTTGGCTAAGGCACATCTATTGTTATGGATGCTTTTATGAATGTCATTGCTCACACATAATACTCTTAAATCTCTTAGTGGAACTTACCTAAGTACAGCTTCAAAATGAGGGCCTAAATGTCCCATGGTCGAAAATGGGGAATCAATGTGTTACTGTTTTTGCCACCGTCGAAACCACAAGCTCCTTTAGGCATATTATGCATCCAAAACAACTGTTTATTTGAGAGTTGAGAATAACGGCTCCTTTTAAATGGCTGCTATTCCAATTCTGACATCGTGCTTGCTTGTTCACTTGAGCGTGGGAGATGTGAGCTTGTATATTAAACCAGCGTGTGCCGGTACCTAGGTGATGTCAAACCGATCTTCTCTTCCTTTAAGACAGATTACTCAAACCGGGACATTGCTGCCACGCGATAAATTTACGGCAGCATTCATCGTTGTTGGCACCTTTTATCATTTTTTTGCCTATCAACTCACTCTATTTAATTTGCATTACATTTCCTCTGCCTAATTTCCACGTCGCTAACGATTACATGGCTTCTTCACAATCTAGGCGCAAAATGGCTTACAGCGTAAGTAATAGATCTACCACTTCAATTGGCCTTGAATGTATGCAAGTCTATTGATACTCTGGATTTATTGAGTCGCTGTTTGCGCATTCCATGTTAGAAGGGGATACTTTCAGCACTGGATTCCCATGTCAATGATCGCTACACTAACCAATGGACCTTTAATGGTTTTTCTTAAAAATGTTTGTAACTTTGTTAAATATCGTAAGGAGGTGGAATTTCATCAGCGCTTCTGACCCGTGCGGGCCTTTTCACATTGATACCTTCCTCCCCATATTTCAGAATTTGTGACTTGCAGGGTACATGGAATGCACTGTGCATTGCAAGACGAAAATCGATTAATAGTTTTACTGGGATAACCGTTGAATCAGAAAATAATTGTTATTCCAAAGATAATGCACATTTAGTGGCATGATCTCTCTAACTGAACAGTTTACCTGATGATTTCTTCGTTGATCACCGGGGATCATTTGGTTGCCATCTTATAACTGCCTAAACCAAAACATACATTTGCATCACATTCGATTTAAACAGGGGAGCAGGCAAGTCAAGTGAGATAAAAGTGCTCGTACGATTCCTTGTTGACTTAAATATCTCCTCGCTAACTGCAAAACGAACGAATTGGCGACTGTAGTGGATCAAATGTGATGAAAACCTTATCAACTAGCCTAATCCGATTAAATGGGCCCATAAAAAGCGATCTTAGAAGGATTTGGCAGTGGGTAAGATATTATCTCCATCCTGTTAAGCAATACCTCACTCGATTTAACCCTTATGTATTTAGTAATGTTTATACGCATTTTGCTTTTGCCTTTGTTTTGTTGGGTTGGATTATCTCAATGGGGGTGGTCTGGGGAAGGCATGCGATTATCATGTTAAAACTGGTAGGGGCCGTCGAATTGATTTCACATTTACACCATATCCATTGGAAGAAGGAAGTCCTTCACACACTTTGAGTATGCATAGGTGTCCTTCTCAGATGGCGTTTTTATGACCGCTATTTGGGCTCCACCTTAGCTGATTGTGTCCATCGGCCTCAGTTGGTCTCTCAATTGTCTGCTAGAAGGCTGCAAGTGCAAAATCTATGTTTCCAACCGTGAGCACTGCAATTGCGAACTTGCAACGCCCTATAAGAATGACCTAAAGCAGGACTATCACCGCCACCATTTGCTCACTTGTGTTGAAATGAACTACCTCACTATACTTAATAGATGCTTTTATCTCCTTCGTCGTGCAGTTTTTGAGACAGGGGATTGTTAATATTAGTGTCCGCAACATATATTCCCTAATATTATCACGACCATACTGCCAGGTCGAGATCGCAGTCGTAGCGCATTTTACTTGAATTGACATCAAAGCACCCATTCATAACAGTGACTTTTTGCAAATAAAATACGAGATGGTTTTTTCCTATTGAGCAGTGGAAGGTTTGATTAAGGATTGAAGGCAGAGAGGTTCATCATTTATTGCTGCTGAGCATTTAATATTCCAACTTAATTAAGACTTCAAAACAACCAATTAATTGCAATTACTGAGTTCTAGGCTTGCTTTATTTGGAAGGAGATTTATGCTGGGTATTGTCTGAATGAAGCGATAAAGAAGCAATCTTCCCCACCACTACCTCGACACTCGTGCAATCGGTCTAAGCCACAGACTTCCATTCATAGTATCTAGGACGCCCTACTGAGTTGGTCTAAAATCCTTTTATCCCAAACGGTTAGCCTTTCCTGGTAGAGGAGGTGGCGGGTGTCCGGAAGACTGCTCGCAGCTTCATCGATTTATTTAATGCGATATTGCAAAGATTAGTTTAAGGGAAACCAACTTTTCGCTCCAAGCAGCCTCAGCTCTCATTTGGCATATGTTTGACTTTGGATTTACAGGTGTCTTGACATTCGGATGACTTAATCGCAATGTAAGATAGTCCGCTGCAGTCATTCTGGCAAACATTTTGAGTCCCTGCTAAGCCACTAGCTCTGTTAGGGGTCACCCATAAACAACAACTCTTGGACAAACTAAACCTATGCTCAGAAGATTGCTAAGGTCTTACTTGATAGTCTACATTAATATGGTATCAACATAAAACCGAGTAGCGAAGTTAAACCTAGTGGTGCGGGCGTCGGTTAATAATCAGAATGTCCCAGTTATCAAAATCCACCCATAATGTAACGACAAACTATTCAACACGCTGTCAGATCAACGTTAATCAATCACTTGCAGCGTTGCAAAACAAAAAATGAACCCAATAAGGTGATGCACCGAGAGAATAAAGACCCCGGCATTGACTTTACATTTGTCCTCCACCCTTAAGTTGCCAAATAAGTGCATGAAGCTATTGAACAATAAATTGTATGTGGATCAAGAAGCATTTGTCTGAAATCGTTAGAAAGAGAAATGAGTACTTGGTAAACACTTAGTGCCTTTTAACAAATTGGACTCAGTCACCAACATTATTTCCCTTTTGAATTAGCAAAACACTAAACACACGGCACCATTAGTGTTGGTTGATAGCACAAAGCGTTGTGAAGTAAGACGAATGGACGAAAGAAGGTTTTGTGTTTAGGAAGAACAAGACCTTAGTGATAGCTTGATATTTTGGTGTCACGTTTAGCTACTCCAGTAAGTGTAAGGATAAGGTGGATAAGTAAGTAGGCAAATCTTAAAAACGTAATTATTTGTTTTGAAGCCTAACAAATGAGCATAAGTAACGAGGGGAGATTGTGCAGCGTTAATCGTGGTAAGCTGTGTAACAACAAAGTTTTCTTACGCATGATCCAACACCGTATATTTAATTGCTGTAATTTAGATTTAATGTTGAAAAACAGATTCATGATAATCCTTGAAACGCAAATTAGGCAAATTTTTACGTATTGGTTATCAGCCTAATTGCAGCAGTGTTTTTGCTTACTTCCCTTTTATGCTTTTACGCTAACTGTTATGGCACATTTGTTGCCTCTGATTAAAGGGACTAATGAAATCCTAACAAAAACTGAAAAAGTTGCTTTTGACAGCTTCAAGGAAGCTGACAAGTGGTTCTTACCGCATTCTTGCCTCTCTTCTAAAAGTGAATTTAAGGAAACATAGGCAGTACATAGACCCTCCTCCCCTAGAGCGTCTTCTTCGGTTCTACCCCAATAAACTCTCTCCAATTATGTCTTCAGGTGGTTTCCTTCCTCGTGATAGTGCTTTCCGACGACAACAGCTTATGGTTCATGTGATGACATTGCTTCTACTTAGGACCACTTCATCGCCTTTTACTCAATCGCCACCACAAAGGGAACTACTGGGTTGGGAGTGATCGAAGTTGGCACTGAATGTAACGAAGCCCTTTTTGATCTAGTGGAAGCAGCGCTCTCCGTCAGCAACTGCTCATATGGAAATCTCCGTTTGAGGGGGTTGTAGAGTAGACTTTATTTATACGCGAAGTGAATCGAGAACCCTGTTTGGCCTGTCTTTCCGTCATTGCTCCTATGACAGACGCCTCTTGGCCAGTGATGTTCGGCTCTAGAATCTGTTGAGCCACAGGACCTTTAAAAGTCGCTTAGTATAAACATATGAGCGGTCGACCCCAAAAGGAAACCGAATAAGCTAATGCGTGTCTGTCACGTGAATCACTGTTAAAAATTCTGTTTCTGACAGCCACGAACAGTAGTTATTTCCTAGCTGACACATTAGAATTATTTTACGCTATGGGCGAGCCAAAGTTGACAGCTGCATGTCCGCACCCAGTGCATCTATTCCATTGCATCTATTATCGATGCGACAGCAAATAGGCCAATAGTGTCTATGTCGAGCCATTTCAATCCCGGATTTCAATGGCATTACCAAGTTACTTGCTTGATCATCATCCTAGTGATTGTTTGGGCGAGCGGTCGACGAATTTTCTAATTGATGCAGTTACCCAAAAAACGCTCACCCGTTTGGTAGTCAAATCACCGCTTCACCGTTCATCCCTTTTCTCTGCTCACACAGAAGAATTTTGCATGTTGACTGCCTTGATTAGCTTCCTATACATCTGAGTGTAGTCAACAACACTCAGGTCAGTCAAAGTGTCACTGAGTGCCCTTTGCACAATTTAAATAGATATGTATACATGGTCTAGCGACGCTTTCGTCAACTTTTAGTTGTGAGGCACTTTGTGTGATTTTCAGTTGCCTGTTAATTCTTTTCTTCTAGGAAACATTCACTTTCCTCCACGAAATTATTCGTCAGCCCTTGCGCTGCTTCGCCCAGAAGTGGTATTTAAAAATCCACGCCTCTAGTGGCCTTGAAGAAAAGTGAGTAGATTTGACGATCTCGCTATGTCAACTCAGCGATCACATGCCACTTTCTCAACCATTTTTACTACATTTCCTAACCTGACAAATCGGGGGTAGAAACAAGCCTGTATCATCGCTAGCAAAAGTGCCCATCGCTTATTGATTAGTGCGGGAAAGTTACCCAATGTACGAACAGACCAGTCACTAAGATCTTTCCCATTGTAACTAATTCACACAAGTTGTCGATTCGTTGTTACGGCAGTCAACGAAGATCTTTCAGAAGAAAATGAGTGCATTGCTAAACCTCTTTTATTTTTATCATAGGAACATTTTACCAATATGAACTTATAGAAACACAGAGTAAGGCTATTTACAAACACCTAGACGACTCTGAGGATTATGGGAATTAAGTGATCTTTGTGCTTTCTGAGGAAATTTCGAGCACTATCACCGACCCTTCGAAAAGCACGCCTGAGCCTTCGTCGAAAACGACCCCATCCAGCTGGCATGAGGACATCTCTCCTCTCGCCAGCTCCGTTGAGTTGTTCCGCCATCAGATCCTCCTCCAACTCAGTCAATACCTCATCTTCGAGAGGATCAGGCTCCTCAAACAGATCCGCTTCCAGTTTGCGTGCAGTCTCGCCACTTGGAACTACGGCAGGGGACACTTGGTAGGAGGCGAATGCAAGGAGGAAAAGACAAATCAGACTCGAGTGCAATAGCATGCTGTGGTTTGGTAGTATTGACGGTGACCGGGTATGTACGTGGTTACACCATCTGCTCCACGTATTTATGTGTTTTGACAAGCTCTCACTGGACTTTTTGACGTCATTGTTTATACCAGTGTGTGGTTTCGGCCATGTACTACGATTGTCTTGGATGGCAGATACTGGAGAAGGTAATTGTGACCTAACCGTATGAATATTTTCATATTGATGACAGTTGCATTGTGCTTACCAGGTTATGGGTCTTGCGGACAAATAACATTTTGAATCACTCTTCAAATCAGTAAATATTTTCCTTATAAATTAAATAAGGTATTAATAAGTAAGTCACGCACCTTTTACTTGTGTGAGCGTGTCGAGCTGCGGATTATTTTAATGCTATTACAATGGATATGAAAGAAATATATGCTTCGCTGAATGTCTTGCTTTGTAAGGAGAAAACAAGCAGGAGCATTTGTGGAAAGCGAAAAATATTGTGAGGTTTAAATTACTTCTGAAGATCCCTTAAAGATTTATGAATAAAAATAGCCTGAAATGAAAGCAAACAAAACCGACTGGAGTCTATTTACATGTAGGCATGTCAATAGCATGGTAACCAAAGCAGCAGAGACTATAATATCCATCCAGGTTAAAATGTTTTCCTCAGTCATCTTTCCAGGCACTACTCGTAAGGGTGCTCCTCATCGTTATTAATGCTGCAGGAAGTCTTTTGCTAGGCCTCAATGCCTCAACTTTCTCGGTCTTGCTCATACCTTTCCAAAACAATGACGTACGTCATAGTTTAAGGAAAGGATGCTCGTCTTACGTCGACAGTTCCGGCGGAACGGACTGGCAACCTAGGAGCAAAGCCTGCAATTGCGCATTGTCTGTGTTTTAGAACATTATCTTACACGGATTTCTTGTATGATACATTTTGCCTTGCAAGTTGCACAGTAGTTGATGTTCACACTGTTACATTTGCAGGTGTTATTAGTAATATAATAAATGGTTTTCTCATGTTATTTCATTTGCATCTTTGTTCAAAACCAAAACTATGCAAAGAAGCACATATTTCGGTTCCAGCATAAGATGATGCATCATTTCAGGGCTCCGAAATTCTGCAATTATTGTTGATAACATGAAGCTGTGTAATTTTCCGCACGACATCTCAAGACTCTTTAGCAAACTCAGTACTTTGTGCAATACTTGCAGGCAACAAATAATATTTTTGACTCTTGACTTCGAGCTCAGAGACATGGTGCTTTGATAAAGTCTCTGATGAACCTATTTTAATGGCACCTCGTTCGTGGTGATTCATATGAATTATTATCGCTTATTTGTGTAGAAACGATCCCGGAAAGTCAAACAAGCGTACCACTGGACATAGAGGCACATAATGCAGGTGATACATGCCACGTTCTGACGAGGCTCCGAACTACAAAATTTGACTGGAATCGATTCCCGAAGGGTATGTGATAGCATTTGAAGGCTCTGTAGAAAGTGCCACTTCCTTTTTCTATTTAGTTGTCCAGAAATTACCTAAGTCTTTGACTTTGCGATTGGGTTTCACCAGAATGCTCTCTAGCTGAAAATGAGGGAGTCCTGATGGTGAATCATGATTAACTATTGAGATGACAAAGCATAACTATGCATAAGTGTGTTAGTTTTCCAACTTAGCAAAATTTGGTTCCGTGGAGTGCACTCAGGCCTTTGTTTGCACCAGTACCAACAGCATTCTGTCGAGGTCTGGAGATAATGAAGATGGTCTGGCATTGAACGAACTGAAAGCACAATTTATTCAAAATGCATTTGCCATTCTGCCTTGCAAAAAAGTAGCAATGATCGACAAAATGACGGCAAGTGGAGATTGGGCAATTGGTACACAACACGCACCACAGAAGTGTGTGTCAGGCTATGAGGGTCGCTATTAGCTAAGTATTTTAGGAATTTTAATAGAGCAACTACGTTTGATATTGGACCATTCCTTGATGAATTCGAGCTCCAAATACATTAAAACACCCGTAAAATCCAACGCCTTCTAGATATTAAGCAGCAAAGTATTTCTCGTTTGCCATTTTTCGACTTACTTTACCCTCTGTGGATAATCCTGAAATGCGACACAATTACTAACCTTTCATTATATCATAGTCCCCATTCAATGCACTTGTGCTACTTAAGGTACATCGGTCCACAATTGCACTCCTTACTATGAGAATGCCGAATGTTCGCATTTGTTAGGTGCACCACATAGCGGCGATGCTTGCACACCCATTGTTGTAAGTGTGTATCGAATAAAGCCGGCTTGATTCTACACTTTTGCTCCCTGTAGCAATATCTATGTTTATTTATGCCGCTTACTTGCACAAAGAGTGATTTAAGAAGGCCAAACATATGCATCGACAAACACATAAGCACATGACACATGTAGTGCATACCATATTCATGTGCGACTTTCGTTAACACCCCCAAACTACGGCATGTGATTATACTCCAGCCAAATCTCACTTACCAACTTGTTCATCTACCCGTTTAATGAGTTTCAAGAGCAATAGCACATTCCTACGTAATTACCCTCACTTGTCTCCAGACAAGAGCATCGTCAAAGCCATCATTGCAGTAGCTTCAAACACCACCACCGACACTACCGACAACTTTACCCTCTGATAACTTAAAGCAAACTATTTCAGAGAGACTTTTCACACTCGAAAGAAAATTCTTCCTCAAGTCACTTCTTCCGAATTGGCAAATCCTTATGGAATGCATTTTTTTGCAACATATCGATGCTTAGCACGTCCAAGCCCAAGTAACCAAAGAGATATTTCCTCACCTTTGTGATGCATTTTACACATCCAACCACGCTCAATATCATTGCAATTGACAGTGCCGGCACTCTCAATCGCATTGACTTGAAGCGTCTGGCATATGGCACTGAACACTTAGCACAAATATGATTCGGTGTGGCAGGTGAATAGGTGTGCACGAGTTTTTGTACGTGTGTTTTTGCGAAAAGTAGTGCTTTGCAATTTTTTGTGTTCAGCATCATTCGGGGGGTAAAGTTCGAGTACAGAGACGTAGGATTTACAAATAGTAGACCACATCTAGACCGGTGGAAGGAGAGTAGGTGGTTCTAGTAGAGGGCGCGAGCAAAGAGAACCTAGTCCAGTACAAAATTTTGATAGTGCTGAACACATCCTTACCATCCTTTGATAGATTTTGTAAATCTGCAGAAAGGGATACACACTGAGTTCAGTTAAATAGCAAGTAGCCAAGTCACACACATAGAGGCATGCATCTGCATAGAGGCTTTTATTAATGACAAAACCCTGGGCTAAATGGGTTAAGGTCAGACCAAGTTATTGATTCCTACCTCCTCGCTGTTTGTGACTACCACGTTGAAGTACATTTTCGGTATTGCTTACTAAAAAAAATAATAAAAGAAAATGACCAGAATCGTATTAAGAACACATATTTAGCTAGTCGAATTCGATAGATGGGTGGTTAGAAAGAAAGTGAGAAATGACACTCATATGGGTACTCATCGGACTGCACTAACAACAGCTACGAGTTGTGATTGTTGCCGTAACTACAAAACGATGAGAAGGTGTGGCCAAGTTTCTACTTCCAGTGTCTTTACGCAGTGATGATTTAATTATGGATGAACCTGTAGTGCAACGTGTTGGTCTTTATGAAGTAAGTAACAGGAATTTGACTAGTTTAGTTTTCACCATTACTAGATGCTATAACATAAAGCTTAAGGTTGTGCAAAAAGAATATTTTGATGGCACACAAGCTTATAAATAGTAATGAGCGCCTGATTGTCATCCTTGATAGTGTTTCGTAGGCGAATGTAATCCGATCTTTCCACGCTGCTGGAAACTGAAAGCGTTGACAAGACTAACTCTAAAGCGATTTACATAGTCGAATTCCTCAAACCATTTTAAATGGCGGCGCATCAGAACAGTAATAGGGGTTTTATTTGCGAAATTCCAACAGTTTACTAAACCAGTGGCAAAACTTGTTGAAAAGAGTGACATTCACCTTCATTTATTCCACATTAGTGCCCAGATAACTAAGATAGGAGACAGTTTTTAGGATCAATGCTTGTGAATCCCAAAGTTACTTAAGTGGACTTAAGGCACAAATGATACCATGTAGAGGATGGCCTTAAGATTGTCCCAAAGAAAAAAGGACTTTTACAATCAATTGTCTTAGTTTCGCCGATAACGGCCATGCTGTTTTGTCCATCAGCACATGATCGCCCATTTCTATTTTACAAGCTGCTCTTCCGGGCGCATACCTATTACTTTGCTTTGCTTATGTTATTTCCTTCACCAGGCACCCACTCAATAACCACTTCGGGAAATGTGTTTTTCTTTCTTCTGCGATAGTGGTGGAATGCGAACTGGATGGTAAGGTTGTAACTGCCAAATTGCGATGTTTTGCAGCATAAGCTACTGATATTAGCATTGTCCGAACAGTACCTCACAGTACTGCTAACGGGTTTCATAAGCTGATCAAAGCAGCTTATCATAAACCACACTCTAATCTTTTCCATTTTGCATAGAATAAGTCTACGAATGCGGCAAATCTATCACATTCTTGCATTCAACCGGCACTGAAATTATCAACGAGATGAGGATGCTTGCCATCTGACCGCTTTGACGAATAAGATAGCTGCCAGAAAGATGGACTTCGGACAAGAGGTACAATCATAGTGATAAGGGCGTTCATTTTCTTGTTATGGTGTCCAAACAGGGCATCTACCATAACTCTGTCGCCAATTTTTGCATTAAAACCGAAATGATTGGACGGCTTGGCTGCAAATGAATCTGTCAAAGGATTTTTGGGCTTTCTCCCCCGTTCTCACTAATTTCAAACGTAGAGCAGGTAAGTAAAATGAGTGGAACCGATTAATAGTTAAAAGTTATTTCTCTGCTCCTCGTTGGTCAAGTAATGATAACGCTCCTCGGTGCCTTGCTGCCGGGCGTGAATTTAAAGATTATGCAGTGGAGAATGACATAGCTCAGTAGGTGGTGTCTTCATTGGTTAAAAAACAAAGTTTCCGTGCGTTCGGGCTTAAAGTTGACCAGGGCTATTAATCCTGTTTTGTACTTAGAAACGACCCACATGGCACAATAATGACCCCGCCAATTTCGTGTACATAGGCCTTAATTAAGGCAAATTTCAAAAGAAAGGAATAAAAGCAGATCATAAATAAAATCAAACAATAACACTAGTAAAGCGCTAAAACACAGGAACACAGGGTGTGTCAGAGCAGATTTCTCAAATGTTTGTGCAAATAAGTAAGCTGGAAGGTCGACGCGTGAAGGGGCACCTAGTGTCAAACTTCATTTTGGCCTATTGCATGCATCTGCGTTGATTTCGGCTTCTACCATATTCATTCGGACATTGACAAAAAATTAGTGCATCATTGCCCGTCTGACTGCCTGCGCATTTGTGATATTGGTCAAGAAGACGATTGTGAAGGGGTGAGCAAACTACAATACCTCCTAGAGGGCGAATAAAGGCGTCTCTCTTTCGGTATTGAAGTGAATGAACTGTTTGCTGCTTGCGTAGACTGGAAATCAGAAGGATTAGAACTCTGTATTAGCCTCATTTGAAACAGTGCCAGTAACCTCATGAGGTAGAATTGCAGAAGGTCATAAAAGAAATAAGCCATAGAATTTCGTGTTGTGGTGCACTACCACACAAGGGTAGAATTTGATTCCGTGTCCGATAGATTTACCAGTCTCAACTGTGTAAGTGGGATGCGACTGACGACATGTAACTTCGTTGATGAAAAGGACTAATTTCACATCAAATTTTGGCTAGCCGAGCAGATGGACCAGCAGTCACTCATTCAGTTAATAAGCGCCCCAAGATTGAGCATTTTTCTGTTTGAAAGTAAAGGGAAAGAAGTACTTGTTGTCAAACCAGCCTTACTATCACCTACTAATTTTATGTGCTAAAGCCACTTTACTAGCCAAAAATTGCCAAGACATGCGCCATCATAAGTTGTTCATGACACGCCAACGTTTAACTACTGTAAATTTAATGTAATTTTTGCCATTTCTAGGTGTATAGATTCAATTGAAGGGGTGGATGGTTGAGACCACACAACTAGTAGCAAAAATATGGATTATCACCCGTCAATGTCCCTTGGTGCACATAACTAATCCATACATGTGGCAACTCTTCGTTAACTACAGCACAACATTTATTCTGGCCAAACCAGAACCATGCCAATGTCTTCCCTAACTTAGCAAGTGATAGTGCACATTAGGTTTGTAAAGTCCCAGTTTTTCCTCACAGTAAAAATATTGCTAAGAAGGTGAAAGCAACCACATTTTGATTTTTTGGCAAAAATTAACTGTCTGTGAACCTGACGTCAGACAGTGAATTAGGTTTCGGAAGAAATACTATGCAATATTAATGTGAATAATTGCTGTACTTCTAACATCGTTCTCGCTAAAAGTTTAACGAAGTTTAGATGCCTTTAAACGCGGTTCTTTAAAACCTGCTCTTAAAATTTCTCAGTAGCGAAGTTAGGGAGACATCTATATCAAAAAATCTTCGCTTCCGCCAAATGAACTACTATCACACTGTACCGCATTGGTTAGGTACACTCGCGTCTGCTTTCTGGACCATGTGGCCACAGATAAACGAGAAAAGGAACATACCACCACATTGGAAAAAACTGTGAAGGTTGAAATTATGTCCACCATCACAGTAAAGGCGATTCGCAGCACCTTTCCAACATTTCGTCTGTGCAAGCGTAGTATGTTCCGTGCACCTGGCAGCCGTAAGCCAGCGTCATGGCTGCTGTGCACCTGTATTCCTCTTTGATCCTTCAGAATATTTAAGCAAGAAGGGCGATGTCTTCACATTAAGCAACAAACATCTGTCGTTAATATTATGTAATATTGTTGTTAATATCAATAGTTACAATAATGCTAATGTTACTACTATTATTATTAAGGGCCGCAGTATTTGATGGCTGCTGTGGCTGCGAAGCAAATGGAAAGATTATGGGTGCATGGATGACTGACCGTTTGGAGAATATCGATGGAGTACAGAGCCTTCTCCCCGCTGATCAAAATTTATTAATTATAGGCGCATGCTCACCAACACTACTAGTGCCATCAAAGTTGATTTCCTGGGTGCCTTGGACACACGTTATATATTCAGCTTTGCAAAGCCAAACAGAATCACCTTGTCACTGAACACATGCATATATTTTTAGCTGCGCAGGTTGCGTCTATTTTAATGTTGCTTCAATCCTATGTCCAATTAAGCAATCCACTAGCATTTACTAACGTTAATGAGCGCCTGCAATTACATGAGATTATTTTCTGTTCGACCTTGTGCTGTCATTCCTGGGAGGGTTGTAATAGCGGTGTGATGGGGTGGCGGTATGGGGTAACAGCGCCATAACCAAGTCGTCTGACATGTATGCAGAGAGACAAGGACAGCTTTAGCCATTTGAGCCGAAGTTAGAATTGGATGATAGGAATGGGTAGCCAATCGCTTTGTGAGTTAAATCAAGGAACCGAACCCACCAAGATAGAACAGACCTCAGGGATGATGGAGGAAGATCGTGGGTCGGTTAAGGCAAATGAATTATATTTAAGTCTATTATCTGTCAAAATGGTTACAAAAGTTCTTCTTACTGTAATTGAGTTTAGCCGAATCTAACTGATTGCATTCCATATTGACTGTCGCCAGGATGCCAATGCTATACACCGCCACAATCCAATAGCACAAGCTGCGCTTCCTCAAACCGACATGTTAAACACTCACCGAAAGCCTCAGATTTATCAACTCCACAACTGACCCTACATGCTAACAGCCATTGGACGGAATGAACTTTGACCTTTTTTCAGGGAGTCCACAATGGCATGTTGAGGAAGAAAACGGCGGTGTGGAAGGCGAGGAATTAAATCCACACGTGGGGACGACTTCGAGGAGAACAGGCGACTTAACCTTAGAAGGAAATGAACTGGATTTTAAAGACACTCTGATTGCAGTCATTACAGGAGTAAGATATCCCGTCAAAAAACAAACGCGACGCAGACAAGTTAAAGAGGATGTCGTCAAGTAATGAGTTCTTCTTCATGGCTGCTTTGTACACCTGATAGGCCGAAGGCGCAGCAATGCTGGTTGCTTCAGCTTAATCGGATGGCCACTTGCACTGCTCTCAATAGTGGAGGTCAAGTACACGACTAAAAGTGATATTCAACCCTGCCTGAAGCAATACTACGGGAATCTGGACAAGCATGTGGCAGGTCTCAATACGCAATAGGGGCAAACAGCCAGCAATTCACCTATTAGTGGATCGTGAGAAGGTGCGGATTTAGATTCATCTAGGGGTGAGAGCACATCTAAGTACGTAACAATTTGACGCTACTGTTAATCACTCCTATTACGGGATGCACTGTGCTTGAGTTGGTGGAACATGTTCCCGACTGGTTGTATGTAAAGGAAAGATTTTTCAGGTTGTGGAATCTGGCAACACTAAGACATTTCGTTGCACTTCAATTTGTCGATCAAGCCCAAAAATCGATTTATTTGAGATGTTTGCTTATTACCAGGTTTCATCGCACAATTTTTTAATGCAGATTCCCATTCGACTAATGGCGTACGGTCAATACATCACAGTTGGCATGAGCAATCTAGTGATTTGCCTTGTCATTTATTGGGATTCACTAAGTGAAATAAAGGTGTACCATCACCTACTTTTTCGTTCATCTCTTGATTGCCTGTCTTTAAGTGCATCTGCCGATCCCCTTGGCTTGGTTGTAGCACTCGCCTCTTTAACTTGTCTGCGTCGCGTTTGTTTTTTGACGGGATATCTTACTCCTGTAATGACTGCAATCAGAGTGTCTTTAAAATCCGGTTCACTTCCTTCTAAGGTTAAGTCGCCTGTTCTCCTCGAAGTCGTCCCCACGTGTGGATTTAATTCCTCGCCTTCCACACCGCCGTTTTCTTCCTCAACATGCCATTGTGGACTCCCTGAAAAAAGGTCAAAGTTCATTCCGTCCAATGGCTGTTAGCATGTAGGGTCAGTTGTGGAGTTGATAAATCTGAGGCTTTCGGTGAGTGTTTAACATGTCGGTTTGAGGAAGCGCAGCTTGTGCTATTGGATTGTGGGCGGTGTATAGCATTGGCATCCTGGCGACAGTCAATATGGAATGCAATCAGTTAGATTCGGCTAAACTCAATTACAGTAAGAAGAACTTTTGTAACCATTTTGACAGATAATAGACTTAAATATAATTCATTTGCCTTAACCGACCCACGATCTTCCTCCATCATCCCTGAGGTCTGTTCTATCTTGGTGGGTTCGGTTCCTTGATTTAACTCACAAAGCGATTGGCTACCCATTCCTATCATCCAATTCTAACTTCGGCTCAAATGGCTAAAGCTGTCCTTGTCTCTCTGCATACATGTCAGACGACTTGGTTATGGCGCTGTTACCCCATACCGCCACCCCATCACACCGCTATTACAACCCTCCCAGGAATGACAGCACAAGGTCGAACAGAAAATAATCTCATGTAATTGCAGGCGCTCATTAACGTTAGTAAATGCTAGTGGATTGCTTAATTGGACATAGGATTGAAGCAACATTAAAATAGACGCAACCTGCGCAGCTAAAATATATGCATGTGTTCAGTGACAAGGTGATTCTGTTTGGCTTTGCAAAGCTGAATATATAACGTGTGTCCAAGGCACCCAGGAAATCAACTTTGATGGCACTAGTAGTGTTGGTGAGCATGCGCCTATAATTAATAAATTTTGATCAGCGGGGAGAAGGCTCTGTACTCCATCGATATTCTCCAAACGGTCAGTCATCCATGCACCCATAATCTTTCCATTTGCTTCGCAGCCACAGCAGCCATCAAATACTGCGGCCCTTAATAATAATAGTAGTAACATTAGCATTATTGTAACTATTGATATTAACAACAATATTACATAATATTAACGACAGATGTTTGTTGCTTAATGTGAAGACATCGCCCTTCTTGCTTAAATATTCTGAAGGATCAAAGAGGAATACAGGTGCACAGCAGCCATGACGCTGGCTTACGGCTGCCAGGTGCACGGAACATACTACGCTTGCACAGACGAAATGTTGGAAAGGTGCTGCGAATCGCCTTTACTGTGATGGTGGACATAATTTCAACCTTCACAGTTTTTTCCAATGTGGTGGTATGTTCCTTTTCTCGTTTATCTGTGGCCACATGGTCCAGAAAGCAGACGCGAGTGTACCTAACCAATGCGGTACAGTGTGATAGTAGTTCATTTGGCGGAAGCGAAGATTTTTTGATATAGATGTCTCCCTAACTTCGCTACTGAGAAATTTTAAGAGCAGGTTTTAAAGAACCGCGTTTAAAGGCATCTAAACTTCGTTAAACTTTTAGCGAGAACGATGTTAGAAGTACAGCAATTATTCACATTAATATTGCATAGTATTTCTTCCGAAACCTAATTCACTGTCTGACGTCAGGTTCACAGACAGTTAATTTTTGCCAAAAAATCAAAATGTGGTTGCTTTCACCTTCTTAGCAATATTTTTACTGTGAGGAAAAACTGGGACTTTACAAACCTAATGTGCACTATCACTTGCTAAGTTAGGGAAACATTGGCATGGTTTGGTTTGGCCAGAATAAATGTTGTGCTGTAGTTAACGAAGAGTTGCCACATGTATGGATTAGTTATGTGCACCAAGGGACATTGACGGGTGATAATCCATATTTTTGCTACTAGTTGTGTGGTCTCAACCATCCACCCCTTCAATTGAATCTATACACCTAGAAATGGCAAAAATTACATTAAATTTACAGTAGTTAAACGTTGCGTGTCATGAACAACTTATGATGGCGCATGTCTTGGCAATTTTTGGCTAGTAAAGTGGCTTTAGCACATAAAATTAGTAGGTGATAGTAAGGCTGGTTTGACAACAAGTACTTTTTCCCTTTACTTTCAAACAGAAAAATGCTCAATCTTGGGGCGCTTATTAACTGAATGAGTGACTGCTGGTCCATCTGCTCGGCTAGCCAAAATTTGATGTGAAATTAGTCCTTTTCATCAACGAAGTTACATGTCGTCAGTCGCATCCCACTTACACAGTTGAGACTGGTAAATCTATCGGACACGGAATCAAATTCTACCCTTGTGTGGTAGTGCACCACAACACGAAATTCTATGGCTTATTTCTTTTATGACCTTCTGCAATTCTACCTCATGAGGTTACTGGCACTGTTTCAAATGAGGCTAATACAGAGTTCTAATCCTTCTGATTTCCAGTCTACGCAAGCAGCAAACAGTTCATTCACTTCAATACCGAAAGAGAGACGCCTTTATTCGCCCTCTAGGAGGTATTGTAGTTTGCTCACCCCTTCACAATCGTCTTCTTGACCAATATCACAATGCGCAGGCAGTCAGACGGCAATGATGCACTAATTTTTTGTCAATGTCCGAATGAATATGGTAGAAGCCGAAATCAACGCAGATGCATGCAATAGGCCAAAATGAAGTTTGACACTAGGTGCCCCTTCACGCGTCGACCTTCCAGCTTACTTATTTGCACAAACATTTGAGAAATCTGCTCTGACACACCCTGTGTTCCTGTGTTTTAGCGCTTTACTAGTGTTATTGTTTGATTTTATTTATGATCTGCTTTTATTCCTTTCTTTGAAATTTGCCTTAATTAAGGCCTTGTACACGAAATTGGCGGGGTCATTATTGTGCCATGTGGGTCGTTTTAAGTACAAAACAGGATTAATAGCCCTGGTCAACTTTAAGCCCGAACGCACGGAAACTTTGTTTTTTAACCAATGAAGACACCACCTACTGAGCTATGTCATTCTCCACTGCACAATCTTTAAATTCACCCGGCAGCAAGGCACGAGGAGCGTTATCATTACTTGACCAACGAGGAGCAGAGAAATAACTTTTAACTATTAATCGGTTCCACTCATTTTACTTACCTGCTCTACGTTTGAAATTGTGAAAGGGGGAGAAAGCCCAAAAATCCTTTGACAGATTCATTTGCAGCCAAGCCGTCCAATCATTTCGGCTTTAATGCAAAAATTGGCGACAGAGTTATGGTAGATGCCCTTTTGGACACCATAACAAGAAAATGAACGCCCTTATCACTATGATTGTACCTCTTGTCCGAAGTCCATCTTTCTGGCAGCTATCTTATTCGTCAAAGCGGTCAGATGGCAAGCATCCTCATCTCGTTGATAATTTCAGTGCCGGTTGAATGCAAGAATGTGATAGATTTGCCGCATTCGTAGACTTATTCTATGCAAAATGGAAAAGATTAGAGTGTGGTTTATGATAAGCTGCTTTGATCAGCTTATGAAACCCGTTAGCAGTACTGTGAGGTACTGTTCGGACAATGCTAATATCAGTAGCTATGCTGCAAAACATCGCAATTTGGCAGTTACAACCTTACCATCCAGTTCGCATTCCACCACTATCGCAGAAGAAGAAAAAAACACATTTCCCGAAGTGGTTATTGAGTGGGTGCCTGGTGAAGGAAATAACATAAGCAAAGCAAAGTAATAGGTATGCGCCCGGAAGAGCAGCTTGTAAAATAGAAATGGGCGATCATGTGCTGATGGACAAAACAGCATGGCCGTTATCGGCGAAACTAAGACAATTGATTGTAAAAGTCCTTTTTTCTTTGGGACAATCTTAAGGCCATCCTCTACATGGTATCATTTGTGCCTTAAGTCCACTTAAGTAACTTTGGGATTCACAAGCATTGATCCTAAAAACTGTCTCCTATCTTAGTTATCTGGGCACTAATGTGGAATAAATGAAGGTGAATGTCACTCTTTTCAACAAGTTTTGCCACTGGTTTAGTAAACTGTTGGAATTTCGCAAATAAAACCCCTATTACTGTTCTGATGCGCCGCCATTTAAAATGGTTTGAGGAATTCGACTATGTAAATCGCTTTAGAGTTAGTCTTGTCAACGCTTTCAGTTTCCAGCAGCGTGGAAAGATCGGATTACATTCGCCTACGAAACACTATCAAGGATGACAATCAGGCGCTCATTACTATTTATAAGCTTGTGTGCCATCAAAATATTCTTTTTGCACAACCTTAAGCTTTATGTTATAGCATCTAGTAATGGTGAAAACTAAACTAGTCAAATTCCTGTTACTTACTTCATAAAGACCAACACGTTGCACTACAGGTTCATCCATAATTAAATCATCACTGCGTAAAGACACTGGAAGTAGAAACTTGGCCACACCTTCTCATCGTTTTGTAGTTACGGCAACAATCACAACTCGTAGCTGTTGTTAGTGCAGTCCGATGAGTACCCATATGAGTGTCATTTCTCACTTTCTTTCTAACCACCCATCTATCGAATTCGACTAGCTAAATATGTGTTCTTAATACGATTCTGGTCATTTTCTTTTTATTTTTTTAGTAAGCAATACCGAAAATGTACTTCAACGTGGTAGTCACAAACAGCGAGGAGGTAGGAATCAATAACTTGGTCTGACCTTAACCCATTTAGCCCAGGGTTTTGTCATTAATAAAAGCCTCTATGCAGATGCATGCCTCTATGTGTGTGACTTGGCTACTTGCTATTTAACTGAACTCAGTGTGTATCCCTTTCTGCAGATTTACAAAATCTATCAAAGGATGGTAAGGATGTGTTCAGCACTATCAAAATTTTGTACTGGACTAGGTTCTCTTTGCTCGCGCCCTCTACTAGAACCACCTACTCTCCTTCCACCGGTCTAGATGTGGTCTACTATTTGTAAATCCTACGTCTCTGTACTCGAACTTTACCCCCCGAATGATGCTGAACACAAAAAATTGCAAAGCACTACTTTTCGCAAAAACACACGTACAAAAACTCGTGCACACCTATTCACCTGCCACACCGAATCATATTTGTGCTAAGTGTTCAGTGCCATATGCCAGACGCTTCAAGTCAATGCGATTGAGAGTGCCGGCACTGTCAATTGCAATGATATTGAGCGTGGTTGGATGTGTAAAATGCATCACAAAGGTGAGGAAATATCTCTTTGGTTACTTGGGCTTGGACGTGCTAAGCATCGATATGTTGCAAAAAATGCATTCCATAAGGATTTGCCAATTCGAAAGAAGTGACTTGAGGAAGAATTTTCTTTCGAGTGTGAAAAGTCTCTCTGAAATAGTTTGCTTTAAGTTATCAGAGGGTAAAGTTGTCGGTAGTGTCGGTGGTGGTGTTTGAAGCTACTGCAATGATGGCTTTGACGATGCTCTTGTCTGGAGACAAGTGAGGGTAATTACGTAGGAATGTGCTATTGCTCTTGAAACTCATTAAACGGGTAGATGAACAAGTTGGTAAGTGAGATTTGGCTGGAGTATAATCACATGCCGTAGTTTGGGGGTGTTAACGAAAGTCGCACATGAATATGGTATGCACTACATGTGTCATGTGCTTATGTGTTTGTCGATGCATATGTTTGGCCTTCTTAAATCACTCTTTGTGCAAGTAAGCGGCATAAATAAACATAGATATTGCTACAGGGAGCAAAAGTGTAGAATCAAGCCGGCTTTATTCGATACACACTTACAAAATGGGTGTGCAAGCATCGCCGCTATGTGGTGCACCTAACAAATGCGAACATTCGGCATTCTCATAGTAAGGAGTGCAATTGTGGACCGATGTACCTTAAGTAGCACAAGTGCATTGAATGGGGACTATGATATAATGAAAGGTTAGTAATTGTGTCGCATTTCAGGATTATCCACAGAGGGTAAAGTAAGTCGAAAAATGGCAAACGAGAAATACTTTGCTGCTTAATATCTAGAAGGCGTTGGATTTTACGGGTGTTTTAATGTATTTGGAGCTCGAATTCATCAAGGAATGGTCCAATATCAAACGTAGTTGCTCTATTAAAATTCCTAAAATACTTAGCTAATAGCGACCCTCATAGCCTGACACACACTTCTGTGGTGCGTGTTGTGTACCAATTGCCCAATCTCCACTTGCCGTCATTTTGTCGATCATTGCTACTTTTTTGCAAGGCAGAATGGCAAATGCATTTTGAATAAATTGTGCTTTCAGTTCGTTCAATGCCAGACCATCTTCATTATCTCCAGACCTCGACAGAATGCTGTTGGTACTGGTGCAAACAAAGGCCTGAGTGCACTCCACGGAACCAAATTTTGCTAAGTTGGAAAACTAACACACTTATGCATAGTTATGCTTTGTCATCTCAATAGTTAATCATGATTCACCATCAGGACTCCCTCATTTTCAGCTAGAGAGCATTCTGGTGAAACCCAATCGCAAAGTCAAAGACTTAGGTAATTTCTGGACAACTAAATAGAAAAAGGAAGTGGCACTTTCTACAGAGCCTTCAAATGCTATCACATACCCTTCGGGAATCGATTCCAGTCAAATTTTGTAGTTCGGAGCCTCGTCAGAACGTGGCATGTATCACCTGCATTATGTGCCTCTATGTCCAGTGGTACGCTTGTTTGACTTTCCGGGATCGTTTCTACACAAATAAGCGATAATAATTCATATGAATCACCACGAACGAGGTGCCATTAAAATAGGTTCATCAGAGACTTTATCAAAGCACCATGTCTCTGAGCTCGAAGTCAAGAGTCAAAAATATTATTTGTTGCCTGCAAGTATTGCACAAAGTACTGAGTTTGCTAAAGAGTCTTGAGATGTCGTGCGGAAAATTACACAGCTTCATGTTATCAACAATAATTGCAGAATTTCGGAGCCCTGAAATGATGCATCATCTTATGCTGGAACCGAAATATGTGCTTCTTTGCATAGTTTTGGTTTTGAACAAAGATGCAAATGAAATAACATGAGAAAACCATTTATTATATTACTAATAACACCTGCAAATGTAACAGTGTGAACATCAACTACTGTGCAACTTGCAAGGCAAAATGTATCATACAAGAAATCCGTGTAAGATAATGTTCTAAAACACAGACAATGCGCAATTGCAGGCTTTGCTCCTAGGTTGCCAGTCCGTTCCGCCGGAACTGTCGACGTAAGACGAGCATCCTTTCCTTAAACTATGACGTACGTCATTGTTTTGGAAAGGTATGAGCAAGACCGAGAAAGTTGAGGCATTGAGGCCTAGCAAAAGACTTCCTGCAGCATTAATAACGATGAGGAGCACCCTTACGAGTAGTGCCTGGAAAGATGACTGAGGAAAACATTTTAACCTGGATGGATATTATAGTCTCTGCTGCTTTGGTTACCATGCTATTGACATGCCTACATGTAAATAGACTCCAGTCGGTTTTGTTTGCTTTCATTTCAGGCTATTTTTATTCATAAATCTTTAAGGGATCTTCAGAAGTAATTTAAACCTCACAATATTTTTCGCTTTCCACAAATGCTCCTGCTTGTTTTCTCCTTACAAAGCAAGACATTCAGCGAAGCATATATTTCTTTCATATCCATTGTAATAGCATTAAAATAATCCGCAGCTCGACACGCTCACACAAGTAAAAGGTGCGTGACTTACTTATTAATACCTTATTTAATTTATAAGGAAAATATTTACTGATTTGAAGAGTGATTCAAAATGTTATTTGTCCGCAAGACCCATAACCTGGTAAGCACAATGCAACTGTCATCAATATGAAAATATTCATACGGTTAGGTCACAATTACCTTCTCCAGTATCTGCCATCCAAGACAATCGTAGTACATGGCCGAAACCACACACTGGTATAAACAATGACGTCAAAAAGTCCAGTGAGAGCTTGTCAAAACACATAAATACGTGGAGCAGATGGTGTAACCACGTACATACCCGGTCACCGTCAATACTACCAAACCACAGCATGCTATTGCACTCGAGTCTGATTTGTCTTTTCCTCCTTGCATTCGCCTCCTACCAAGTGTCCCCTGCCGTAGTTCCAAGTGGCGAGACTGCACGCAAACTGGAAGCGGATCTGTTTGAGGAGCCTGATCCTCTCGAAGATGAGGTATTGACTGAGTTGGAGGAGGATCTGATGGCGGAACAACTCAACGGAGCTGGCGAGAGGAGAGATGTCCTCATGCCAGCTGGATGGGGTCGTTTTCGACGAAGGCTCAGGCGTGCTTTTCGAAGGGTCGGTGATAGTGCTCGAAATTTCCTCAGAAAGCACAAAGATCACTTAATTCCCATAATCCTCAGAGTCGTCTAGGTGTTTGTAAATAGCCTTACTCTTGTTTCTATAAGTTCATATTGTAAAATGTTCCTATGATAAAAATAAAAGAGGTTTAGCAATGCACTCATTTTCTTCTGAAAGATCTTCGTTGACTGCCGTAACAACGAATCGACAACTTGTGTGAATTAGTTACAATGGGAAAGATCTTAGTGACTGGTCTGTTCGTACATTGGTAACTTTCCCGCACTAATCAATAAGCGATGGGCACTTTTGCTAGCGATGATACAGGCTTGTTTCTACCCCCGATTTGTCAGGTTAGGAAATGTAGTAAAAATGGTTGAGAAAGTGGCATGTGATCGCTGAGTTGACATAGCGAGATCGTCAAATCTACTCACTTTTCTTCAAGGCCACTAGAGGCGTGGATTTTTAAATACCACTTCTGGGCGAAGCAGCGCAAGGGCTGACGAATAATTTCGTGGAGGAAAGTGAATGTTTCCTAGAAGAAAAGAATTAACAGGCAACTGAAAATCACACAAAGTGCCTCACAACTAAAAGTTGACGAAAGCGTCGCTAGACCATGTATACATATCTATTTAAATTGTGCAAAGGGCACTCAGTGACACTTTGACTGACCTGAGTGTTGTTGACTACACTCAGATGTATAGGAAGCTAATCAAGGCAGTCAACATGCAAAATTCTTCTGTGTGAGCAGAGAAAAGGGATGAACGGTGAAGCGGTGATTTGACTACCAAACGGGTGAGCGTTTTTTGGGTAACTGCATCAATTAGAAAATTCGTCGACCGCTCGCCCAAACAATCACTAGGATGATGATCAAGCAAGTAACTTGGTAATGCCATTGAAATCCGGGATTGAAATGGCTCGACATAGACACTATTGGCCTATTTGCTGTCGCATCGATAATAGATGCAATGGAATAGATGCACTGGGTGCGGACATGCAGCTGTCAACTTTGGCTCGCCCATAGCGTAAAATAATTCTAATGTGTCAGCTAGGAAATAACTACTGTTCGTGGCTGTCAGAAACAGAATTTTTAACAGTGATTCACGTGACAGACACGCATTAGCTTATTCGGTTTCCTTTTGGGGTCGACCGCTCATATGTTTATACTAAGCGACTTTTAAAGGTCCTGTGGCTCAACAGATTCTAGAGCCGAACATCACTGGCCAAGAGGCGTCTGTCATAGGAGCAATGACGGAAAGACAGGCCAAACAGGGTTCTCGATTCACTTCGCGTATAAATAAAGTCTACTCTACAACCCCCTCAAACGGAGATTTCCATATGAGCAGTTGCTGACGGAGAGCGCTGCTTCCACTAGATCAAAAAGGGCTTCGTTACATTCAGTGCCAACTTCGATCACTCCCAACCCAGTAGTTCCCTTTGTGGTGGCGATTGAGTAAAAGGCGATGAAGTGGTCCTAAGTAGAAGCAATGTCATCACATGAACCATAAGCTGTTGTCGTCGGAAAGCACTATCACGAGGAAGGAAACCACCTGAAGACATAATTGGAGAGAGTTTATTGGGGTAGAACCGAAGAAGACGCTCTAGGGGAGGAGGGTCTATGTACTGCCTATGTTTCCTTAAATTCACTTTTAGAAGAGAGGCAAGAATGCGGTAAGAACCACTTGTCAGCTTCCTTGAAGCTGTCAAAAGCAACTTTTTCAGTTTGTTAGGATTTCATTAGTCCCTTTAATCAGAGGCAACAAATGTGCCATAACAGTTAGCGTAAAAGCATAAAAGGGAAGTAAGCAAAAACACTGCTGCAATTAGGCTGATAACCAATACGTAAAAATTTGCCTAATTTGCGTTTCAAGGATTATCATGAATCTGTTTTTCAACATTAAATCTAAATTACAGCAATTAAATATACGGTGTTGGATCATGCGTAAGAAAACTTTGTTGTTACACAGCTTACCACGATTAACGCTGCACAATCTCCCTCGTTACTTATGCTCATTTGTTAGGCTTCAAAACAAATAATTACGTTTTTAAGATTTGCCTACTTACTTATCCACCTTATCCTTACACTTACTGGAGTAGCTAAACGTGACACCAAAATATCAAGCTATCACTAAGGTCTTGTTCTTCCTAAACACAAAACCTTCTTTCGTCCATTCGTCTTACTTCACAACGCTTTGTGCTATCAACCAACACTAATGGTGCCGTGTGTTTAGTGTTTTGCTAATTCAAAAGGGAAATAATGTTGGTGACTGAGTCCAATTTGTTAAAAGGCACTAAGTGTTTACCAAGTACTCATTTCTCTTTCTAACGATTTCAGACAAATGCTTCTTGATCCACATACAATTTATTGTTCAATAGCTTCATGCACTTATTTGGCAACTTAAGGGTGGAGGACAAATGTAAAGTCAATGCCGGGGTCTTTATTCTCTCGGTGCATCACCTTATTGGGTTCATTTTTTGTTTTGCAACGCTGCAAGTGATTGATTAACGTTGATCTGACAGCGTGTTGAATAGTTTGTCGTTACATTATGGGTGGATTTTGATAACTGGGACATTCTGATTATTAACCGACGCCCGCACCACTAGGTTTAACTTCGCTACTCGGTTTTATGTTGATACCATATTAATGTAGACTATCAAGTAAGACCTTAGCAATCTTCTGAGCATAGGTTTAGTTTGTCCAAGAGTTGTTGTTTATGGGTGACCCCTAACAGAGCTAGTGGCTTAGCAGGGACTCAAAATGTTTGCCAGAATGACTGCAGCGGACTATCTTACATTGCGATTAAGTCATCCGAATGTCAAGACACCTGTAAATCCAAAGTCAAACATATGCCAAATGAGAGCTGAGGCTGCTTGGAGCGAAAAGTTGGTTTCCCTTAAACTAATCTTTGCAATATCGCATTAAATAAATCGATGAAGCTGCGAGCAGTCTTCCGGACACCCGCCACCTCCTCTACCAGGAAAGGCTAACCGTTTGGGATAAAAGGATTTTAGACCAACTCAGTAGGGCGTCCTAGATACTATGAATGGAAGTCTGTGGCTTAGACCGATTGCACGAGTGTCGAGGTAGTGGTGGGGAAGATTGCTTCTTTATCGCTTCATTCAGACAATACCCAGCATAAATCTCCTTCCAAATAAAGCAAGCCTAGAACTCAGTAATTGCAATTAATTGGTTGTTTTGAAGTCTTAATTAAGTTGGAATATTAAATGCTCAGCAGCAATAAATGATGAACCTCTCTGCCTTCAATCCTTAATCAAACCTTCCACTGCTCAATAGGAAAAAACCATCTCGTATTTTATTTGCAAAAAGTCACTGTTATGAATGGGTGCTTTGATGTCAATTCAAGTAAAATGCGCTACGACTGCGATCTCGACCTGGCAGTATGGTCGTGATAATATTAGGGAATATATGTTGCGGACACTAATATTAACAATCCCCTGTCTCAAAAACTGCACGACGAAGGAGATAAAAGCATCTATTAAGTATAGTGAGGTAGTTCATTTCAACACAAGTGAGCAAATGGTGGCGGTGATAGTCCTGCTTTAGGTCATTCTTATAGGGCGTTGCAAGTTCGCAATTGCAGTGCTCACGGTTGGAAACATAGATTTTGCACTTGCAGCCTTCTAGCAGACAATTGAGAGACCAACTGAGGCCGATGGACACAATCAGCTAAGGTGGAGCCCAAATAGCGGTCATAAAAACGCCATCTGAGAAGGACACCTATGCATACTCAAAGTGTGTGAAGGACTTCCTTCTTCCAATGGATATGGTGTAAATGTGAAATCAATTCGACGGCCCCTACAGTTTTAACATGATAATCGCATGCCTTCCCCAGACCACCCCCATTGAGATAATCCAACCCAACAAAACAAAGGCAAAAGCAAAATGCGCGTATAAACATTACTAAATACATAAGGGTTAAATCGAGTGAGGTATTGCTTAACAGGATGGAGATAATATCTTACCCACTGCCAAATCCTTCTAAGATCGCTTTTATGGGCCCATTTAATCGGATTAGGCTAGTTGATAAGGTTTTCATCACATTTGATCCACTACAGTCGCCAATTCGTTCGTTTTGCAGTTAGCGAGGAGATATTTAAGTCAACAAGGAATCGTACGAGCACTTTTATCTCACTTGACTTGCCTGCTCCCCTGTTTAAATCGAATGTGATGCAAATGTATGTTTTGGTTTAGGCAGTTATAAGATGGCAACCAAATGATCCCCGGTGATCAACGAAGAAATCATCAGGTAAACTGTTCAGTTAGAGAGATCATGCCACTAAATGTGCATTATCTTTGGAATAACAATTATTTTCTGATTCAACGGTTATCCCAGTAAAACTATTAATCGATTTTCGTCTTGCAATGCACAGTGCATTCCATGTACCCTGCAAGTCACAAATTCTGAAATATGGGGAGGAAGGTATCAATGTGAAAAGGCCCGCACGGGTCAGAAGCGCTGATGAAATTCCACCTCCTTACGATATTTAACAAAGTTACAAACATTTTTAAGAAAAACCATTAAAGGTCCATTGGTTAGTGTAGCGATCATTGACATGGGAATCCAGTGCTGAAAGTATCCCCTTCTAACATGGAATGCGCAAACAGCGACTCAATAAATCCAGAGTATCAATAGACTTGCATACATTCAAGGCCAATTGAAGTGGTAGATCTATTACTTACGCTGTAAGCCATTTTGCGCCTAGATTGTGAAGAAGCCATGTAATCGTTAGCGACGTGGAAATTAGGCAGAGGAAATGTAATGCAAATTAAATAGAGTGAGTTGATAGGCAAAAAAATGATAAAAGGTGCCAACAACGATGAATGCTGCCGTAAATTTATCGCGTGGCAGCAATGTCCCGGTTTGAGTAATCTGTCTTAAAGGAAGAGAAGATCGGTTTGACATCACCTAGGTACCGGCACACGCTGGTTTAATATACAAGCTCACATCTCCCACGCTCAAGTGAACAAGCAAGCACGATGTCAGAATTGGAATAGCAGCCATTTAAAAGGAGCCGTTATTCTCAACTCTCAAATAAACAGTTGTTTTGGATGCATAATATGCCTAAAGGAGCTTGTGGTTTCGACGGTGGCAAAAACAGTAACACATTGATTCCCCATTTTCGACCATGGGACATTTAGGCCCTCATTTTGAAGCTGTACTTAGGTAAGTTCCACTAAGAGATTTAAGAGTATTATGTGTGAGCAATGACATTCATAAAAGCATCCATAACAATAGATGTGCCTTAGCCAACTGAAAGGTTCAAATCTACAAACAGGACCCTTTTCTTCTGCAACTTTGGCATTCTCTACTAAGGAGAAGTTTTCCATTCCGTGCTCAATTCTGACAGAGTTTGTCCGCAGTAGACGCTTCTTCAAAATCGAAGATGAAGCCAGTCGTAGTCCAGCCTGACTATTAGTTTCTACACTGTTTCACTATGAATGATCCGATGACAAAGGCGATTCCGTTGCAAAAATTGTCTTCAACGCAATCATTAAACGCTTTTTGGCTGACTAGAAGCTCCTTAATACCACTGTTGGGTCCACCAACGCTACTGAGAAAAGTCGATACCAACGAGGTCTGCGGGTCTGCATGTATTTGGGAACCAGCGTCAGTATGGCGTTCCTGCGCTTCCTGTAGTAATTCGTGCCACTGTTTAGCACAGATAAAACTAACGTTGGAAGTCGATGTCATTGATGGCAGAGTGTAAGTTGTAGGAGCAGAGGACTGAAGGGAAATGAGGCAGAATACAAGGTGGTTTCTCCCTTTGCCACTTGACTGACTGATAGATTAACTGACCTACTGAATAACTACTGGATTTGCCCGTTCCCTTACTTCCTTATTTTTGTTTGTCCTTCTTCGATGTCACTCCTAATCCTAATCCTAATCCTTACCGGCCGTTTCAGAGACGTCAGAGAGCTAGGGTAGATAGGTATGTCAGAATTTAGGGTAAGTTTTGCTACCATCCCTTCTCCTCCTCTTCCTCTTCTTCTCCTTTCCTTGTGATGCCTTCTACTCCTCCCTTACTTCATTTACTTGCATCGTATCAGTTTTGTCAGGTTTGGTGCATAGACCTCTTTAGGTATGCCATTAAAATACTTCAAACACATCTAACTAAATCAATTCCTTTCTATTTCACGCAACCATATGGCTAGATGAGTTGCCCTCGATGGTCAGTAGCTAAGCTTTTCTTAAATCACATACGAAACCTCAACGTCTTTTGGTACCTACCTCCACCCATCTGCAAAAGCACACAACTCTAAAGATGTTTATCTTTAAAATACCCTGCTGTACCATTTACGATGCATTTGAATGGTTTGATTTTTGGCTTATTGCTGGTCAGGCGTCTGATGGTTGCCGTTGCAAGGCCCCTATCATTATGTCAGTTTTTATAGCCGCTATGTGCCGATTTAACAGAAAGTGCAACTCTACTGCAAAACAGTGCGTTCCTTTAAAATCCAACATGCCTACTGATTGCTCAACTTAATTTATTTGCACTCCCTTTGCCTTCAGGATTTGAGAGTCCTTTGCATTCGCAACGCAGCCTAAAGCTTGTTCTTGAGCCAGACAGAACGTACACACTGCCATAAATCTACCAGATGGTATCATCCCATACAGTTCCATTTCAATCTAAAGAGTTTGTGCACAGCAAAGCCACTTTCACTGCATTAGTCCCGCTAAACTGCCACCCACTTCCCATTGTTTTCCTTTGGCGTTCATCGAGTGGCAGTGATTTGTATCATAAGTTCTACGGTTTACTTCGCCAAGGCAACAAATTCACTCTTCTACTGGTCTTCGATAAATATGATGGATTACCCATAACTGTCCACAAATGATCTTTTT
>CM010313.2:9413135-9488273 GCA_001923025.3 Taenia multiceps
AAAATTACACAGCTTCATGTTATCAACAATAATTGCAGATTTCGGAGCCCTGAAATAATGCATCATCTTATGCTGGAACCGAAATATGTGCTTCTTTGCATAGTTTGGTTTTGAACAAAGATGCAATGAAATAACATGAGAAAACCATTTTTATATTACTAATAACACCTGCAAATGTAACAGTGTGAACATCAACTACTGTGCAACTTGCAAGGCAAAATGTATCATACAAGAATCCGTGTAAGATAATGTTCTAAAACACAGACAATGCGCAATTGCAGGCTTTGCTCCTAGGTTGCCAGTCCGTTCCGCCGGAACTGTCGACGTAAGACGAGCATCCTTTCCTTAAACTATGACGTACGTCATTGTTTGGAAAGGTATGAGCAAGACCGAGAAGTTGAGGCATTGAGGCCTAGCAAAAGACTTCCTGCAGCATTAATAACGATGAGGAGCACCCTTACGAGTAGTGCCTGGAAAGATGACTGAGGAAAACATTTTAACCTGGATGGATATTATAGTCTCTGCTGCTTGGTTACCATGCTATTGACATGCCTACATGTAAATAGACTCCAGTCGGTTTTGTTTGTTTGCTTCAGGCTATTTTTATTCATAAATCTTTAAGGGATCTTCAGAAGTAATTTAAACCTCACAATATTTTTCGCTTTCCACAAATGCTCCTGCTTGTTTTCTCCTTACAAAGCAAGACATTCAGCGAAGCATATATTTCTTTCATATCCATTGTAATAGCATTAAAAAATCGCAGCTCGACACGCTCACACAAGTAAAAGGTGCGTGACTTACTTATTAATACCTTATTTAATTTATAAGGAAAATATTTACTGATTTGAAGAGTGATTCAAAATGTTATTTGTCGCAAGACCCATAACCTGGTAAGCACAATGCAACTGTCATCAATATGAAAATATTCATACGGTTAGGTCACAATTACCTTCTCCAGTATCTGCCATCCAAGACAATCGTAGTACATGGCCGAAACCACACACTGGTATAACAATGACGTCAAAAAGTCCAGTGAGAGCTTGTCAAAACACATAAATACGTGGAGCAGATGGTGTAACCACGTACATACCCGGTCACCGTCAATACTACCAAACCACAGCATGCTATTGCACTCGAGTCTGATTTGTCTTTTCCTCCTTGCATTCGCCTCCTACCAAGTGTCCCCTGCCGTAGTTCCAATGGCGAGACTGCACGCAAACTGGAAGCGGATCTGTTTGAGGAGCCTGATCCTCTCGAAGATGAGGTATTGACTGAGTTGGAGGAGGATCTGATGGCGGAACAACTCAACGGAGCTGGCGAGAGGAGAGATGTCCTCATGCCAGCTGGATGGGGTCGTTTTCGACGAAGGCTCAGGCGTGCTTTTCGAAGGGTCGGTGATAGTGCTCGAAATTTCCTCAGAAAGCACAAAGATCACTTAATTCCCATAATCCTCAGAGCCGTCTAGGTGTTTGTAAATAGCCTTACTCTGTGTTTCTATAAGTTCATATTGTAAAATTTCCTATGATAAAAATAAAAGAGGTTTAGCAATGCACTCATTTTCTTCTGAAAGATCTTCGTTGACTGCCGTAACAACGAATCGACAACTTGTGTGAATTAGTTACAATGGGAAAGATCTTAGTGACTGGTCTGTTCGTACATTGGGTAACTTTCCCGCACTAATCAATAAGCGATGGGCACTTTTGCTAGCGATGATACAGGCTTGTTTCTACCCCCGATTTGTCAGGTTAGGAAATGTAGTAAAAATGGTTGAGAAAGTGGCATGTGATCGCTGAGTTGACATAGCGAGATCGTCAAATCTACTCACTTTTCTTCAAGGCCACTAGAGGCGTGGATTTTTAAATACCACTTCTGGGCGAAGCAGCGCAAGGGCTGACGAATAATTTCGTGGAGGAAAGTGAATGTTTCCTAGAAGAAAAGAATTAACAGGCAACTGAAAATCACACAAAGTGCCTCACAACTAAAAGTTGACGAAAGCGTCGCTAGACCATGTATACATATCTATTTAAATTGTGCAAAGGGCACTCAGTGACACTTTGACTGACCTGAGTGTTGTTGACTACACTCAGATGTATAGGAAGCTAATCAAGGCAGTCAACATGCAAAATTCTTCTGTGTGAGCAGAGAAAAGGGATGAACGGTGAAGCGGTGATTGACTACCAAACGGGTGAGCGTTTTTTGGGTAACTGCATCAATTAGAAAATTCGTCGACCGCTCGCCCAAACAATCACTAGGATGATGATCAAGCAAGTAACTTGGTAATGCCATTGAAATCCGGGATTGAAATGGCTCGACATAGACACTATTGGCCTATTTGCTGTCGCATCGATAATAGATGCAATGGAATAGATGCACTGGGTGCGGACATGCAGCTGTCAACTTTGGCTCGCCCATAGCGTAAAATAATTCTAATGTGTCAGCTAGGAAATAACTACTGTTCGTGGCTGTCAGAAACAGAATTTTTAACAGTGATTCACGTGACAGACACGCATTAGCTTATTCGGTTTCCTTTTGGGGTCGACCGCTCATATGTTTATACTAAGCGACTTTTAAAGGTCCTGTGGCTCAACAGATTCTAGAGCCGAACATCACTGGCCAAGAGGCGTCTGTCATAGGAGCAATGACGGAAAGACAGGCCAAACAGGGTTCTCGATTCACTTCGCGTATAAATAAAGTCTACTCTACAACCCCCTCAAACGGAGATTTCCATATGAGCAGTTGCTGACGGAGAGCGCTGCTTCCACTAGATCAAAAAGGGCTTCGTTACATTCAGTGCCAACTTCGATCACTCCCAACCCAGTAGTTCCCTTTGTGGTGGCGATTGAGTAAAAGGCGATGAAGTGGTCCTAAGTAGAAGCAATGTCATCACATGAACCATAAGCTGTTGTCGTCGGAAAGCACTATCACGAGGAAGGAAACCACCTGAAGACATAATTGGAGAGAGTTTATTGGGGTAGAACCGAAGAAGACGCTCTAGGGGAGGAGGGTCTATGTACTGCCTATGTTTCCTTAAATTCACTTTTAGAAGAGAGGCAAGAATGCGGTAAGAACCACTTGTCAGCTTCCTTGAAGCTGTCAAAAGCAACTTTTTCAGTTTTTGTTAGGATTTCATTAGTCCCTTTAATCAGAGGCAACAAATGTGCCATAACAGTTAGCGTAAAAGCATAAAAGGGAAGTAAGCAAAAACACTGCTGCAATTAGGCTGATAACCAATACGTAAAAATTTGCCTAATTTGCGTTTCAAGGATTATCATGAATCTGTTTTTCAACATTAAATCTAAATTACAGCAATTAAATATACGGTGTTGGATCATGCGTAAGAAAACTTTGTTGTTACACAGCTTACCACGATTAACGCTGCACAATCTCCCCTCGTTACTTATGCTCATTTGTTAGGCTTCAAAACAAATAATTACGTTTTTAAGATTTGCCTACTTACTTATCCACCTTATCCTTACACTTACTGGAGTAGCTAAACGTGACACCAAAATATCAAGCTATCACTAAGGTCTTGTTCTTCCTAAACACAAAACCTTCTTTCGTCCATTCGTCTTACTTCACAACGCTTTGTGCTATCAACCAACACTAATGGTGCCGTGTGTTTAGTGTTTTGCTAATTCAAAAGGGAAATAATGTTGGTGACTGAGTCCAATTTGTTAAAAGGCACTAAGTGTTTACCAAGTACTCATTTCTCTTTCTAACGATTTCAGACAAATGCTTCTTGATCCACATACAATTTATTGTTCAATAGCTTCATGCACTTATTTGGCAACTTAAGGGTGGAGGACAAATGTAAAGTCAATGCCGGGGTCTTTATTCTCTCGGTGCATCACCTTATTGGGTTCATTTTTTGTTTTGCAACGCTGCAAGTGATTGATTAACGTTGATCTGACAGCGTGTTGAATAGTTTGTCGTTACATTATGGGTGGATTTTGATAACTGGGACATTCTGATTATTAACCGACGCCCGCACCACTAGGTTTAACTTCGCTACTCGGTTTTATGTTGATACCATATTAATGTAGACTATCAAGTAAGACCTTAGCAATCTTCTGAGCATAGGTTTAGTTTGTCCAAGAGTTGTTGTTTATGGGTGACCCCTAACAGAGCTAGTGGCTTAGCAGGGACTCAAAATGTTTGCCAGAATGACTGCAGCGGACTATCTTACATTGCGATTAAGTCATCCGAATGTCAAGACCTGTAAATCCAAAGTCAAACATATGCCAAATGAGAGCTGAGGCTGCTTGGAGCGAAAAGTTGGTTTCCCTTAAACTAATCTTTGCAATATCGCATTAAATAAATCGATGAAGCTGCGAGCAGTCTTCCGGACACCCGCCACCTCCTCTACCAGGAAAGGCTAACCGTTTGGGATAAAAGGATTTTAGACCAACTCAGTAGGGCGTCCTAGATACTATGAATGGAAGTCTGTGGCTTAGACCGATTGCACGAGTGTCGAGGTAGTGGTGGGGAAGATTGCTTTTTATCGCTTCATTCAGACAATACCCAGCATAAATCTCCTTCCAAATAAAGCAAGCCTAGAACTCAGTAATTGCAATTAATTGGTTGTTTTGAAGTCTTAATTAAGTTGGAATATTAAATGCTCAGCAGCAATAAATGATGAACCTCTCTGCCTTCAATCCTTAATCAAACCTTCCACTGCTCAATAGGAAAAAACCATCTCGTATTTTATTTGCAAAAAGTCACTGTTATGAATGGGTGCTTTGATGTCAATTCAAGTAAAATGCGCTACGACTGCGATCTCGACCTGGCAGTATGGTCGTGATAATATTAGGGAATATATGTTGCGGACACTAATATTAACAATCCCCTGTCTCAAAAACTGCACGAAGGAGATAAAAGCATCTATTAAGTATAGTGAGGTAGTTCATTTCAACAAGTGAGCAAATGGTGGCGGTGATAGTCCTGCTTTAGGTCATTCTTATAGGGCGTTGCAAGTTCGCAATTGCAGTGCTCACGGTTGGAAACATAGATTTTGCACTTGCAGCCTTCTAGCAGACAATTGAGAGACCAACTGAGGCCGATGGACACAATCAGCTAAGGTGGAGCCCAAATAGCGGTCATAAAAACGCCATCTGAGAAGGACACCTATGCATACTCAAAGTGTGTGAAGGACTTCCTTCTTCCAATGGATATGGTGTAAATGTGAAATCAATTCGACGGCCCCTACCAGTTTTAACATGATAATCGCATGCCTTCCCCAGACCACCCCCATTGAGATAATCCAACCCAACAAAACAAAGGCAAAAGCAAAATGCGTATAAACATTACTAAATACATAAGGGTTAAATCGAGTGAGGTATTGCTTAACAGGATGGAGATAATATCTTACCCACTGCCAAATCCTTCTAAGATCGCTTTTTATGGGCCCATTTAATCGGATTAGGCTAGTTGATAAGGTTTTCATCACATTTGATCCACTACAGTCGCCAATTCGTTCGTTTTGCAGTTAGCGAGGAGATATTTAAGTCAACAAGGAATCGTACGAGCACTTTTATCTCACTTGACTTGCCTGCTCCCCTGTTTAAATCGAATGTGATGCAAATGTATGTTTTGGTTTAGGCAGTTATAAGATGGCAACCAAATGATCCCCGGTGATCAACGAAGAAATCATCAGGTAAACTGTTCAGTTAGAGAGATCATGCCACTAAATGTGCATTATCTTTGGAATAACAATTATTTTCTGATTCAACGGTTATCCCAGTAAAACTATTAATCGATTTTCGTCTTGCAATGCACAGTGCATTCCATGTACCCTGCAAGTCACAAATTCTGAAATATGGGGAGGAAGGTATCAATGTGAAAAGGCCCGCACGGGTCAGAAGCGCTGATGAAATTCCACCTCCTTACGATATTTAACAAAGTTACAAACATTTTTAAGAAAAACCATTAAAGGTCCATTGGTTAGTGTAGCGATCATTGACATGGGAATCCAGTGCTGAAAGTATCCCCTTCTAACATGGAATGCGCAAACAGCGACTCAATAAATCCAGAGTATCAATAGACTTGCATACATTCAAGGCCAATTGAAGTGGTAGATCTATTACTTACGCTGTAAGCCATTTTGCGCCTAGATTGTGAAGAAGCCATGTAATCGTTAGCGACGTGGAAATTAGGCAGAGGAAATGTAATGCAAATTAAATAGAGTGAGTTGATAGGCAAAAAAATGATAAAAGGTGCCAACAACGATGAATGCTGCCGTAAATTTATCGCGTGGCAGCAATGTCCCGGTTTGAGTAATCTGTCTTAAAGGAAGAGAAGATCGGTTTGACATCACCTAGGTACCGGCACACGCTGGTTTAATATACAAGCTCACATCTCCCACGCTCAAGTGAACAAGCAAGCACGATGTCAGAATTGGAATAGCAGCCATTTAAAAGGAGCCGTTATTCTCAACTCTCAAATAAACAGTTGTTTTGGATGCATAATATGCCTAAAGGAGCTTGTGGTTTCGACGGTGGCAAAAACAGTAACACATTGATTCCCCATTTTCGACCATGGGACATTTAGGCCCTCATTTTGAAGCTGTACTTAGGTAAGTTCCACTAAGAGATTTAAGAGTATTATGTGTGAGCAATGACATTCATAAAAGCATCCATAACAATAGATGTGCCTTAGCCAACTGAAAGGTTCAAATCTACAAACAGGACCCTTTTCTTCTGCAACTTTGGCATTCTCTACTAAGGAGAAGTTTTCCATTCCGTGCTCAATTCTGACAGAGTTTGTCCGCAGTAGACGCTTCTTCAAAATCGAAGATGAAGCCAGTCGTAGTCCAGCCTGACTATTAGTTTCTACACTGTTTCACTATGAATGATCCGATGACAAAGGCGATTCCGTTGCAAAAATTGTCTTCAACGCAATCATTAAACGCTTTTGGCTGACTAGAAGCTCCTTAATACCACTGTTGGGTCCACCAACGCTACTGAGAAAAGTCGATACCAACGAGGTCTGCGGGTCTGCATGTATTTGGGAACCAGCGTCAGTATGGCGTTCCTGCGCTTCCTGTAGTAATTCGTGCCACTGTTTAGCACAGATAAAACTAACGTTGGAAGTCGATGTCATTGATGGCAGAGTGTAAGTTGTAGGAGCAGAGGACTGAAGGGAAATGAGGCAGAATACAAGGTGGTTTCTCCCTTTGCCACTTGACTGACTGATAGATTAACTGACCTACTGAATAACTACTGGATTTGCCCGTTCCCTTACTTCCTTATTTTTGTTTGTCCTTCTTCGATGTCACTCCTAATCCTAATCCTAATCCTTACCGGCCGTTTCAGAGACGTCAGAGAGCTAGGGTAGATAGGTATGTCAGAATTTAGGGTAAGTTTTGCTACCATCCCTTCTCCTCCTCTTCCTCTTCTTCTCCTTTCCTTGTGATGCCTTCTACTCCTCCCTTACTTCATTTACTTGCATCGTATCAGTTTTGTCAGGTTTGGTGCATAGACCTCTTTAGGTATGCCATTAAAATACTTCAAACACATCTAACTAAATCAATTCCTTTCTATTTCACGCAACCATATGGCTAGATGAGTTGCCCTCGATGGTCAGTAGCTAAGCTTTTCTTAAATCACATACGAAACCTCAACGTCTTTTGGTACCTACCTCCACCCATCTGCAAAAGCACACAACTCTAAAGATGTTTATCTTTAAAATACCCTGCTGTACCATTTACGATGCATTTGAATGGTTTGATTTTTGGCTTATTGCTGGTCAGGCGTCTGATGGTTGCCGTTGCAAGGCCCCTATCATTATGTCAGTTTTTATAGCCGCTATGTGCCGATTTAACAGAAAGTGCAACTCTACTGCAAAACAGTGCGTTCCTTTAAAATCCAACATGCCTACTGATTGCTCAACTTAATTTATTTGCACTCCCTTTGCCTTCAGGATTTGAGAGTCCTTTGCATTCGCAACGCAGCCTAAAGCTTGTTCTTGAGCCAGACAGAACGTACACACTGCCATAAATCTACCAGATGGTATCATCCCATACAGTTCCATTTCAATCTAAAGAGTTTGTGCACACAGCAAAGCCACTTTCACTGCACTTAGTCCCGCTAAACTGCCACCCACTTCCCATTGTTTTCCTTTGGCGTTCATCGAGTGGCAGTGATTTGTATCATAAGTTCTACGCTTTACTTCGCCAAGGCAACAAATTCCACTCTTCTACTGCTTGTACCTTCGATAAATATTGATGGATTACCCATAACTGTCCACAAATGATCTTTTTTGCGTTTGCCTATATCCCTCATACCCTTCCTCTTCTCTCTTGCATTCGATGCTAAAGTACACATCAGAGTGATTACGTTTTAATTGCAAGATTCAGTAGTACCCTTTGTAAAACCATACAATCAAAACATACAGCAAATCAGGATTAGATTTATAAAAGAAATAGTTCAGGAAGAGATACAGATGTCACCGTTGCTCACTTAACTTGCTGCAGTGGTAAGTGAAATGCTATGTGTTGACGCTGTGGCTCTTTACAGTATTGCACGACAAAACGATGAAGCAAAGCAGATCCATTCAGCCATTCCGCAAACTAAGTCGGTATGGAATCATATGAGAACGAGTGGTCAATGACGAAGAAGAATAAATTGCGGGCTTGGGAAACATCGAAGCCTTTTGGATCTGCGATCATAAACACATTTGTATTTTACTGGAATACGACGGAACACAGCCGGCATAAGGACATCCTCGCCCACGTCACCTTCATCGAGTTCATTAAATGCCTCCGTCTAAACCGCATCCTCGTCTTTGTCTTCACCCGCTGGAAGGTCTGACAAGTCGAGGAGGTCGGCCTTCGGTCTCAGCGCAGCCTCGCCAATCGCAAAAGCCGCGGTGAAAGCAGGGTGTGATGTAAACGCGAGGAGAAGATGCACACAGATTAGAGTGGACAACGAATACATGCTGTTTGAATGCGGGGGAGGTGCTAATCGTGTGAGGAATGTTTTGTGCACCCTCAACGCGATGCTTTATGGGCATCTTGATAGGCCTGTTTATCGTTCAACCTCAATGTTTACCTTCAAACGGGGCGAATGCACGTAATCAGCATATCTTCCCACCGCCTTTTCAATCATTCATTCAATTGTAATGTGATGCTGTGCAAATCATGTGAACCTCATTAGAGCAGGTCTAGATAGCCTAGGCTTGATATTTCCAAACTAATACCTCACAGCACAACGCATTTCAAAAGTTCAAGTAATTCATTCAGGATACTTAGCAGTGTCTTTCTTTCGAAATCTGAGGTAAATAGGGTGGCGTAACTTAATAGCTCGAGCCTCTTAACTTCTGCAGTAGCGTGTGTCTGTTAGAAGACCAAATCAGTGGAGTTCCTAGTTGTCTGCGAACAGCCTGCATCTGTGGCGATGTGATTGAATTTTGATGGTAATTTGCTTAGCCTGATTGAATCAGGTTTACTAGTGTACAGTGATGGATTATCGAGTTTTCTATGTACACCTAAGTATGAATTAAGGTTCGCTTTAAATAAAGACGACTCCGTTTGATGGGCTATATGCATGCATTTGCTTGCTTCAGTCTGTGTGGTTGATTCAATAAGAACTAATGTGGATAAGAATGATGAGTACTTCGAGTGCGTACCTCGGCATCAAATTTTTTTGCTTTGTTTAAGGCAGGGGATCCTTTTTATCTTTCGCATAGCTGCAGTCATTCTATTCCTATGTCGAGTTACTGATATATTGGTGGTTTCTTTGAGGCGACCTGAAGTGCTACCCATTCCAGTAGAATCACAGTCGAATTTTAGCAGACGGATCACAATGCTTAATGTCTAGCAACTGCTGCAGACGCTCTAGTCAGTAGTGATTCACGATAGCGCAATCGCTAGCAACCTACGGACTTGTATTTCTCAGTAATTTCAGTCACTAGTGTCACACTATTTCCACTCCCTTCCCTTCGTTCATATTATCCTAACCTTTTACCCTTTTCAGTTGAACAACTACTTTTCTTCGCTTGCACTGGAGGGTCGAGCCAACCCCACCTTATTCTTCAACTAGGAGCGAGCATTTTCGGAGTCGTGGAACCAAAACCACCCACCGATAACCTTCGTTTGCAAGCTTCGTGATTATGTTTAAGGGTGAGTCGCTTATCCTTTACCACACCCGTGCTTTGATCATCTTTGTGCATAATCACAATTTAATATGCAGATACGAAATAATTGCCAGACGTACAGGATAAAAACTATGTGCTCATAATCCCTTGCCCATTCTAGGTGCACTCTAATAAGCTAAGCAGAACTGAGCTGGGTTAGATAGGGCATGGCTAGGCCAGACCAGACTCGGCCACCTACTACAGCAAGCAAGCCTCATTGATCCTTTTGCATTTCATCATCTAGCGATGCATCATTCGCCTCTCAGAATTCATGGGAAAGACTTAGAGGTCGATGATGCTCTTAATTTTGCCCCCTAGGTATTAGGAATCATCGTGAACACGTAGGGGTCATTGGCACCTTCAGATTGGGGAGTGAGATGCAACTGTCATGTCTCCAAATTTCCTCTCAGGTTGAACTCCAGTGCCACCACTGTAAATGTCTCATTCTTCTTCCATTATCCTTACGGTATTCTGGAACAGGGAGCCGTGCGTAATACGTAATCATGCCAAGCCGTACCTTGCTTATCTAATTTGTCCAACTGCAAACAGATTTGCAGATGCTCATTCATGTACCTGTCTTTCTTCATCGCCTTTTAGTGAGACCAGAATTAATTCTTCTCCCATCTTCCGTTTTGTTTTCATACCTTGACATCCTTCAAAGTGAAATGTGCGTTTCTCCCATCTCCTCCTCCTTCCGAGTCAGTCTTCATTAATGCCACTTCTGTGAGCCCTACCCATTTTTACATTGTCCAGATCCAGTGTCCATCATATGTTTGCAACCTTGTCTTACTGAATTCATTAGTTATAGCCCGTGCTATTGTTATGAATGAAAGTGGATCAAACTGCTCATCTTTTCTGTTCTCTTTTGCTACTTCAGCCCATTCCAGACTCCACCTATCTAGTCTCTCCTCCCAGTGTATTCTCGATAATGAAGGCAAGCATGCTGATTTATCATGAGTTTGCAATTTGTGTTCCAGCCAGACCTTACTTACAGCGTTGCCATCGTCCATCCTTTGTCCTTTTAGACGATCTACATACCTATTAAATGCATACCTTTCCTCCAGTCGTTAAAGCAGGTACACTATAGAATACGGATATGCATTCGTCCCAAAAGTAGAAAAAGGACAATTCGTCATTACGTGTTTATACGAAGGTGAAGACAATCAAGTGATACGACGCTATCTATTGAGGTGCCGACAGGCGACACGTAATGTCGAATTCTTCATTCGTTGACCCAGCCGTTTGGCTACACTGGCGAAGAAACAAAGGCTGATAGCCTGTGCGCAGTCTACATGAATAAGCGAAATGAAAAGCAGGAATGGAGACCCGATTGGTAACCTATGTTAACTACCATGTAAATCTTTTGTCAAAAGTAGAGCAAATCCATTTTGTTACCTTTTACGAGCTCCATTTGCAATTTAATCGCACAAGTGAAAATGAAGATTATGTTTTATGCTTAGTGGAAGGTAGATTAGTTGCTGACACCAACATTGTGCCGCATTCACTGTTAGATGTACAGGCAGGTCTCCTCTGCCTGTTCTGTGCTAATATATTTTGCATGCATTTTGCTTTCCTTCTTCGAATATGGCGTACGAAATAACAAGGTGGAGGAATAAGAAACCCATTGGTGCAAAACTACAAACAAAAAAGACAAAATGAATTATTCAGGACCCCTTCAAAAAGAGCAGTTTATTCATTCTCTAATGCTTAGGATGAGCTTCGACTGTCTTTTCTACTACTAGCGTCCCCATCTAATGCAAACACGCTGGCCGATGGAACAAAAACTCCTGACCGAGGCAGCTTTCCTTGTCAATAGCAGGCAACATAGTCATTGTCCAGACAGCAAGTATTTCAATGGGTCCATTTTGCTAGTCCATTTGCACAGATGCAAATCAGCTGAATGCAGCTCCATCGGAGATTTCTACACGTGATGCCATCTACTAAGCACATTTTTCGCCGTACCGAACCTGCTTGCCATAATGGACACACGTACACTTGCAGCACAACATTTCACGCATTTTCCAAAATACTCGAACTTGTCGACTAGCAGATGCCCAGCTAAATCCTTTTCTTCGTATCTACTTACAAGCCTATTAGTAGTGGAACATCAATTTGGAGGTAAGGACTGATTCATTGCAAGTCAGAACCAGTCTGATGAAAGGGAATGAGACGAATGTATGAAACCAAAACACCCCTAAGCGTTAGTGTCGCCAGAAGTGAGCGCGTACAAAGAAAATCCAATCCAGTGCCAGAATCCAAAACAAACATAACCACAAATCCCACGGTCAAAATCGACAACCTCTACAACAGACGCATGGATTCTCATCTCTCCTTCCCTTCACACACAAGAATCTAAAAACCCGCAAAGAGGCACAAGTACTGAGTTCAGCTTCAGACTAGATAGTCAAGGCGCATGCGCACACACGCACACACTTTTAGAAAGTGATGGAAGGTACACATAAATCATAGGGTATGCAAACACATGGGACAAGAGAAATTGCCTACTCTCCCCTAATCATTGTTTTGTGACTGTCACCTCCAGAGAGCGTAGTTGCAGTAATAATCACTAAAAAGGACGCAATAAAAGGAACAAAATATGAAATGAAATCGGGTGTGAAGACCAGTGGACAGAATAGATGATAGGATGAATCTATAAGTGAGAAGTAATGCTTACACACCGCCGTCAGTTTCTGTGACTACAAGAGGATGGCATATCGGAGTTTCTACTGTTGCTGGTGCCACGAGAAAATGAAGTGTTGGCGGTTGCAGCCGCGGTTTGATGTTAGATATGATGAGGCCAATTTTCACGTCTCACCGTTTTGAAGACCGGAGTATTCGTCTAGAATAGTCAACGGTCAAAAGAGATCAATCAGACGCTTGGACAGAAGTGAAGAGGAGAGATAGAAGACGACGTGGGTTAAGAAAATTTCCTAGAATCTGACTAATCAGTGGGCTATAACAATTCAACCTGACGAACCAATTTAAGAGTTCTCGTGCAACCCGCACGATCAAACATTACCTTCTGTCTCTACAGACAAAATACAATCCAAGTCCAAACCAGTGAAGTGTTCGAGCTCCCTTTGCCGATGTTTTTCTACTGTACGCTCACTATGTTGGCGCTGGAAGCGGACTTCGCTCCAACAGCCCTATTGACTATTCGAGTGTCCGTGTCTGAGGGAAGCACTTGTGATAAGAGGTTGAAGTATGCATTGTGGGAAAGTCTTGCTCAACCACTTGTAGACTGCAGGCGTTGGCTGAGTGACAGGCACATCCACTTATTTTGCGGTTTTTGTTTTAGACCTGTCATTCACAGTGCCTCCCATAAGAACTTCACGCGTAATAATGAAGAACGAACCCACTGGAAATACAGAACATGGCACAAGTGTTGATGCTTAGTCACCCTCGGCTCTGTACCCATAACAGTGAAATTGCTCAATGCCAACAATGTCTTTTACAAGAATATAAATCTATTTCCAGGCTAGTGCTTTTACAGGACATTCAAAAGGGCTATAATTTTGAGTGTAGCATAAGAGAAGTATGCGTGGGAGCATTGGCAATGGCAGAATTAGATTCATGGAATAAGGTGACATTCATTCCATCACCATCACCAAGGCCAATACCGCTGACCCAGAAAAACCTGGCTCTCCTTCAATCCTCGATGATCCGTCATTAAAGAGGCACCGCCATTTGCCCCAGCGCCTGCCTCAACTACGTCTTCTTTCCCTTTCCTCCCTCTCCGGTTATAAAAACCATTCTGGCAGATTTGAGAAACCTTTTCAGAGCACAAAGGTAGTTCTAAGCAGAAGTGCGGCGTCAGATCGGCTGTTAAAGGCTAATCGATCCTAAAGAGATGTCTGAATGTGGGTGCCCGGGGTGAATGGACGAATGGATAGCACAAATGGATTGCTTAGGCATTAATAGACGAGCAAATGGCACTTGCAGACTCGCCTTTACAACAAAGAGCTGACCTTTAGTGGTTTATGACTAAATAGTTTAACTGCTTTGTCACAGACCACAGCAACACCATAGCCTTGACAAAGGCTTCCAAACTGAAATTGGATCAGGGTGACATTGACAAACATGGCAGCGACTAAGTATTAAGGGGTTAGCACTGGGAGCCAACGAGGGCATTCGTTCTCAGGGAATGCAATGCACGAGTCCTTCGAAGTAGGCTAAAACTAGTCGATGCATCACAAATGGTATGTATATCATAGCAAGCGCAAGATAGTCATAAATTTTCAGGGCACAATGGACAGAAAATTGCAGAGGTCATATTGAGGCGAAGAAGACAACGTGAGAAGGTAAATTTTTGGTGTCGATCAAAGTCACCAATCCAATGATATTGTCAGATGAGTCGATGCGACGCCGAGCAGATAAAAATAGCAGCTTTGTTGACAAATGAACTCTCAATCAGTGCACAATTGCAAAATTAGTAAGTGAACAAGGCAAAGAGAATGATGAAGGACAACTGATGGATGGCTTTGTGGACACGGGATGAATTGATTTGAAGTGTCTAACCACTTAGTACTATGTGTGGATAAAAGGAAGAGCGATAAAAGCTTATGAAACTAGGGGACAGAGGAGGGCATCCACTAGCAGAAACTCAGCCATCCTCACCTCGGACTCCATGGCGATAGCCTGTGCTCGATTAAGGCTCCGCTCCATTTCTACCCACTCCATTTCCTTGACCATCGAGGCAGCCGAATTGTTGGCAGTTGAGGCAGCATGTTTGCGCTAGTCTGCGTCCAGCCTTTCTGCCACCTAAATGCACACAGCCTGCAGTGATGCGATTACTGACACTTTGTGATCCTCCATCGACGGATCTCTACCTGCATCTTCGCCTCAGCTGTTGTTGACATTGGTTGCTATGATGCAAAAAAGCCACCTTCTTGGGCGGTTTAGATTTTGAGCCGGGTCTCATGCCATCTCCTGGGAATCTCATTTATGCTCTTAACCTGCCACTACTGGGCGCCTTTATTGCCAGTGCTTCCAGGTTCCTTTGCTTTCAATCGCCTCCAGGAACGTTAAAGGCTTGCACAAGTGAATGGACTAGAAACTAGATGGAAGGCTGGGTAGGGAATGGATGGAGAGAAGGGTCAATGTATGGATTACCAAAGGGATTGAATAATATGGTTTTGGATTTTGTCGTCAGATGAAAAATAGCTTATTTTAAACAACATTGCATGAAACTAGAGATGAGTTCTGACACATCTACATCAAAGTCATCAAAAAATGATTTGAAAATTTAGACGGTTGCCGAAAAGGACGAATCCCTATAAGAGGCATGAACTAGGATGGAAGAATTGGTAGATAGATTCCATGTTTGAACAGATCCCTCAAAATTGGCAGCTATATTAAGGCGTATTCTATAGCACTGCTAATTCCAAAGTGAATTTCAAAGAATCAACAAGACAGGTAGCCCTAATCACTAAGATCATAGTCTAGAATACTTATCCCAGAAGCGACAATTCCAGTCTACATTTAATGCTGCTGCAATACAATCAAAATTTGCGTATCTCGGCAGCGAGGTCGGACAGTGTCCCATGTTGGTAGCAAACCAAACCAGGAAACATGAGCTGGGGATGGGGCCGGATTGCGCCCATAAATCAGCTGCCTTTGTACGTGATCCTCTCTGTGGTGAGGAGTTCCGATTCAGCATCACTTTGACAAAATAAAGAGTGTGCATTATCCAAACATAGAAACTGTTTAGGGCACAGATGTGTCCAACGTTCACTCTTGCGAACCGAGGTGGCGCCCAACCAACTTTGCTTCATCTTTACAACTATCGCTAAATTTTGAGACGTCGCCCTACACCTACTGACCAACGGTACGCATTCTGAAGAAAAACGTTTATCATTGGCCAAATAGTTCACTTACTGCGAGAGGAAAGGTGCGTCCTATTACTTGAAACGTGATGGCAGAGCTTATCCATTGACTCATGTTCAAATGACTCGGTAGGAATGGTGTCAAGTGCAAAACCTCAACAAAGTTATTGTATGCGTGATAGACTGGTGACACCTGAAAGTTATGTGTAAACTTGCCTCTTGAGGAGGAGCAAAAACGACTGCCAGCAATAAACATTGCAGCCCTAGGCACGAGCCTTAATGCCAATTTCACTTTTATGGTCGGTAACAATACAGCATCTAGTCGACGTTAATCCTACCTTATTAGCCTTCAAACAATCTGATCTAATATTATCCTCGGTCAATTTTCGACACCAAAAAGTGGTTTTATTCACCTGCATTTTGAATGAATGCAACAAAAAGTATAGGGGGAATGCAAACAAGAGAAAGTGCACTTCAAATGGGCAAGTATTGCAATAATGATCTTGAATAGCCTTATTAGTGTGGCAAATCCCTCCAGTCGATTGGCTGATCTTACTTTCTTCGGGAGTTTCTCTCAAACATCCCCCATTTACAGAGAACTCTATCGAGTGGAAAGGCCCAAGACATCAGCAGCGTTCAGTCCTTGTAAGCGAGCGATTCAATGTGAACAACTACTCGAAAAAGTGCAGTCTGCTAGGCGTAGGGTGGTGCGCACTCCAGACCTGTGGATGGAAGGTTTGGGAGAAAACAGTGATGGCATTTTCGATCGCCTAGCAATCCTCGCAGCATAAGGCATTCCCAGTCATAAGCCCTTCTCCCAGTCAGTTATACGACCAGCGCACCACCACACACGGACGTGGAGGATGCCCAGGAGCAATAAATACATGGTCTGTCTGGCATACATAATTGCGCACTTAATCGGTTTGCCATATTTCTGAGTCAACTTAGTGGAATAACGCAGTGAATATTTACTTAAACGAAACCAAATCTAGTTGCCGGTCAGTCATCAAACGTCAACCTCGTCGTAAATAAGTTGCGCTAGAACGGTATTTTGGATTTTGGAATGCATCAACTTACAGGTGAGTTTTCTTCAAATTTTGACAGTTATTAAGGTCTTCCTGTTTTTTAAAGAACAAGCAGCAAATACCCTACAATAATATCAGCGGTGCCAAATTGTCACCTATTGTTCCCTCTAGAACAGTACAACCCACGACCCGCAAATAACTCATTGCTAAATGAAGCTTTGCAGGAACAGTATTTGTATTTTGGAGTGAGCAGTCAACCATTCAAACGCACGCATCACTGCACAGACCACAAGTTAGTTATTAACAAAGCCCATGATTCCCGTCTGAATGTCTGATCACACGAATAGCATGAGCACACCAGGTAAGACCACTTTGAACCCCAGTTATGTGCCTTTTTTAAAAATTATGCAAATTTGATCTAAACGCTGATTTCCGATTGGCGATTCTACCTAATTTTACCACGCTGTAGGGCTTTTCATTCCTCACAATGATGCAGGAACCATGCTACGGTTTTAGAAAATACAGCTCGGCTTTTTAGCATAAGGCGATTAGGATAAATAAAGTGGTCGAACCAATACTAACCAATCACTCATCCTCAGTTAAACACCTTTAGAATGCTAAAAAGTTACCTCGAAAATGTGCTGTGGCTCAAAGATTCTTGTTTATAGGAATGAGCGACTATGAAAATTCACCTTTGTCTGTAAATGCTGAAGTCCTTGAACCACAAAATAATCATGCCAACCTTGTTCTGTTCTCAACATGCACCCTCCTGCTAGTGGTTGGCACCCGAAGCATCTAGTCTTTTTGAAAAGTGGCGAACAGCTTACTTTGTTTTGCGCTTCTTTATTTCGTTTTTCGTAGAGCTCGGTACTTGCGTAAATAACCATATGTTTTTCTTCTTAGTTCCTGTACGGTGCTCGACTCGTGATTTGGTAATGCCAGAAGCATTGCAGAGCAGAGCGTTCTCTTTGTTCCTAAAAACGCTTTTTCATGCTCATTCCCTCTCATGGCGCCCCTTTTATCCCGTCTTCTTTTTAAATTATGCTTTGGGCTTGCTATTTCAACGAAAAACTCAACTTCACGCCTACTCTGTAAGTGGTCTTAAAATTTGCATAGATTTTGAGGAAATGAATCTGAGTCGATTTAAGTCGGACAATATTCGAAAAAGATAATATAAATTGATTATGGGACACAACACGCAGAGGCAGAGTTTAATCATCAGTTTGGAATGATGCGTTCTGAGGCCGTAAGCAATTCTTGTTGCACGATTGCTGCAAACTTGTCTAAATGCTTAGGCGATTTGATCTTTATGTATTAGAGCTTTTCGAACAAGAGTGATCGAACCATGTCTGAAGCGGATTTGTTCAGTAAAAAATTAGAGATTCTTGGGTCAGGTGCAGGGTTGGGTGCTATTAAACTGTAACTAGCCAATTAGCCATGCCTTTCATAATCTATTGAATAGACGATTTCCGACACGTCGAGAGCAGTAACCAAAGCAAGATTTTGGGAGTCTAGAGCGCCCTTCACTTAATAGGGAGGAGTGAACAAAAAGTGAATTGAAGGCAACGGTCCTCCATGAATTACTGCAAACAACTAATAAGTTCACTAGCTTCATTCGTGAGCGATGCAGTAACTGAAATGCTGCAACGCTGCTTCATCTTTATCTGCCATCAAACAGCGATGAATGAGTATTGGGCCTGCGCGTGCATGGTCACTATTAAAAGGACTCATTAATGTACCGTGAGAAAGGGAAACTAAGAGGCGATAATTCATTCAAAGTGTTATTTTCTGCAAAAAAATTATGCTTCACTTATTTGTACTCCTATTCGCATTGTTGAAAATCAGCCGTAAGTCCATATGATGAATCCGAACAAAAGCTATCACATGTAAGCTCTATTAGTGTGAAGGACAAATTATAATTCTGATTTGAATTAACCAGTTCACCTACATTGTGTCAACCGCATAAGTCCTATTGTTAGATATCAAAGATTAATAAAAGCATGGCAAATAGTATCATATTACATGAAACCGCTCATTCATTCGCTCATTCATCGACTTATCCACCTGCTCGCTTATACATCATTCCGCAGGGTGATGCAGCCACCTCACTCATCAGTCGCAGTCTAAAGGAGCAAAATGGCTGCTCATTGAAAGCCTCCTTCTCAAAAATCCATGAATCTACCTGTTTGTAATTTGGTTCTTTGTTTAGTACTGGTCATTAGAAGTGATTTGCCTGAATGATCCAATGCCCAATGCTAAATGCAAATTCGCACTTACTTACCCTTTGCATCTTCTACCGACAAAATATCTTACATATTGCACCCAAAACATATTCGTGGGTAGAAGCGACAGAAGACATCTCAGCAAACTGTGGTAAGCGAAGGCGGAATGGGCAAAGGAGAGCGGAAGAGGTGCTGATTAGACCACATCTTTCCGAACTCGCCGAACACGCTCCTTGGTATTACATCATCACTGGATGAAATATGCTGCTTAAATTGGGGAGGGATAGGTGAAGTAGCGAAAGCCACTTGCATATATGTTTACAAAGTACTCTCATCCAGATTTTGTCACACTGAAATGACTAAGCGCCAGCTATAATAACCCAAACGTACTAAGCATTTTCCCCTACCATTTTCTTTGGTGAAAATTGTTGTGACCACTGACGGCCAGAGGCCCAAATTCGCTAAATAATTTATGTATTTATGCGCAAACGCCAATTTGTGTTTAACTGAATTAACATTTGATTGTCAAGGTATACCATGCATAACTGTTTTGTGGATTCACCGATTTAGACCTAACAGAAATTTTACTTAGGATGGCTACAAACTTGTTTTGTTAGGTGGTAAGTGAGAAACACGACAAATATGTGATTACAGGAGCACATGTTCTCTCACCATTACAAACTGCTCTAAGATTTTTTCACATGGAATTCGCTTCTTCGTGTTTGATCTCACCTAATCGGCGTTTGCGTGATGGCATTTTCCTTTCCATTTCTCTTCCCTTTCTCCTTTCCTTCTTCCTTTTTGTGTTTTCGGATTTTGGTTTTATTACTTATGCTGTATTTTTTAGTACCAAGTAGTGAATCAACTATCAACCAACTCGTAGCGAAACAATGAGAAGTACAATTAGACTTACGCACATGTGTACATTGTAGCACTCCTTATCAATTTGCAACGGTTGGTTCCCGACGTTCCATTTGGTTACTTGGCTTAAGTTAATCCAGTTTAATACAACCTTGCCAACCGTCCCCCGAGTTAAGACCTCTGCAGCAGGAGTGAATCTTAATTAATCTATTATGAGACTGAAATTATTTAATTACTGGAATTGATAAGATTGGTTAGAATAATTGCCACCAGAACGACGACTAGAGAAATTGCTGTGATTGCAATACATGGAGACCAAAATTACTGAGTAATGCAAATAGTAAAACACCCAGTAGTGGAAAAGATGATGGCAATTTTTATGGTGACAGCAAAACAATCTTGATCCAGCTGTTTCTCTCGACCATGGTGAAAAATGAGGAAGATGGCAGCAATGACGGTGAGCAGAGCATGATATTATTGGCGGGACAAAGCACTCTTAACATTGACTTATTATCGCTTCTTTGATATTTATTCATGGGGCCTAGCTTAGGGTCAGCTCATTTGGCATGATTGCTGTTTACGCGGCAAACGTATTGGTCATACTGTTGCATTTTGACTGCACCAGATGTTGCAAATCACATCAAAGTAACCTGTAAACAACTAGCCAGATGACTTGGATAATAAAAATGCTTTTCCCATCAATGAGAATCAACGAAACAGCTAAGTATTCTAGGTTGACAAAATCATCAGAGCACACAGCTTCTTATTTCGTGCTGTAAAGTGCATCTGAAGATTGTTTAATAGTGATAATATGGATTTGTCGAGGCTCCGCAGTGCACGAATTTCCCATATACGTCACTCTCCACAGAATCGAGTCCCTTTGAGCACGTCGCCTAATAATAATTGCCGCCACTTCGACTGTTCTACTGTTCACTTATCTATTTACTTCTTTTTAAACAAATTGTGCTTGTCATACCAATTTTGTGCCTCAAAGCATGGAATTTTCCAGGTTAACAGGAGGTTTCGTGGTCTGTTGGCTTTCGTGTCTTTCCCACTTTACCGTATTCGTCTCAAATTGTGTGTGGTTGTATGGGAGTAGGCTGATAATACATGTCCAACACGACGTTTTTTATTCAAACATTATGTTGTTCATCCGCACAAGCAGAAATCAACATTATTGAAGGATTCGCGAGACCATAGTTCCCGATGGCAAAAGAAGATGGATTTATTTAATTTTTTACGATAAAATATGTCAACACCTTTTGTTTAATTAAAACTAGGCGCCTTCAGTTTTGCCTTGCATAGCCACATAAACTAAGGTTCAAAATGTGCAATACACCACCAGCCCAAATAAAAGACCACTAATTGTGCCAGGAACATTAAATATTCAGCAGAAAGCACAGCAAATTTAACACGTTTAGCGCTAAGCCTCAGATTGATTTTGTTATTTCATAGATTCATGCCACAAATTTTTCCATCAAGGTCCCTACTGCACTGCTAGTTTTGATATATTGTCTAAAGATCACGCGTATCACATTGCAAAACATCCTGCCACTCAACTTCAGCGATTTTTATGTTCTAGGGACAAGTGAAGGTCACATTCTAGCAGTCTGCATTGCTTTCTCCATAATTTATTACTAAACCATCACCAGGTTTTCTTTGCTATGTGGAACATCATATAACCTGAAAAAGATTAGTTGTGATTGATGCATTTAGAGATTCGAAGTAACTTCTGTAGTTGAATAAATGGTAAGGAAATCAGAAATGGTAAAGGGCGTATGGTCAGCAGATGGGTTTTGTATTAGTAAAGGCCTTGTCTAAAATAAATGGGTAACACGTAGACTACCTCTAAAGATGTCTTCTCTCAGTGATCGCGTGATTCATGTGTTAGAGTCCTATGTCATTGCGTTTGTTCAAATCTGAGTACCTACTAATTTGTCGGTATTTGCCTTACTCAACTTTTGGCACTAGACGATCTAGCGCTATATTTTTGCATTGTGGTGCCGTTCGTTCCCTAATTCTGTGCAGAATTCAATGTTAAGAGTAAATCAAAAGTGTTCCAAAGCTGGTGATCAAAGTCAAATAGATACAACAGAAAGTGTTCAGGGAGAAATCAGGACCAGACTGGAGGTATTTCGCACCAGCAAACACATTAGTTAATCCAGGAATTTAATCAAACCCATGTATTACTTTCGCTCGTTCGTAAGTCGGAGCCCGTCCTGAAACGGTAGAAAAAACTAATGTATACATTTATACTGTCTGTTAGTCAGGTTGATGCCTTGTAAAGCTGGATTGCACAGTGTTCAGCAATAATTGTGATGCTTGCGATTTGGTTCTCAGAGTTCGCATCGTTCTACGCATTCTTGTGCTGCACAGCTATTCCATCATAATCCCAATAACTTAACTTATCGATCTTACAAATTTTTGCTTACTTTGCAATCATTGTCAACATCGTTTCAATCTTTGCGCTAAAATTCGTAAAGCAGAATAAATAAAATTAACAATTTCACAAGACAAGGTTGCATGCAAACGATGTTCTTAATGTTATCGTGGGAGTTTGGGATTTCCTAACTGCAAATGCATGTGGCTATGGCCAACATATGATCTGTCCACTGCGGTGCCATCAATTGTGATCTAGTTGCAAATTGGGGTTAATACTTGGTGTTCACATGTCTTTTGTAGGTTTACAAGGGTAAGTTGCATTGTAATTTGCCTTCTGATTTCTTATGAAAGGCCTTGAGGGTTAGTGCGACGTGTCAGCTGTCTAGAGATGTTGCAAACGCATCCAGCAACAAGAAAATGGTTTTGCAACCTTTGTTAACAAAGCATTGTGGTTACTGTAGATATGCCTTTAATTTTGGCAGGCTACCTGCAACAAGTGACCGGCTTCAGTTAAATTTACAAAAGTTCCAAAGTCTCACACCCGTCATATGCTCAAGTAGCTATGGCATTTAGCTATGGTTGGGTGCTGAATGACTGTTTTACATAGACTACACTTCATGTGACCAAAAACCAGCGCTGTGAATGGAGGGGTTAAACCTGAGGAGAGTACAACCACGCCTTGTGGTGAGCTCAAAACGCATAGACCATCAAATTGTCTTCTGTATTTTAGATAGGATGATGGTATGTGCTGGCCAGCTCGAAAGAGTGTAAGAGAAAAAAGCCCTCTTTGATCACGTCTATAACCGAGATTTCTCCTCTTTTGAAGCCATGTCCATGTTCACTAAAGTGTGATTGCATTTGCTGAGCCAATACTAATAGTTAATTCTGTGGATTAAGTGGTGAAAAGCATAACTGCAAATGTATGCATTATACATGGAATAGATAAACACTTGAGACGGAATAAGGCAACTTCATTAGCACTCACTTTAACAGCACTCGTGCATCTTACACAAAAGGTTGAGTAGAAAAATTGGCGTCTACAAAATTGGCGATTGTAATGCTAAATAAATAAATTAGTGAGTTCTATCATAAATGCGTTGTTCCTGTAGACCAGAGCTGCTTCAAAACACACCGTTAATGAAGCGTTTGGTGACTTTAACCAATATGCAGAGCAGTGAATCTGCATCTGAAACGATTGCTGCTTAATCGCAGTGATTTTACGAATGAAAATTATCCGTACGATCTTTGTTTACGTCCACCAGTAAAGAACTTTGTGATCGACTGAATGTTTTATTCCTTTGAATGTCGATTATTATGCACTTATTTTAGAAACGACACACAAAGTTCATCGCGCCTACGTCTCATGGTATTGACGGCTTTCCAACAATTCGCGAGCCCCACAGCCCTGGACTTTGTTTGACTTTGGTGAACTGTATGTTCTGTCACTATTACCTTTAAAATACTAGTAATAATAAATAAATCAGCTAGAAGTGCTAAAAGACAAGTGAACGTAATTCACTGAGCTCGCCGCATCAGCGTACTCTATCAAGTTTTCTTTAAAGTCGAAAAATGAGGCATTGCCATGGTGGAAGATGCTGTACTTACGTACGAAAAGAAATTGAGAGATGTTGATGCAGCCAAAAGGCCTAGCTGCCTGGTTGATTAAAATAGATAGATCCCACCATTATAGTGATTCGTCTTTTGGCGACTTACATCCTATTGGTGAGACGCATTTGGTAATCGCAAACCGTGATAGCCGGGGGCTTTGTCAAATTACCTCTTGCAGATCGGGACCTCTATATCCACGCATCCTGGCCTATATTCAGGCCAATCTCAAAATTTGCATTACGTGTCTTCTCCAATTCAGGATACTCCTTCTAAAGTTATAACAGTCAAAAGGGAGAAGATAAACGAGGAATCTACTACATTTGTAAAAGCGCCTCCCAGACTCATCCCCAGTAACGACGATTTAAATTTTCGAATATTTGCTTAAATCACCCAATCAATCATCAACTTGACCCTAACTCCCTAGTTCCGAAGTCAGAGAATGCTCCACATCCGCCGTGCTCTCTAGTAGAATCTGTTCTCTTCTGTGGGCATCATGCTGGATACCGACTTGGAATAGAGTTGCGAGCCTTATCTCAACCTTTTATTGTAATGGACAAGCAAACGCCCTCCATGGACTTGACTAACCACCACGGGAAAGTGGTTGAGGACGACTATGAGCATGCCAATAATCTTTGACTTTTAACACATCAAGTCATTTTGATAACTACCCACTTCAGACACCTACTTCGACCACCCCATTAGAACCAAAAAGATCCGCCGTGTGAAGATCAAATCGTGCAGGCAACTAAAGCACCAAGAACTGCTCGTTGACCCACTATGTGACATTCCAATCTGACGATCGAACCTTGCCTCCTCCAGTCATGTCTTGAAATCATACAACTTTTCCGGATGTTCTTTGCTTTAAGCGGATTAAACTCGCCTTATAAAAGTCAAGTAAACTTGAAGAGCGCACATGCCTTACTCTTTATGACTTAATCACAGCTAATCCATTCATAGACGTTCAGTTCTTCCCTTCTTAAGTCGCATTATTGTGGTCACTGGATTTGGCAAGATCCCAGTTGGCGGAAGATTGCAAGGCGGTAGTAATAGAAGGGCCAGTTTGTACAGGACCGTATAAACAATAAAATTTTGAACAGCTGGGTTTTATTATGCCTAGAACTGTCATGAGATGCGATCTCTAGCAATGATTATCTGCGCAATGCCAAGTCCTTCCAACTTATGCATGTGGCGCCACCGCAAGCATTCAAGAGAGATACTGCTGACATCAGCAAGGAGAAGTTGACTATTTAATTATAGAAATTGTTAAGGACAAATTTTAAAAGCCATTAATGTGATTTCAGACCTCTCTGATCGCACTGGTTTAAAGAAACTAAAAAAGAATAGGGCTGTGCGTGGAGCATAAGAGGATGCGCGTAGTAACGGCGATTCGCTCATTACCTTAAAATTAATTTAGAATACGGGCGAACAGAACCTACAAATAAAGACAGAGATACATTCCTAAACAACCTCCACCACTCGTGCTTCCACTTAGAAGCCAAATTAAAAGCGATAAATGATCTGGTCCTGTGATAAAGCTGCTCATACCGATCACTCTGACAAAAAGTGGAATTATGCTTAAAGGATATTATTTAAAAGCAGAAAAGGGATCCCTGCGCATTGTTAGAATGCCAATTCCCTAAAAAACCATCAATTTTATCAGTGCATTTTAAAATTACGTCATAGAACGCTTCTCGGTAGGTAATAATGGAACGCTTTACATAAAGTCGCCTACAAGCACACCTGCTTTCGCACTGTATTCGAAACACTCAGTAAGGGGAGGAGGATGACTCGTTAGAGCACCACTTAAACAAATCTGCTCACGACTAAGTGAGAAGGCGCCCTCACTGAACCAAGGGGTATATTCTAAACAAAAATAGCAGGATGGCTGTAAAGAAGCAGAGGAGGAGCCTCCCATAGCAAGGCAGCCCAAACAAGTTTTCACGTGGAAGAAGTGGCGAGGGTGAAAGGGTAGAAGAACTCATCATTTATATCTGGAATGAAGTCGACGCGATTCCAACAGATGCTCTAAGTCATCGTTTTGCCCAGAAGTGCGAAGAAATGGAAAGAGTCAAAAGCAGCGGCAGCAGTCGTCAATGCGATAACCGAAGGTGCAGATGAAGGCAAATCGAAGGAAACGGAAGGAAGGGATGTGTATGCGAGAAGAAGAGGAAGCAAAGGCAAACAGCTACTTGAAGAAGGAGGAGGGATGACAGACAGGGAGGGTGGGCGAGAGAAAGAGGGTGAAGAAGCGGCAGAAAGGAAAAGAGGTAAAGAACGGGGAGACAACACCCACAGTGAACGATGGCGCTGGCGATGGTAGGGCAGTAGTATTGTCGACTTCGGTGGACCACTGTGAGATTTTGTTGGCGTCGTGACTTCGCGACCGAACACTAAAAAGAGAAAGTGGTAAAAGGAAACGGGGAGAGGGATAGGTTGTTCATGCCAATCTTAATCGTTTAACTGCCTTCGCCATGCCCAATCCCTGCTGTCACAATGTTAGCATCCACTTGCTTGTTCCTACAGATTCCACATTCAAAGCCTCAAGTTTGTTTGTTTTAAACAAATCCAATCTTTTCGTCAGCGACTCTGTGGTGCAAGTATCTTGCCACTGCCATTCAAATGATGGACGTCAAATGCGATTTTGGTCGAGAGGGCCCCAACAGTACCTGGTTTTACGACCGCACTCCTTTTTTATCTTTACCATTTTTAAAAGAGATTGCGTTGACATTGTTTGAGACACAAAGGACGTTGTACCATATTCTTATAATACGAGTTATTCACAGCGGCAGTAAATGCATGGCAGCAAGTCGAACTGTGCAGTTGCGGGATTGGAGCAATCCATTTATTTTGAGTAGTCCCCAAGTTACACCATTTACACTCTCGGCCTCCAGGTAGCATGTCATCGTGAAGTAGAACGTTTCCTCATGTTACCTTCAGAGTAGGTTATGTAGAAGCAAAGGTCAGCAAGAATTTCATGGGAGTTCAATGCCTTCTTCTTTGGCATTGGCGCGCACAATTCGAAGGTAGCTTCGTCCTCTTTTGAGCTTCCGAAAAGAGGGTCACAAGTAAATTTGCAAGGCAGAGTCTCCTCTTGTTATGCAGGATTGGAAAGGGTGGTTGTCAAGATACGGATGATAAATGGGAAAGCAGCAACAATCCTACATTTTGGCATACCATTCAGTCGATGGCGAATGGCAAAGCTACAGCACTTCTGTTCTTCCATAAGGCATAGAATCTTTTTATTTTTTGTAGTAGTAAGTAATTCTGATTTGGTATAGGCTTTACAGATACTAACCTTACTCATTTCGAAATTGCTTGCCACCATTGTCAAGCCTCACCTCAGCCATTTAATGGGGTTTTCGGTCCAAAAGTTGATGCTAAATTCTGTTGCAGACCCAGCTTTCAGGTAGATATCACTAAAATATGAGGAGATGCTTTCAATAATGGGGCTTTAAGCAAATTTTGTTGACAAATGTCTCTGGACGCTCCACCGACAATGAAGAGTTTAGAGCAATGCACATTTTGGGCAATCTAAAATCCACTATCTTTCCGTCACCATATACTCTACAGTATGCCAATCGTTGTCCGCTCTATTTTGTCTTTTAAAGCCTATTAAACCAACGCTTTCCGTCTTTTACACCAATCCTGTCAATTGATGTGCTCCATCCATTTTCTCATATGGATAAATTGTGCCGCCAACCGTTTTCCACAGCTGCTCATGCTTTCCACCCAAAAAGGCATAAATCAGTTTGTTATTTTTTCTTTTGAAATGCTCACCTCAATTCCGTTTAACTCGCACCGGATGTTGCAGATTTTCGTTTTTACCTGCCACATCGCGTCCCATTTGCTTAACGTTTTGATCTCTTCAAGTTCGTTGACGCCGTCTTTCCCGTGGGCTATAATTTGTGCCACTAAACAGGCAGCTTACGCTTGTGATTAAGCAGCTTAGCTAACTTCCCTTACATTTAGTTAATCAATTAGTGGTGCTATCAACACCTTATTCTGATGATCCAGAACGATACCTATGAGCGTTTGCGACTTCCGAAACTGAACCGTTTGCTAATGAGTATGGATCTTACCTTGACAGAGTAATGTCAGAGCTGATTAAAAGTCCATTACTACTAATCTTGTGGCTGGTGCCGTAAAGCGATGATTCGTTTGCATTAATTTGCTCTACTGACACTTCGCATAGGATAAATTTCAAAAACCTTTTCAGCATCCACATCAATGGACATTCTAATAATCTTACTCGTCCTATTTTGTTGTACTCAATATTGTATTTATTTTCACGCCCCTCTCAGTGGGAACCATTCTTGTTTGCACCCTTCCAACTTTTTTTAGTCTAATATTGCTGAGATTCTTACGCATCATACTATATTCCAAATAATTTAAAGGCTCAAGCCCGTCATACTACCTAACTAAGCATGATGCGACACAGGATCACACAGATGAAGACATCAGCCATATTTGAATGGAGAGGTAGAAGACCACCAGATGGACATGTTATTAAACGAAGGTAAGGGTCGGATATTAGATAACTAAAAGGTTTTGCAGAATCGTTCCACCTATGTCCTTTTTTGCTTTCTTCGTTTTAGCTTGTCGATTTCGTCCATAGCTTTGCTTCACCGACTTAACCTGCCATTATCCTGGCTGGGTCACAGGAGAGACATGACAACTTGTGAGCGGCATTTGCAATTGCTATGGAGGTGGAGTCTTTGAAGCGAATGGGGCAGCTGTTGCGATTGACATAGTTCTCCTTTGGCAAGGATGTTCGGGGTATCCTTCTCGCAGTACAGGGCTGCATGGTGCTAGCACGCCGTCTTCGAGCTGATATTGTGACAATAAATAAAAGTTCAATGTCTCTTCTATGAACGAAGCCACGGTACTGCCACTTTTAGCTATTAGTACCAGAATTGAATGCATAAATATGAAGTAAATGAGGACAAAGTTTGACAAGATATGAGAGCTCTCAAACAAAGGCTATAACCATATTAAGCATTTGTTATACGAAATCCATTGCATCTAAAGTGCTACCAACTGTTCCCTAACGTCGTTAAATACATAAAAGTGGGAGTTCAAGTATCTCTGCAATGCCACCTCTACTCATTGAGGCATAATGCAAGTCTAACCTTTCTAGTCGACCTTGAAGGCCTTCGGTTGTGACCACCAGCTCGTCAAACAGGAATCGAAGGTGGCGTGACAACTTAGCAATCTCTTGTCGACTGCGACATCGATCCTTTAGACATGCATCTGAACTGTGATTGAGTGTGTTACAAATAAGTCTGCAATTTGGCGCCTTACTAAAGTTGATGATTCTGCCGTATTATCCAACTCGTTGAAGAATGCAGACAACACGTGATATTTCGTAATCCTGATTTACAAACGTTCCTGCCTTGGGTAAATCGTAACAAAGCCACGTTGCCACTTTAGAGATTGGTATCCCTCCCTGTGGTTTCTGTCTCTTTTGCTACAAAGCCGATTACTTTTGTGCAAGTATGCAACGTATAAGCAAGCAGGAGGCATAAACTTACTTACTTGCGTTTTGTAAACAGATTGAAATCAAATAAACGAGAACTTTTTTGCTCCATACTGACGTAATGCGAAATAGCCGGAAGGGAGGTTATTACATTGATAAGGTGACAACTATGTAAAACGAGGCACAGAATTTTCAGAATCGCACAGGCTGCTCGTTTTTCTACACATCTTCTTCTATTTACATTGACAGCGATTCTGATTTGCATAAACTTACACGTCATTATCTTCTACAGCATCTAAAGCCGAATGTAAGTGGGAAGATGTCTACTGAAAACTCAGCATTACAGCATCAAACTACTGCTTGATAATAAGGGGGAATGGAACCTGTCATATCGTCAAATCATTCACTCTCAGCAAAATGCAGAAGCGTAAAATGTCTAGCTAAATCTAAAGATAGCAAACGATAAGCGATTGGAAGGCAGGGAGTCAGTAGCTCCTGTGTGCGTATGCGTAAAGAGACCCGTCAGGTGGGATGGCTTTCGCCCTAGCACTGGAATTTCACGGTTCTCAGTCTAGTGGCTTCACCTACGCAGATGACAATATCAAATTGGCGAGCCGTCTCATACTACTAGAATAAATTACTTTGATTTCACTTGTAGCTCCCTTTTCTGACCAGATCTGTCACAGGAGTGACATGACGACTTAAGTATGGGATCTGCAAGTGTTGCGGACGCGGGCTGTGGAATGAGTGAGTAGGCTGTTGCGTTTGACGTAGTTCTTTTGCGACGAGGAGGCTTGTTGTTATTGCTATTTTGTCGCCGACGCTCCATTTAGTGAAATTGTTAAAATGTATGATTTACTTAGTTAAGTAGTGCTGAGGATTCCACCTAATGTCGGTAATGCCAGTGGGAGTGGTGGCTTTGTTAGATGTGGTCTTTGCTGTGCTTTAAAGAAAAATACAGCAGAATACCCTTTTAGATCTGCTAGTTCTAATGTTAACACTTCAACCTCTTAAGAAGTGCCATTAAATGCCCATAATCGAACCTCTCCTAAAATTGGTTTTTTTTATTCTGGAAGGAGCTGCGCATTGAATGCTGCAAGTTAAATAAGCATCATTTGAAGTTGAACATATGGTAGCACGATTGTGCTTGGAGATTTGCATCGATCACAAAGCAATTCAAGGTAGTTGATACTAGATTCTCCTGTCCAAGTGGCACAGATCATAAAATAGATTTATAAAGTCGCCTATCGACAGCCCAGCAAAATATCAGACGGTGCTGAGCAAAACACACATCTGGTTGCGTTAAGCTTGAAGACAGCGCAGTCAATTTCAGCGCTAATACATACATACAAACGTGCACAAGAACGGTAGAACAATATGCAACATTGACGTGATAAATTCATTGCAGAGATCTTTAATACCAACCACATGACTATACCAGAGAGACAGTACTTGCGTACGTGCGCGTTGTCTGCCTCTTCCGGGGGTCAGGGGTGGTCACCACCTAACACACATCATTTTCGACGGTGCCTCGGCATTACGAGTTAGGATGGTTACTGGCAATTCTGCTTCTACTAAGGCGCCTCATATGCATCTTCACTAAAACACCAAGCGGCTTCTTTTCATTTTTGTTGTTTATTTCTTGTTGCACAATACACCTAAATAATCCGAGACAAATGAAATTCCTAGGGAGTGATTGCATGGTATGGTGTTACTTACTTAGCGATATAAGTAGTATGCATGCGCCTTAAGCAGCATATGCAAAAAGGAGTTTTTGTTGAAATAATCTCACTTTTACAAATCTTAGCAATCATGGATAGGATTCGACTCTCCAGCCACACCGCTAATTAAAATGAATGAAAAATGACAGCAATCATAGGAGCGTTTCTGACTTTTCGCCGAAAGAGGCAACAAAATTTATTCAAATTATTAACAAAGCGCGCGAATGACCTGAGAAAAAGAAACCAAAATAGACATGCTTACTGCAAATAAATGTATGGAACTTGAAGAATCAACGTTTCACTTGAAGCACTAGAAACATATTTTATGCCCAAACTAGTTATTTTGGAGTTTATAAGTTTAAAAAAGCAAAAATGCCTTTGCTTTGTGTACATAGGTTCATTGAAAGCATCCTACTCTCAGCTATCAAAATGAGGAGCATGTGTGGGCCTTCTAGCCTTTAAGCACTTGACCTACAATGAGGATACACAGTAGGTTGTGTTTGTAGAAGTCCCACGAACAACCACAGAATGCTAAATCAGAGACGCAATTATTGCTGCCCTAAAAGCATAAGGAGTTAGGTTGCATAATCAAAACCGTGTGTATTTTAAGGGATGTTCATAATTTCAGCTTTCTTTTGCCTCTACATCTTCGACATTAAGTTGAGTTGCACAGAGTTGGCAACATTTCTCTGTTTTAACAGCCGAACCTCTTTGACTCTTCATTTCTTATTTGTCTAGGAGTCGATCTGAGTTAGATTAAACAATCAATCAATCAATCGTTTAGAATAAAGCCTTTTGTTGGAGGCAGTGCTTCAGAGTTGAGCTGGCAAGAGCAATATGCCACACATTCGCTACTATGGCGAGTACTAACATTTAGCACTTAATTTGAGGTATCGACGTCCTAAGGCCTTCTTTACTCGTTCTTTGTTCTGTAAAATATGCATACTGTTAAAGCAGGACTTTCCTTCACTAAACTTCAAGTTCACAGCGAATTTTCATTCTTCTCCACTAATATGCTAGCAACCCATGGCCTGTCACTGAACATTTCCATCGAATGACTTCCGTTATACCAAAGTTTGAGGAAACTATAAACACGTGGTTCAAAATATGAAACCTCGTGAGGTAAAAACTGCAAGCTGATTGCAAATTATGCGTTATTTCTCCTTTCAGCATCATGCGGTTGCTTGAAATGAACTTCGAGGGTAAAACAGTGGTCAAATGACAACTTTTTTATGTATTCACGTAGACGATTTCCTTTATGTCTGCCTTTTACCTTGCCCTCTAATTTTGGCATATATGATAATTTGTACTTGTTGCATTAGTTAGAATAATGCAGGTTTATAACGCATTCAATTCACGCACAATAACGGTATGGCATTACTGATGTAATGAGGTAATAAATAGCTAAATAAAGGGTAGAATAGAACTCCGCCATTTAATTATTTGAGCGCTAATATCAATTGCAACAACTGGACATGCAGCCAGTGGGAAATTCCATGCACTGTTCCACAGTTCATGTTTGCACGTGGTGTATAAGCATTAAGTGGGATCGAAACACGTCACGGTTGTAGATCGACAGAGTGACCTGGCCAGGCGGTGCTGATTCACCACCAACGTCTGTTTGTGCTGCGACTGGTCTCTAAGGCAGGATGCCTATATCACTTGCGGATGCACGTTCCTGACGTACTACTAAAATACTGTAGTGGGAGCACACCCAGTTTTCCACGAAACACGGATCAAATTGATCCCAGAAAAAGATGCTTCACCGTGCAACAAACACAACGCCAGACAATTCATCTCATGCTTCAGTGCAAACGCATAATTGCTGCAAGCTGTACCAATGTACATTTATTCCATAAAGAGGAGTTTCTAGCATTTAAGAAGACTGACGGTGGTTGATTGAATTCTCCTAGAGAGGAGAAGGATGCATCTGCCAAAAAATACCACATGACTTTGAGCGACTTATCGATACGGCGACTGTGAACATGCAAGAACTAATCCCCGCCAACTGTCGTTAGACAGGGTCAGCAATGCAGATCAGCTCCTCACAGTGTCGTCAACACTTAGCATGATGAAATATTCGTAGTGGAGCATACTTGAAAAGTCATTTTCGCACTGAGCCAAAGGGACTGACCCCCGAAAACAATTAAGTTGGCTATCTCGAGTCTTGTTAAAAGGCGCAAACTGCCAGAAGTTGGAGAGATCATTACGAGGCATGGTAATCATGTTTATCCCTGCCTCCAGTAAACCTCCTTTAAATTGCCTTCCAAAATCAATTTAAAGTGCAAATTTTTACTCCTAGAAACTTCTGAATAATACTTCGGCTCAGAACTTCCAATCTATGGGGAAGGGAGAGGAGAAGGTAGAGCAAAACAAGGTTTATGTAACTAGTTAGGTTTTGAAAGAAGTTGGGATTTCTGTCCACCACATCCAAGAGACACGCAAGACTTGTACTGTTTTACTTCTATGCAGGCAAAAAGTATTGAATATGAACAAGTTTAACAGGGGATGGATATTCTATTTGCAGGTAAGTGGTCAGACAAATAAATCTTGGAGATACTTCATCTTATTATAAATTCACTGTATGGCACCTTAATCATTCGCGTCTCTCTGCAAACAGGATGCATCCTTCTCAATCCCGATTGTATAGTTAATAGAATCAATGCACAAATACTAAAGCGGTAATAAATTCATCAAGAGGTAAGGGAGAGGACAGTCAGGTGACGCCAGAGCTCGCGCCACCGTATGAACCCACATCGTCGCTGAAGCAATATTTTACTCCTCTCGTGACTTCTGTTGAGTGGTACTCGAAGCAAGACTATGAGTTGCACGCGCTATCACTAAAACTCGTTTCAAAAACGGGATGAAACGGGTACTCACCTCATTCGCTTACACCATATCTTGTAAAGTGGCTTACTGTTTCGGAGGGAGATAGGAGTACGAGTATTGCAGGAGCTCCACTCAAGCATCACGCATAGGTTCCGCTCATGTTAGACCACTGTCTTCCTAAACCCACAAAACGCATCACTGGTCCTAATTACCATTTCTCTTTCTGTCGCTTCTGTTTAACTTCCTCCACTTTGATTCCTACTTAAAAGCGATAGCGATGGATTTTGTTTTAGGGTGGAGTAGGCTTCTATGTAGTCCTTCCTTAAATCCGAAAATCAAATGAGGAAGGGTCGTGACCTCCAGTTGTTGGAACTGGAAAATTTGTAGATAGCGTTACCACTTAACAACTGTGCCAGCATATGAACATCGCCGATGCAGGTAAATTGCTTCTTCGCAATTGTGATTAATCACTCCATAAGTAGCGAGCGGTCTAAAGCCAAATCAAAGCATTGCAATTTGGTAGGATATCAAACAGCCATTGCCACCTGCTATTTATGCAATCTTTGGATGGGAGCACGTATGGCTATGCAGTCAGTCTCTTCCTCCCACCTACAGCGGCTCAAAGGTTCTGCTTCAACGATCAAAGGCCTTCTGTCTCCTCCAAGTAGATGTAACTAAGGCTGAACTCCCATTGAAGGTGGATTTGTCACCGAAAATTTAAAGTAATTTGAAAGACTTCCTACTAGTAGCAATTAGCGGAATGATCTTTCATCCATGTTTGTGCGCTTCAGCTATTGTTTAGTCCAACAACCTTTATATTGGTGTAAAAATACAAGAGCAGAATATGCGACCCATAACACCATTAGCGGTCGTTCGATGTGTTGGTTTTTCACAGTCCGAACCTCGACATTGCGTGTCTTTACCTTAAAACTGGACTACTTGCATTCTAAACGATGCTATCATTGTATTCATTGTACTTGCACTAAATAAACTTAGCGACAATCAGTCCGCTCTCTTATTTTAGCAAAAATGCTTACGAAATGCCCATTGCAACTAAACTTCCTGCTCACCATTCAAAATTGAACGCAGAGCCTGTTTCTATAGTCACCTCATAGGCATTTTAAAATTGGTACAGTCTTAACGCGTTTGACCCTGTAGCACAATGCAGGTAAAAGAAATGGAAGCATTTTATTTTTTGGCACAAAAATAATAGCCAATCTTAACAGAGGGCACATTCAAACGGAGGCCAGGGAAGTCATTAGGGAGAAGAGTCTTAAACCTAAGTACAATTATTTATAAGTCACCCGCTCCAATGTCATTTCCATGCAGTTGTCACTGATTGCTGAAGATAAGGAAGATCTAATCCCACATAAGAGAGGAGGGACATTTCGAAGTAGGCATGTAATAATGCAATGTGAGTAGAAATAAATGTATAATAATACAATGCTGTCATTAAGCGAATTTCCCCTACAAGACTTGCTTTGCACATCTCATCTGCATTGACGAATGAATGTTCTCTACCTATGACAACGACCTCATGAAGTTAAGAACTATGGCACAGCGCCGTGCCCAACTTTACGGACTTCCAACGGCTTCAGTACAGATTCACCTGCAACCAACGACCACCAAGATGCACTTTAGCATCATTACTGTGTCGGTGGGGAGGCACAAGTACCACCCATAGACTGGAAGAAAGAAAGGGCTGCGACACATCCTTAGGTGCTTATAAATCGTCTCCATATTTTGCAGTAGAACTCACAGGCTCTACCCCTTCAATTACTTCTCATCACATGTACAAACAAACAACAAACCTACTCGTGACAAAGCTGTATGATGACCTAACCAATTTGATCGGCGAATCGGCACTTAATCTGACAGTAGTGTAGGCTACACATTGAAGTTACGCCAGAAGCAAAATCTTAACTATCTTAACCACAGCTGCTCTACCAACCACCAACACTACAGGCACGACAGATTCTATCAGTATGAAATGCATCACGTTTTGAGTAATGCAACGCTTAACATCCAGTTCCAAAGTTATTAGAGGCGGAGGAAGAAGCAAAAGCAGCACGAGTAGAGTTTTCTATCTCAGGACCAGCATGCCTCTTTGCTTACGTCTTCAATCCTCCATCTATCAATCCACTGTCTACCTACCTATCTGTTCCATTTTGTGAAAGCGTGATAATTAGTTAGGACAGCATACGGTGTATGTTTGAGGCTAACCGAGATTGACGTAGCCATAATGTCAGCAGGAGGCAGTCGAATTGTGGAAATTAATCTCTCCAACTTGCTACTGCGAAGCCAAAGTAATGCACTCTAGTCATTTTTTAGGCTAAATGCAGCTAGTGGGAGAAGGTACAAATGCCAATAGCAGGTTGAGAGGTTATCTAATCCAGAAATGATGTTTATAGCTGAAATTGGGAAGGGAATTTGGACTCTCAAATCGGCTGAACTAATGTCAAGGTACTTGGAGTCCACAAAGGAGCGTTTCTATCCTTCCCAAACTCTTAGCCGACTTAAGAGGCCAAAAGTGAACAAGAAGCCGGGAACAGGAGAACAATGGATGAGGAATGATTAAAAGGGGGAAAGAGGAAAGAAAAGGTTTTGAGAACTTAACACGAACTGGATTAATTAGTAGCATCCTTGTCATAAATAAAGGCGTGTTTGCATGGAATTGTGCCTCTGTGTTTATTTATTTATCTGTGCAACTTATTCGCGACTCAACTCGCCTAAGCCTCATGGATCGATCCACATAACAGGTATATATCGACCGCACAACAGGTGGCCTTATCGACTTTATCGATGCATCGATCAATGCAAGGACTAATGCATTAAATCGGCAACGAGGCGTTCACTGAGAAGAAAATAGGCTGCTTAAATGCAGGCGATCTACTAATCCCTTCACCCACCAAACTTTATGGCGGGCTTCAGCTTTACGACCTATTTCTGAGGGATTCAGATTGCTCGCCTTCATGAACTATGGACAATTGAACTGTGCCACGGATTTACTGAGCGAGACCTACAGTGTTAACGAAAGAAAATCAGTGAAAAAATAAAATTCAGTTGGTTTTAAGGAGAGATATCACCAATTTTTTTCCTCCAAAAACTTGACGATTGTCTGTGTGGTAACCGTTGCACTATTCAAAACGTGATGCATTTCACATTGATAGAAATTATCGCGCCCTCAGTGTTGGTGGTGGAGGGAGCAGACGTACCCTTGTTTAGGCTTTCTGTCTCCTCTCCGCTGACGAGCTGTATGCGTCTCTACCAACTTCAGCTGGCGCGATTTGAATGAATGCAAGTTAGGGCAGTCAAGATTTAGCGTCGAATGTGATTTTGATGTCTATTCCACACTACTGCTCGATCAAGCGCCATTTCGCTGATTAGGCTGGTTAGGTTATCGTACAGATTCATCACGAGTAAGACTGTTGCTTTGCCATTCATTTTGTTTCTGCTGATGTGAAAATATTCCATTGGGTGGACTCTGTGAGTTCTACTACACAATTTGGAGAAGATGAATAAGCATTTAAGGATGTACACCAGCTCTTTCTTCTATTCTATGAGTGGTACTTGTGCCAACCCGCTGATACAGCAATGATGCTAAAGTGCATCCTGGTGGTCGTTGTTTGCTGGTGCATCTGCGCTCAAGCTGTTGGAAGTTTCAAAATTTTGCACGGCGCTGCGCCATGATTTTTTTGTCTTCATGACGTCGTTGTCGTAGGCAGAGAACATTCATTCGTCAATGCAGGTGAGATGTGCATATAAGAGACTTGTAGGAGAAACTCGTTTAGTGACGGCATTGTACAGCTATCAATGCGTATTTATACTTGTAATGCATTTTTTGCATGTCTACTTTGCATTGTTTCCTCTCTCATGTAAGTTGTGACATTTCCATTCGCGGCAATTAGTGACATCTGGATAAAAATGACATTGGAGCATCTGGCTTATGAACAATTGCGCTTCAGTTTGAGAACTTTTCTGTTTAGATCATACTGATTCGGATTTAATAATAAAAGAGCTCCCTTAAAATGTGTCATTTGGCATGACTTGCTACTGCTTATGTGCCAAAATTAAAGCATTGTTCTACACGGTCCATACGTATCAAGACTGCATAAATTTTACGATGCTCTAAGGGTGAGCATAGAAATGATCTCTGCGTTCAATTTTACATAGTGAGCATTAAATTCAGTTGCAACAAGCATTTGTCCTAAGTTTATTTCGTGTAACCCAGGTTGACTACAAAGATGGCATCATTCAGAATGCAAGCAGTTCGGTTTTGAAGCGAAGGCACGCGATTTCGAGGCTCGGACTGTGAAAAACCATTACGTCGAATGACTGCTAATGTTTTATGGATCACATATTCTGCTTTTATGTTTTTACGAAAATATAAAGGTTGTACGGACTAAACAATAACTGAAGAGAGCAGACAAACAGGAATGGAAATTCATTCCACTTACTATTATCAGTAGGAACTTTTAAATCGCCTTAAAACTTCGGTGGCGATATCCATTTCCATTGGGAGTTCGGCACCAGTTACTTCCACTCGGTGGTGGCGGAAGGCCTTCAATCGTTGAAGAACGATTGAGCTGCTGTCGGTGGGAGGAAGAGACTCACTGCATAGCCATTCGTGCTCGCATCCAAAGATCTCAAAAGTAGCAGGTAGCAATGGCTGCTTGATGTCCAACTAAATTGTGACGCGGTGTCGATCGAGATGAGGCAGTTTCTTGTGCATTGTAACCGGTTAAAATCGTGGACATTGAAATGCCGATTGCATTACCTTGAGCCGTAGCTGAGCGAAATCTTAACAAAAAATATTGCCAAAATTATGCGGCTTAGGCGCAATCACATTTTAAGCCGATTGCTTGATTTTGGGCACCAATTATCTAATGCTTGGACCGATGTAATCCATTCTATTCCCGTCAACTGGCCAATAATGACATAGTACCTGCGTTACTACCACCAGATCGACAATACACGCTCACTTTGCAATTCTTGTGACTAAGTGAGCAAATCGGCTTACTAAAACCTTCATAGAGTTCTCATTGCCGGCATCATTTAACCTGTAGCAGGTAAAAGGCCGATTCGAATACCTCCGGAAGATCCACGAATCGAGATTGACAAGAGAGCACAAAGTGCTGCCGCAGAGTGATTGTCCCAACCACTGCCGTCAGATCGATATTTATACCCGTCAGGTGAGCGAACTTGAAAGGAACTCATGGCCGGAATACAAATCAACTCAGTGGGATGACCGAAATTCACCTGGGTAATTTTGCTATAAAATAGGTGCTCACATCTGGGTTAAGTTCAGTTTTTGAGAAATAATTGTAACACCTTTATCACTTGTAATACAACCATCTGAATCAGTAGCCATAAGGTGTCACGTTGCAAAGTGCAAGCTTAAGTTAAGGTTTAAGGCTTGCCAAATTTAATGGTCACGCAATCCCTACACCTGTCCGCGTCTCCCTTGTCCAACATCAATGAATGCAATAAAATGACATGAGAACTCAAAACTTTCTATGTGGTGCGAGAACCTGCTATAAAAACAGCATCGATACCGTTGCCTGTTTTACCGCTACTAGCCACTACGAGTAGACTCTGAGTTCTCTGACGTGGCAGATGATCGAGAGTACACCAACTCTTCAAACGTGCATAAGTTAAAAGAGCAACACTTGGCGTATTTTTCGAAACCCTCGAACTTGTCCTCCAGCAGATCTTTCACGGGATCCTTCTTTTTCAGCTGCTTACTAGCCCATCAGTAGCAGAACTACCAAGTAGACGCAAGAACTAATCCATTGCAGGGCAAAACCAGCCTAGTAAAGGAGGTCAAAGTGAGACCTAAAGTGGTGGGCAAAGTGCTAGAGTGCAGAAGATTTCCTATCAACTGTTCCAAATCCGCTGATGAGCTGGGCGCACGTTCAGTAGCTGTGACTAGCATTGTCTGCAAATGGGACAAAGGCATTCACACTTCCGTGGGACTAGGCGACCGGGTTTGCAGCAGTTACCCATACCTACAACACATCAACCCCTTTTAGCCTCAAAAATATCAACGGCTCTACACTTCAACTACGTGCCTCACCACTGGAGACACCACGCACATAAGCACTGTAACATTTAATCGAGAAAATCTTAACGTAGAGCATTCTCAAAACACGCGACTGGTCCAACTGTGTTATCAGAAGAGTCAATGCGACATCGTGCAGATAAAAAAATTAGTTGAGTTGACAAATAAGGCCCAAATTATGCGTGGGTACCAAAAAATGAACGATGAAGTACAAATTTTGGATGGCTATGTGGACACCGGATGTAGTGATATGAAGTGGCTGAGTATTTAGCACTTTGAATTGGCAAGTAGGAGAGCGGTAAAAACTCATAAGATCAAAGGGGAGAAAACAGTAGTCACCACTGGAAACTCACTCATCCTCACCTCCAATCCCGTGTCGATAGCCTGGGCTCGAATGATGCTCAACTCCATTTCCGCTAACTCCACTTCCTTGACCATCGAGGTAGCCCGAATGGCGCCAGTTGAGGCGATATTTTTACTCTAGGCTGTCTCCAGCCTTCCCAGCACCTATGTGTAGCCTGTAGTGGTGTATTCGATGACACCGGTTCTCTACGCACCGTAACCCCACCACTGCTGCTTCGTGATCCTCCGGCGATGGATCCGTATCTGCACCTTCGCCTCGGTTATCGTTGATTTTGGTTGCTATGATGTAGAAAAGCCACCTTCTTGAGTAGCATGCATTATAAAACAGATTTTCTCTAACCTCCCGATAATCTCATTTATGCTCCCAATGTGCCAGCTACTTGACACCTCTATTGGCACTGCTTCCAGGTTTGCTTGCCTTCAAACGCCTCCAAAAATGTAGAAGGCTTGCACAAGTGAATAGACCTATAACTAGGTTAACGACTGGATAGGGAATGGATGGGCAGAAGGGCCAGTGCACGAACGATTAAACTGATGGGGCAATTTAGTTTTGGAACTTTTTTGTCATCTGAGTAGTTTTTCTCATTTAACATTTTGCGAAACTGAAGGCAATTTCAGACTAATCACACTAAATTCAAATCCCAGGTGATTGCCAAAAAACATTCGTATTCGAGAGATGAACTGGTAGATAGATTTAATGTTCGAATAGATCCCTCGAATGTAGTGCACTTATTGTGGCACATTCTACAGCACTGCTAATTCCAAAGGACATTTCAAAGAAGCAGCGGGACGGATAACTCTAAACACTGAGATCACCCTCCACAACATTCATCCCGAAAGCGACAATTATAGTCTACACTAAATAGCGCTGCGATAGAATTGAATTTGTGTATCCCGGCAGCAAGGTTAGATAGCGTTCCTATGTCGGCATCAAACCAAGCTGGGAAACAAGAGCTGGAGATAGAACCCTATAAATCAACTGCCTTTGTACATTGCCCTCTCTGCGGTAGAGTTCCCATTAGGCATCACCTTGACAAAAATGAAGAGTGCACATTTATCCAAACATAGAAACTGATTAAGGCACAGATGTGCTTTATCCTTACAACTTTCGCCGAGTTCTGAGACTTCGCCTTCCACCTACCGACTAGCAATAAGTATCCCAAAGAAAAACGTTCCCTATTGACCAAATAGTCTACTTAATGCAAGAGGAAAGGCTAGTCCCCTCGCCTGAAACATGATGCCAAAGCTTACCCACTGCCGCATGCTCAAACGAGTCAGCAGAAATAGTGTCAAATGCAAAACCTCAACAAAGTTGTTGAGTGTGCAATGGAGCGATAACACCTGAGAGTTATGGGCGAATTTGCCTCATGAGGAGAAGCAGAAACATCTGCCAGCTCAGCTTCAGATGCACAGATCTCCTTGAATTGGCACTCGAAAACCCCCAAATTGGTATCACTGAATTGAGAACGAGGTGCGAAGGAAATACCGAGAAAAAGTCGACGACCAACCGTTGATCAACTTAAAAAAGGGAGTTACAATGGAATTTTTATCGCTCCACACAGGCAGAGGTGCTTCGTGAAATCAGCAGCACCACCACCACCATTCCATAGCCGATCACCATTATTGCGGTAATTGAGGCAGAAAAATAAGTTCGCATCATTTCCTCAACAAAAACTAAGTAACTGCAAAAAAATCTCTCAAGACCCATCGTTCGTTGCAGTAATCAACATTGCAGCCCAAAGTATGAGCTCTCCTAGTAATACGCAGGCCTGGTACTCTTTTCACTTATGTAATCGGAAACAGCACATCTAGTCGACCCTTATTCTATCCCGACAGTCTTCAAACAATCTGACCTACTATAATCCTCGGTCGAATCCCGACACCCAGAATTAGTGTTAATCACTTGCAACTTTAACAAATATAACCAAGTAGGTAAGAAGAGTACGAACAAGAGGAAGGGCACTTCTGATGGGCAAGTACTGCAGCAATGGAGAATGATCTTGGATAACCTTCTTGGCGTGGCACTTCCCTTCGGTCGATTGACTGATCTTACTGTTTCTAAGAAATTTCCCCCAAAAATCCACCAGTTAGAGAGAACTCTATCGAGCAGATAGGTCCAAGACATCAGCAACGTTTGGTCTTTGTAAGCGTTTGCAGTCCATCGCAAGCACGAACAAAGCGCAATCTTTTGGGCATAGGGTGGTGCGCACTACAAACCTGTAAGTGGACGGTTTGGGAGAAAATAGTGATGACATTTTCGATCGCCTAGCAATCGTCGCAGCACAAGCCATTCCATATCATAAGCCCTTCTCCCAGTCAGTCACACGGCCAGCGAACCACCCTACACGGACGTGGAGGAGGCATAGGAGCAACAAATACACGGTCTGTCTGGCGTGTAAATAGCAGTCATGTGCTCAGCCCCCACCACGACAGCTCCCTCAATGCCGCTGTAGTAGAAACCAATTGTCGCAATGCTGCTGACCGTTCTTGACACATCAACCTCGAATAAAATCAGCCAAATGAGGTGTGCAATTCCGTGTTACTCAAAATGGGGAGTTCTCCCAAACGTGATGTCCTCTAAATGGCTTGACGTCACCAAATACTAACTATTTAAGTAGGTCAATAACAAGTATTGCGTTTTGCTACTTCCTACTACGTCTTTTCGAGTAGCATACGAAAATGGTTGCAAAAAGATTTGCTGGTGCCTCAGTCCTGAACTCTTACATCCCGACTGCTTTCAACCAAGGAGTAGGAGGAATCAACGCGGAAACACGCACTTTCCAACGTGCTATAACGGGTCTCATCAGAAACCATCTGATGCATTACCAAGCACCCAACAGCTTGGTAACAGTAAAAATACAGATGATAAGCCAAGGAGTATCGTTTGACTTTTACTACTCAAGCTTATTAAAGGCAATTAAAAACAGCAAAAGGGAGTCTGCATGAGGTTGACAAATTTCCAGTAGGTCCAGTCAATTTATGTCACCCCTTCGGGTCGCCTAAACACGAGTTCGATGCACAATGCAACTGCCCATGTTCGACGACCAAACATCAGTCCCGATATTATAATCTTGGCAAATAAGGCTCACCAATTCAGTGAAAGGAAACCTAAGCTACATACAATAAGTAGTCAGATGGTAAGAATCTTTAGCAACTCTCGATTAAGCAAAGAAAAATAAAAAAATTTGGATTGATTTTAAAATGACTATTAATCGGCAAAAATGGTCAGATTTAATTCGATAAATAGATGCCACAGGAAAAGAGGAACTTGCATTTCGGACAAAGCGAGAGTCTCGAACTCCCTTCCTCCCCCTCCTATAAGTCATCAACAAATGGAACAAACCACGTGGTCAGGTTCCGCCACCTCCAGATCCTGTGCAACCAAACCTGTAGTCTAGCCAACAAGGATGCAGCGATAGTGGCAAAACCGTATGCTGTAGTATCCCGTTTCAGGTGTAGAGAAAACCTCAACCCGCCAGTCAGTAATGGTGTCATGGAGCCGTGCCATTTAAAAGAGTGCACAAAAGTGGCGACTCAGCTGGTATGAGTCACCACTGCGACGAGAAATTCGATAAACTAGGCGCACGACGAGAGAGATGTCAAAGACGCACTGGTTCTGAAACTTTGTACCTCACCTGCGTAAACGCTGAGCGCGATACAGTGGCAGGCGGTGGAGACCGACCTGTCGAGAAGACCGTCAACAATCCCTGGGTTGGTGATGGCGATGATGGTGCTGCAGCAAGCGGCCGAAGGTAGTCGAAGGGTGTAGACTCAACAATGGGGTGTCGACCACTGCCTTTGTCGCATCGCACTCCTTGTCTGTAAAGTGGGGCCACGGTGAAGTAGAGATGAATGGCTAACAGAGTATGGAGGCGTTATGCGAAGGAAGCAACTGAGCAGATGAAAATATATCACAATCAGGTATCAAAGAGTAGTCATAAACCCGAAACCAAGGATAGCAACCACAAACCAACCAAAAACTAGCATTTGCAAGTTGACCATCATAGAATAACCGCCACCTGAATAGAATTTCCATCACGCGGACACCCTACTAGACTTAGAGCAAAGGCTGCCTCAACTTCCTCACTGCGTGCCAGTTGGAATCAACGTCTTTCATCTCAGTCTTGGTGGTGGGGGGCAATACCAAGTAGACGTTAAGATCGCTCCATATCGTCCATACCAAATTATTCACCACCATTTCACCCTTAAACTCACGAGGCCGAATTTTGACCCCATAATGAGAAATCATGACGACTAAGAGCAGCTGCGCTCCTAGCACACACAACCCCAGTTCTTTCTAGCCTGCCACTGACAAATCATGCAGCCATCGCCATCTGAGGTTCAAAACCTACTTCGAACCAAACGGCAATCAGCATTCGAAGAGAAGCATCAATTGAGTGCATCAACTTCATGTTGACGGCAATTAATGTCCTTTTTCAATAACTAAACCTCTACCATCATTACTCTTAAGGACTAGATTAAAAAGCACCAGAAAAGGTTAAGTGCTGTTACTAGCTATGCCAACAAACAAGACACCAAGATTTTGGAGAAGAATGCTACGACCCTACGTGTTGCAGCAGCCTACTTTTGTTTGACTCAAGAAATTCCCACTATCAAACAAGCGTCTGGCTAAACGAATTATATACCATCCCACGGAAAAGGGATGATTAGTTCATACGTGACCTCCCATCCCGAGTTCAACAGGTTTACCACAGCCTAGATCCTTGATTATTCTGTTACCATAAAAACGTGTTTCTATTACCATAAAAATTATTCATAAAAAACAAGTGCATTTGTTCACCAAGAAAGCTCCTACACCTATTTCACTACCTCTGCCCAACTGGCATACTTGCAGCCCCCAACATCAGCCAAGCATATCAAACCGACAAGAAGCAAACAATACGGTATCCACATCGAGCCCATTTGAAAAAACCAGGATGCCAAACATGTAACGACGATAGGGGAGGTAAACAAAGCATCAGCTGCTCGCCTCCACGCCCTTACTTGCTGCAATCAGAACGTAATTCCCCACCCCATGGAAGGAGCATCGGGTGGATTGTGTGCTGTCGGAATGGGCTATAAGAGTCGTTCGCCCTATCCTTTGCGACTAATAAATGGGGACGGAAGCCTTTCACGGAGACAAAGAAATTGTCTTCATGCAGAGATGCTCCCAACTCTTTTTTGGTGTTGACCAGCTGCTGTTCTCGGAATGAGATATACCTAGGGCGGAATGAAATTCTTACATAAAAAGGTTGAATGAGATAACAGGACGGATATAGAGCACAAACTTATTTCCCGACATTTTGGAGACTAAGTTGTGATGCACTTCCACTAACCCCAGCGTTGAACGACCTTCATCATCGTGTTTCTCCACTCCTTGAAAAGACGCAGGAGTTGCACTATAACCTGTTCAACGCCCTCGAAAAAGCTGAAACTCTACGTTCATTCAGCGAAGCCAGCATGCGAATATCTGCTCCTATTTCCCATTAAAGTCAGCATGATCTATCTGAACTGGAGTAAGGTAAGGAATGCATCATGAAGCGGCGTTTTCTTATAAGCAAATCTTCATATTCAACTGGTAGAACATCTAGAAATCCACATTTTTGAATTGACCAATGCGCTGGAGGTCAAAATGAGGCACGGGGGACTACATCCTACAACTGCTGCATTATTTGCCATTGTATCCCAGCATACCCGCCCGGATATGAAGCATAAAAGAAAAGAATTGGCGTTTGCTTACCTCAATTTCATGACTTCCTCTTTCCTTTGATGCAAAGTGTGAGCCCAATCCACCAACGGTAACAGACCAACCCCGGATTTTCATTTATGCGCTAAGTATATTCAAAAGAGTTCCGACACACAAAAAGCAGGCATTTGTCACAGTCGTTGCTATTAGGCTCAAAACTTTAACTACATGCATTCAAAGTAAAATTATCAAGCGTTGGAAAAATTGAAATTCATGTAGGCTTATTTTAGCAAAATCGGTTTCCTTTTATATTCTCATAGAAGGCTCAAAATGTGTCTCCCCTGCACGTGCTTCCTTGATTTAGTTTCTTTGTTACGAAACACACAAAATGCTGCAGTAGAAACAAACTTAAGGCACCGAAGTAAAAAAGTCAGTTAATTGCAGTAGCAGCAGTGTTAGTAAAATGTATACAGGACTAATTATCGGTAGCAACTAAGCGATAACGCATAAAAATGCGTCAAATGTTTTGCCGAAAAAAGGTTTACCGTCAATAACGCAGAGTATGGCTGCCACTTGCTATGAAAATATGTCCATTATGTTCGAATGCACCGTAGGCGGATGCGCCAGTAGATTTCTGACTGTTCGGTCGGAAGTGTGGTTCTGAGGTGGTTGACTGACTGGAATTTGACTTTTCGCAGACTGGTCGCAATGCACTTGTGATTTAAGACCGTTGAAGGTAGACAATGTGGCCTACATTTTCGATGTCATAAGCTGAGGGAAGTCACTGTTGGAGTGCACTTACCATGGTTTCCAGCCGGCTCGAGAATTTGTTGTAGTGACTAGCTAATTGTTTCTGCCTGTTTCAAGAAAGAACAGATTGCCACCTACATGGCCAAAATGACCCAGTGGTTGCATGTGGATGGCATTGCGGTACCCAGGACCTGTGGGAAGGGGGAGGAGGAGTAGGTATTGGCCATATCGGTGTGCACCAACGTGATTGCATGGGAGTGAAGCAGTCACTACTTGCTGTTTACCGTCGGGGGCTGATGGTTAGGAGTGCACAGTCGGTCTAAGGCAGGACGCTAGTTTTGCTGCATGCATGTGATGCAGGCAAGGGCTGGATGCACCGGTAGATTCCTATCAAGCAGTCATTTTGGGGGTTGATTGTCGGGTTGAATGTGATCGTACGCCTACTATTTGACTCAAGATTGAATACATTGTAGGGAACTCGCGTTGGAGTTGGAGTTGTCTCAGGAAGAGGGGATACGAGTGTGGGTGCTGCATCGCTGCTTTGATGTCATTGCGTTTGTGATGCGATGAGAGGTCAGTACACGTGGTGTCGATTTGCGCTAAAGTACATTGCAAGCGTGTCTATTCCTGCTCACCGGTCATAGGCAGTGGGATGAACCCTGTTTGATTTGGCTACGCTACTGTTGCTCATCCTTCATTGGCCCTGGAGTGGGGGTGTTCCACCACTTCAGTGGGAGCCGTGGACGAGATCTCACTCAACTCTACATTGGCTTGTTTTCGGCAGCGTTTGTCTTGTGATGTAGCGCTCAAATTTTCATGTGCTTAAATGCCTTTTTTAATGCATTGCTGTTGACGTTTATGGTGGGCTCATTGGCTTCATGAGTTTGTGAGACAGCATTCGTTGATGTGGCCGGCTTCCGACCCGACCACATGGAATGTGGTGGTGATGGGGATATATGTTCGCAAGATTTTGGTGGGAAAGGGTGGTTTTTTTGAGTTACTGCATGATAGCTACCTTTGATGTAGTTGGATGAGCCTATGGATGCAGTAAGGTCGATAGCGAGCTTGCGGAACTTTGGATGGTTGGAAAACGCTGGAAACTGGTATCGTGTGTAAATTGAGCTCTGAATCACGTGTTGCGTTGCAACAGTTGGGCAGTCAGGGCAAATGTTGTCCCAATCTAAGAATAGGGCTAAGAAATGTAGAGAACACTGCCTTTTGGAAGTAATGTAGAACATCTCTTTCCCTTGTTTCTTTATTGTGGCATGCTTGAACGTGAATATCTACAACCTTTCTCGAATTTTCTGTTCTGTTGAGAGTCAGGCCTTGGTGAGACTATTCAGTGCACCACGTCAGCACCACTGGCCACGGAATCAGCACGATGTTGTCAGCGTAGCGTGTTTGGCATGGCCTAGCAATCTCTTTTATAAAACGTAATCAAAGGCAGTAAATCGAATGTATTCGTTTGTTTTCAAGTAGACAGGTAGAGAGAGAAGTGCCAGATGAAAGGGTCCTCCACCCTTTTACGTCCTCCAAGTTATTGACCGCTCAACGTCTTAAAATCTCTGCTCCAATTTGCCTCACATAAAGAGACTGTGTCCATTCTGCCTGAAGCGGAGGCAGAGACTCCTCACAATGCAATGAACGCAGGTTTGTATCCCCAACGTTCAGCATGCTACGCCATACTCTTGTGCTATAACAAACAGTCGCACCACCAGACCATCGACTCAAATCGCAAGTCCGAGTAGTGTGGGAAGGGGGAAAACTGTACTCCCATCCCAATTATTAGTTGTAATTCTGAGTGCCATAGCACCATTGAGCGCCAACACTGCAGCCCCTGCACCCAGTAGGGCACTAAGGCAAACCAACACACAACCGGCAGCCGGTCGATCAACATATCCAGTGGCCAACAATCCGACTTGTGGCGGCAGCCCTCAAGAGGGTCTTTATCGCGTTCATGGTTGCAGACTCAGTCAGTCGGTCAATCTGTCTGTCTGCGAGGAGGCACTTAGTCCGCGTACTTTCTGCCGGCCCACGTATTCTCCGGCTTCTTTAGCAGCAGCACCGCCTGGATGTTGGGCACCAAACCATCCTGCGCAATGGTCACACCACCCAACAACTTGTTCAACTCCTTGTCGTGGCGAATTTCCACCTGTAGGTGACGAAGTATGATACGCGTCTTCTCGTTGTCCCGCGTAACGTTACCCGCCAACTCCAGCAACTTAGCAGCCATGAATCCAAGCGAACACAGCAGCCAGGCGACCGGTGCTTCAGGCCCACACGCTCTGCGTAGTTGCCACGACGCAACAGTCGGTGCACTCGACCCACGGGGAACTGTAGACCCGCCTGAGCCGACCTCGTCCTCGCTTTGGCCCACGACTTGCCTCCTTTGCCTCTTCCGGTCATTCCTCCCTCGCTCTTGACCAACCGATTAAAAAATGAATTTGTCACTTGACGCACTACCTTCCGCCATATTCACCACTGGTCACACTGACACACACTTCTTATTGGCTGCACAGTACACCCAACCACTTCACGCATTTCGCTGTCCCTCCACCGCCAACGCCTCCTGCCATTGGCTTCCACAATCATCATGCTGCATCCTACCGACAACTGCATCTGCTATGACTGCATCTCGTGTGGCCCAAGTCATGGGGCATTCGTTTTTCATTTAAGCTAACAAACTGATTTCACATCAGCTAAGTCGAGAATTGTAGATACCGTGTGTACTGAACCATCAAATCCAATAATTCCATGCTGCTCCGTGCTCCTTCACTCACTCGTCTCCCTGCGAGGGCATCAGCAATCTGTCTATCTTGCCATTCCAATCCTATCTCTCCACCTGGTAGTTACTGGATCGGTAGCTGCTGCATATGCGTGCGAATTGTTTACATTGCTATTATTGCTGCTATAACATTTAATGGTGACTATGAAGTAGTTATTTGCTTCTGTGTTGTTTTATCACTAATTCATTAAATGCCGTCAACTTATTAATTTTAGCACTAAAAATGGCGTATTTGCGAGAAAACCATACCTTTCTAACATCTCCTACTTGATGCCATCTTGTAGGTGCACCGAGAATCACTCTATTCATTCCAAAGCCTACCTTTCTCTCTCCATCCTCCCCTTCACCGTTGACCCAATCATCACAATCATCTTCGCACGCCTTACTACACCCCATTCCTGCCATCCAACTCGCCCTACCCTGCCCTCACCTACACCTAGATAGAAATGATTACTGTCAACACTGACGCTAGCACCTCCAGAAACAGCACAACAACGGAGACGAGACAGGGTAGGGAAAGTGGTAGTAGAAGTAGATATTGCCACCACAACAACCAAGAATGACTGTGACGATAGTGGTAGTGTTCCTCACTCACTCACTCACTCACTCACTCACTCACTCACTCACTCACTCACTCACTCACTCACTCACTCACTCACTCACTCACTCACTCACTCACTCACTCACTCACTCACTCACTCACTCACTCACTCACTCACTCACTCACTCACTCACTCACTCACTCACTGCACTCTACGCACACACACATCACATCATCCACATGGAGTCGGTGTATTTGGTCACGGCTTAAGTGTGCCTCGACACCGCTTGCTTCGCCAACCCACCCGGCAGCAGCAGACGCACAGCAGCCTGAATCTCCCTGCTCGTGATTGTCCACTTCTTGTTGTAATACGCCAATCGGCTCGACTCGGCGGCAATTCGCTCGAAGGTGTCGTTAGCAAAGGAGTTCATTATCGAAATCGCCTTCGACGAGATGCCTGTGTTCGGATGCACCTGACGTAAAACCTTGTGAATGCAGATTGCATAGCTCTCCTTCCTCTCCCTTCTCCTCCTCCTCCTCTCCTTTGCCTTGTCTGTCTTCGGCACCTTTACATTCGAAGTCTTCTTCACGGCTTAGCCTAACTATTTTAGGGATCATAACAACCACTGTCCCCTGTCAGTGAGACGCGAAACCAAGCAATCCAACACCGCCTGCTCCACACCTACTTATGCACATTCCCCCCCTCATCTTCTCTGACAAAATTCACCTCACACGCGTTAACGCACACGTCAGCCAATCACAATGTGTACAGCTGCATCAGGCGTCTTCTGGTTGGCCCGAGAGTGAACAGGCAGAGGAGGAGGAGGATGTAGCGACAGTCATCCGTGCGCCTATGCTGCCATTGTATCAGCTAGCCAACACTCGCTTTCGTCCGCTTCAACACTGAAACATTCCTTCCATTTCTATCCATTCCACACACACTTCCAGTCTTATAATTGCCTAAATTAATTTTAACGGGGTTAAGGTGGGCATAGATATACCAGCATGTGAATGTTTGCCCAAATGTGAAACAATAAATGCATGCATGTTTTAACAGGTGTAAGAGAGATGTGTGCATAACGAAAGCACTCACAAATGTGTATCACACTAAATATGTAAATGCTAACATTAGTTAATTAATAGGTGGTCATTAATTATTCACAGTAGTAAAACAGCATAACAGCAGATAACTACTGCATACGCTCCATTAAATATAACATTTTGGTAATACTCTGGACACTTCGCCTACCTATGGGACAGCTACTCTCCCATTACCACCCAGGTAGATAAATATTGGCAGAAGGCAAAGATGGGCACATTGGTGGTGTCCCTTTTCTACACTTTTTGATAAATAGCGTTTCCCCCTTTCCATTCCCAATAAGAATAAAATTCCTTTTGCTTGGTCAGCCAGAAATCAACACAGAACCAATTTTTATGTAAGTAGTTTTGGTCTGGCGTAGTAAGGAAACAATTAACAAACCTGAAACAAAATACACGGGCTTGGCATTGGAAAGCAACTCGAACTGTTATGTACATCTTGGCAAAGCATCATGCACTTAAGAAGAAGAACAAATTAGGGGTATCTACCTGAATGTGTAAAAGCATCCGTAATGCTTTGCCTGTTCAAACTACCGGTTTCGGTCACTTGGGTGGCCATATTGCACTAGCCGAGCTGGCTGGCTTCGGGCTATGCCTAGCAGCACCAAGCCCTCCGTTTCAAGAATATATGCATTCTGCCCTAGTACTATGTTGTCCTTTGCCTTCGAGGAAGTATCGGGACGCTACAGTATCATTAAATCGAAAGCATCTTTAGTATCCCGAGATTTTCCATAAGGCAAAGGAAGGCACAATACTAGGACAGAATGCATATATTCTGGAAACAGAGGGATTGGGGGCTCCTGACTTGGCCCGGAGGCCAGCTAACCGGCTAGTACAATATGGCCACCCAAGTGACCAAAACCAGCAGTTCAAATAAACAAAGTATTACACAGCCCCTCTCTTCTTTCGAGCGTCGTCCCCGACGCTCCCCTTGGTCAGCCTCCCGTGTCAGCCATCACAACGTAATCAGTGCTGCGAGAAGCACCCACGAGCTAACCGTCTTAGCCGTCGAGATTCGAACGCATGTGTTCCTGTAGTGCCATCCACTCCGCGTAGCACTCAGTGCAGCAAGTGCGTGCTTCTTGGCCCTCCTCTCCCACGACAATATGGTCCCATGAAAGATGGAGGTACGAATCCAAGTTTTCGAATGGGTCGAGACACACACAACACATATTGCGATTGCAGGCTTAACTGATACCGTAGAAGAAACGCGAGGGCATCGTAGAAACCTGAGCAAATGTGGCGGTCGGGTTTCATAGGAACAAAAGGCACGTGATCCAAGTGTGCAAAGCATAAAACGGTGCTATCCAATGGCATTCTGCACATTCTACAACTGAGAACAGGAGAGAGAGCTTACGGAGGAGGCTTGACCACAACGTCGCAGGTCTCTCTTGGCAGTTCCACTGAACTTGGAGTTCACGGCTAGTGTCGTTTCAGTTGTTAATAGCTTCCCTGTCGAACACGAGGGCGAGGGAAGTGCCAAAGCTGGACGTCGATCTCGGCCCTTCTGTTACGAGATACCAGAGTTTCACAAATCTATAGCACATGCACTTCTTTCACACCGCCAAAATTTGCTAGAAGCGGCATGGAGCAGGATAAAATCCATCAAAGTCGGGTCCGCTTTCCGCTGCCGCCAATGTAGCGTCCCGAGACTCCCTTTAAGGTAAAAGAAGGCATAGTACTGGGGGTAGAATACACGTATTCTGGAATCAGGGGGCTTGGGGGCTGTTGGCACGGCCCCAAGGCCGACCAACCGGCTAGAACAAGATAGCCACCCAAGCGACCTAAGCCGGTAGTTCGAACAAACAAAGTTTTACACAGCCCCTCTCTTCTTTCGAGCGTCGTTCCCGACGCTCTCCTTGGTCAGCCTCCCGTGTCAGCCATCGCAACGTAATCAGTGCTGTGAGAAGCACCCATAAGCTAACCGTTTTAGTCATCAAGATTCTAGCGCATGTGTTCTTGTGGTGCCATCAACGCCGCGTAGCACTCGGTAAATCAAAGGCGTATTTCTAAATCCCTCTCTCTCACTATAATGTCTCAATGAAAGATGGAGGTATAAATCAAAGTGTTAGAATGGGTCGAGACACATGCAGCACATAGTGTGATTCCAGGCTTTTTGATGCCGTGGATAAACCCGAGGGTGGCGTAGAACCCTAAGCAAATGGGGCAAATGGGTCTCGTAGGAACGGGATTCACGTGATGCAAGTGTGCAAAGCATAAGACGATGCTATCGAATGGCATCCCGCACATTCTACATCTGTAGACACACCTTTCGGCGAATGGAGGCGAGTTGCCCGACAACCTCGGACAGAGCTTAAGGAGGATGCTTGACCACAACGTCGCTGGTCCCCCTTGGCAGTTGCACTAGACTTGGAGTTCACGGCTGGTGTCGACTTAGTTGTTAATAACTTCCTTGCATACACGAGGGAGAGGGAGGTGCCGAAGATGAAAGTCGATTTCAGCCCTTCTGTCCCGAGATTTTCTATTAGGTAAAGGAAGACGTAGTAATAGGACAGAATGCATATATTCTGGAAACAGAGGGATTAAAGGCAGCTGGCTTGGCCCAGAGGCCAGACAACCGACTAGTACAATATGCCTACCAAAGTGACTTAACCCAGCGGTCCAAACAAAGCATTACAGGACCATTGTGGAGGTATTTAGAAGTGTTTAAAAGGTCAAACACAAAGCCTAAACTTGCCTTTTATTTCGAATGTTTTGGCGAATTCTGTCTGGCTAAAATTACAATACCTTCTTTTTTTGAACTGCCGGTTTCGGTCACTTGGGGCGGCCATATTGTACTAGCCGGTTGGCCGGCCGCCGGGCCGTGCCAACAGTCCCCAAGCCCTCTGTTCTCAGAATATATATTCTGCCCCAGTACCATGCCTTCTTCTACCTTAAGGGGAGCCTCGGGGCGCTACAAAAATCAGTTATCAAATTAAGTGTGTAGCGTCCCGAGGCTCCCTTTAAGGTAAAAGAAGGCGCAGTACTAGGACAGAATATATATATTCCGGGAACACGGGGCTTGGGGCTGTTGGCACGGCCCCAAGGCCGATCAACCGGCTAGAACAAGATGGCCACCCAAGTGACCTAAACCGGTAGTTCGAACAAACAAAGTATTACACTTTCTTTGTTTGAACTGCCGGTTTCGGTCACTTGGGGCGGCCATATTGTACTAGATGGTTGGCCGGCCTCCGGGCCGTGCCAACAGCCCCCAAGCCCTCTGTTCCCAGAACATATATTCTGCCCCAGTACTATGCCTTCTTCTACCTTAAGGGGAGCCTCGGGACGCTACAAAAATCAATTATCAAATTAAGTGTTTTGTAATTAATACGCAAAATCCTAAGCATGCTCAATTGATTTTCTTCAATACTTAATGCTTTAATTTACCTTTAAACTGCATGCGCTGATATGCATATATTCTTCTAACTTCTGTAAATAGCATAAATATTTGTAGCTGTGCCTGTTATATTTGCATGATTCTTGGATTGTGGGTTTATGTTAAATACTAAAAGCACGCCAGCTATGCCACAAATTTTATTAGTAGTTTATAAAGGCAATAGCTGATCGCGACTGATTTGAATTTTGTTTCGGAAAGGATGTTGGGTAATAATTGGTAGCTTGGATGCCAGCTTGAGAGGCTCTGATTGCATCTGATTTGGCTAGTTCAAGTATGCGTTTTGTTGGAATTAGTGCGAAAAATGCTTTTAACCTTTGCTTTTGGAATCATGTATGTTCCTAGTGGAGTGTAATATACTAAGAAAGGGAGCATCACCTCGCAGCATTGGATGTGTATCTAGTCCTGTATATTGCCTTACGATTTTCGCAGGTTAGAATGGGTTGTAGCTTGCTGACTTCGGCCACATCTTTATGTACGTTATTTTCATCACTATGATTTTCATGTTAGCAGAATAGATATCGGGGGCATGGGGTACTTCGGGATTTAATTGGTTGTTAACTTTGTGAACTTGGTTTCATGGTGCTAGTATGTTTGTGAAACGTGTTATTTAGGGTGCAGATTGTTATTGAGTCGTGGGTTCAGCTTTGATATGAGTTGGTGTTTGAGACAGATCCAGAAGCGAAAGAATGGTTACATGGAGGTCTGTAGCTGTTCGTTTGGGAACGATTGCCTCAATACGCAAGCCACACCTCGTGGGCGTCTTGAATGTTTGTTTTTTGAGGCATTTTTGTTACTTGTACTTGCGTTTTTAGCTTTGCAGTGCGCTTGAATTCACTTGTTGGCCTTTCCTTTCTCTTCTTTTAAGTATTACGAACTCACAATGATGGCGGACCGACATTTGAAGATTCCGTGGAGTGGTAGACAGTGCGAGATTCCCGAGTCACCTGGACAGGCGACTCCTTGGTTCTGCGATATGGATCATGTCATGGACGATACCGGTATGTTTAATGGCATTGCGATAGGTTTCGCCTCGTTTGGCACAGGCATTGGATAATTACATGGGTGCAGGCTAGAGTGCGAGATTAGAGTTGACATGGCATGAAAGCTTACTGTCCCGTGTGGGAAGGGTGGTGGGTTGCGACAGTGATTGTGCCACTGCTGAAATAAAGAAATTAAGGTGAATTAATCAATTTTTTATCAAATGTAGTGCAGCTTTTTTATGAAGCAATGTTTACCTACCCTTGCGACCCTAGGTGCATGTTCTTCATTGCAATATTTATTTTTCATTTCATGCATGGGTGCGTTTTTATGATATTTTGCAGGTAATCCATATTTGGTGCATGAAATGTACAAATTGGTAGTCATTTACATGTACACACGTGTTTCGAAATGCACATCTATGTGTGCAAAGATTTTTATTGGACAAGATTCACGAAGGAAGGCTAGATGAGTTTTTGTTGTCTATAGATGGCACTCACGTTTGTTTGTCATGCCGAACATTTGTGGAAGAGATTGATTTCAGTTGTTCCGGCGAATTCCCATGTGGTGAGTTGGTTTATGAAGGAGGGTTTCAAGGCGAATGGGACTTCATTTATTGTTGAAATGTGGAAAATCGACCAAGCATGAATTCATTAGTGAACAGCACTAGGTGTCAATTTCTCCTCTGAAATTCGCACATTGGATGTGTGACTTGCTAGCAGAGTATTTTTATGTTGATTTTGTCAGCCTCTCAAGAGTGGTGGATGTTGGTGGTGAGCAGTATTACTGACTAACACTCGCTTTCCTGCCGCCACGGGCTTCAATGCTGTTAATGGGACGCACTTCAACAGCATTCAAGACTCATCAGGCCGCCAGCACCGTCTATCGTTGTCGACGGTGGCAATGGCAGGGAGGAATGTGGGTGTAAAAGCCGACCCATGGGAAGCCGCTGAGACTGCATTGAGCACCTTTGAGCTCGGCGTTCCCGTGGACAGCTGTGGTGTTGCGATTATTCAACCTATCGATTCCGCCGGAAGTTCCTTTGCTTAATGAGGACTAATCGCTCATCCTGGAAATAAGCTACGCATCCTTGTGCTTGGTGGGCTTATGAACGACTGAGTGCGGTGTGTGAGTGTCACGCAAGACCGAAATAAGAGAGTTGTGTAAGCTGAATTAGATGTTATTAACTTTTTGCATTCGTTAGTTTCACTTAGTCTTTTTTAATCTCAGATGTTTGGGTTTAGTCGCCTTGATTACTACGTTATGAGATGGGGCCGATGTGTAGTAGATGTTGGGTAGTGGGTGGTGTGGTTATACCATGAGGCTTTGATATGTAAGCATGATTCTCTGTACGATTCGTTGCCACTTTCGATAATCGCTTGGCTAATGTTTGAGACTTAAGATGCAAGTTACCGGCGCGCATCTACGCATGAGTAACATGTCAAAAGAGGCGATTTCAGTGGTGCTCATGTGAGTTCTGCAGTGAGTGGGGTGACTTATTGCCCGAGTGTGATTAATTTGTAAGGGAAATGGGAAGTGGTCAGTGACTCCGCGCTCCGTTTGCTTCGGCAGATTCTTGCCTATGCAGTTTATGCCTCATGAAATTGTGTGATTTCAGGATTCTCATGTGTGTTGTTTGGCGGTCATCTGCCACTTGATGGTGGTGAATGTATTTCCACCGCCTGAGACAAGTGATTAAACTTCTCTTTCTATGTTTGCGACGTGACAGTAGATTTTAGACCGCAAGCTCTATCAAAGCTTAATTATTCTGGCACTTTATTTGTCGTGTTGCCGTATCGTTGGCAGGAGTTTGACTTTTCGCTTTTAGGCCAGCATTTCCTCCACTGGTCATGGAAACGCGTGATGGTTAGCACACTGTCTCATCCCATAGGAAACTAGCTCACACCAGGGGGATGAGGTGACTGCCAAGGAGAGCATGGAGGACGGTGCTGGACAAGGCGAATTGGACTATTTAATGCGTTGACAGTTTGTTGAATGACGGATTTTGATGATGGGCAACTTATTTGTCTCGTCATTGCACGTTCGTGGAGTGTGTTGCTGGTATTTCAAGTACACTTCTATGTATTCTACCTGAGTATGATGTCTCTTGTCGCCTTCAGGGAGGGGAAGAGCTGAGAGAACTGCTTAGACGCGGCTCATTTGCATGACCAGGTGACGGCTGCGGCATATTTTGCCTCAGCAGGTGTGAAAGTGTTTGTATTTTGTTGGGCTGCAGTTTGCTGGCACAGGTGATGAGTGCATTTTAAAATACAATCTCGATTCGCTTTTCCGTTTCACTGTCGAGTGTGTCGTGACTTGTTAAAAGGTGAAATGCTTTTACTTTGCCTTGAGAATGGTTTAGGAGGTAGGGAACGTGTGACATGCTGGCAGTTAGGTGGGTGGGTTTGAAAGGGTGAGTTGTGCTTGGGAAAAGACGAGATATTTCCAACCACTTTGTGTAGGAGGGTTGACTGCAGCTTGAGTAAACTCGTAGTGTCTTTTCCTTCGTGAGGCGGCTCTAGAATGCTATTATGTTATGTCAGTACGCGCTACTTTTAAGCAGATGTGACTGCTAGTGTCACCACTAGGCAACTGCGTGGCGGTTAGTTTGTTGAATCCCTTTAATAGCATTCGCTAGTGCGCCTGAAGCTTATGTGTCTTCTCAATGCCAAAGGTTACTTTTGCCTGCTGGCCTTTCAACCGCCTTGGTGGCAGGGCATTGAAAAGTCCATTTAGGTGTTGATATTGGGCTTTAAGCATAGTTGAACTTGCCTGACGCACACTTCGATTTGGGTAGCTGGTAGGATTTCTAAAGTAAAGTACTTGTCAAGACGAAGGCGAGGTGAGGTAGGCACTAGCTATAAGTTCTACGCATTAGCGTTTCTAAAGTAGACAGTTAATTAGCGGCAAAACAGCTTACTTTGGTATCTAATAATGGCTGGTTTGGGCAAATTAATTCTAAAAAATGCATAGCGTTTTATTTCTGCATGAGCTGAAAACACGTAAGTAGAAACTGCGTAATGTTATTACTCCAAAGACCCAATGTTTGAAAGTTTGTTTTAATTACTTAACAGTCAGTTTGCATTGTCAATTCGTTACCTTACGATGAAGAACTTCTGCTTCTGAAGGTGGAGGTTGGTGACGACCTGGGGAGCATCCAAATGCCGCACGGATGGGGCGCTATAGCAAGGCAAACGCGGTTAATAAAAAGCAAATTGTGAAATGCAAAATAGGAGTTAACCTGGTCTCGATTTAAAGGCTTAAATTAAAAAAAAACACTTGCTGCAGAACAAAATTTTAAGTCAGTAGGGCATTTGTAGCGTGAACAGTAAATGCGACGGGTTTCCCAGTAATTGATGAATTTGATTTACAAGTGCAAATTTGATAATGCGACTAACAAGATGAATTAAACACTGTTATTGTAGCGTCCCGAGGCTCCCTTTAAGGTAAAAGAAGGCATAGTACTGGGGTAGAACACATGTATTCTGGAAACAGAGGGCTTGGAGGCTGTTGGCACGACACGCGACTCGTATTTTACCCGCGCCATCGTTTTATTACCCCATAAGTGGCTTCATTTGGTAAATTGTGACAAGGAGGGCCTTGGTATTAATTGGATTAGACACTGTGTTTCAATGTGCTCCATTCGCGCAGGTCTCCAAGTCGCACTTCCTCATCGGCTAAGCCCATTCAATTAAGACTCAGACTGTTGTGATTGTGGCTGTGCCAATCACGCGAGACATGACTGCAAAGTCTACTTCTACATGCAACCAATTGAACATGCACATAGATCTGACCTTACTGCCAGTTCTTACGGAACTCTCTAATAATTGACTCGATGGTTGAGAGGGAAGTGTCGGAGAAGGCAGAAGCATTGAAAAGATGAGAGTCAGTGTAGACAAACATGGAGGTGGTTAGGAGTGATTGGGCAAGTTGATGTGCTCCTTCGTGGAAAGGCACCTTCAGTGTGCAATTGTTTAACTTTAAGGCAAGTAGTTGGAGTGAGACAAAGAAAAGCACGACATCGGTCGAATAAAAACAAAATCATTTAATGCTTTGACGCAATGATTAGCCTTGGCCTTTAGGGAGACAGCTCTTAACCCCCATCCCTATACTCATGCTTGATTCTACTTAATCAGAGAGCAGGATCTGCTTGCACTTGTCTAGCTTAGGTTGTCTTGACGCGAGTTCGATGGTACACTTGCCATTGTCGACATTAGTGATTGCGTGGAGAAAGGCGAATTCTGGAAATTTCGGGTAAGATAACGCATTGAAACACAAAATCTTTGGCAGAGGCATTTAGATTTGGCACTGATACCTCTGTGAATGGTAAAATTGGTGTGGAATTCTGCTTGGACTGCCTTGTAATGGGCACCCTAAAGGACATTTTCTTTTTTAGTGAACATTGCCGTTTGGTTATGATATGAAGACGTGTTACATGGTAGCACGAAGTTCGTTCTTTACATAAAGGGAATATCCAGTTGATTGGCTAGAGTCAAGGAAATATTAGGATGATTGCCTATTAATAAATCGTCTGCAGTACTTACACAAAAATGTGAAGTAGTGGTCGCCCTTAAGCTCTCTTCGAAATATTTGCTGGTCGATCTCGTAGTAAAAAATTAATAAGGAAATGCATCAGAAGGCACGTGCATGGATAACTGAGTGGCCAAGTGGGTAGAGAAAAGATTTATTTCATGCTCATGCATGTAGCCACTGCAAGAAAAAACAATTAACAACTCTCTGGGCTGGGGTTAGGCTTGGTAATCAAAACAAGGTAAACGGGTTTCCATGTTTAATCACTTTATGATCCCCAGGATCCAATGAGCAAAAGATTGTGCACTTTGCCGATATGGTATTGTGCATTTCTGTTCTTGCTAATTGTGTTGCTTCGCTGTCATAATGGGGCTGCACACACTTTCAACCTTTTTGTGCATAAGCTCGTAGTCCTTTCTTGTGGCCTCTTGGGCGAGGTCTATCCACTTGAGTGCGGTCTCACACATCTTAAGTGCACGATTGCGTTGCTCCTCGGACGTTCTTTGCCTTATCTCGTTGTCTACTAACTCCGATTGCATGGTGAAGATATAGCTTTCTAGCTTATTCCTTGCTGCCATCTTACTTCTCTGCTTCTCATTCTCCAACTTCAACTCCTCAGCTTCACTAATCATTCGTTCAATCTGCCCCTCCGAGAGACGACCAGTATACCTAGCATAGACGTTCATCTGCTGCCCTGACAAGGCGTTCACCGCTGACACATTGAGAATGCCATTCCTGTCAATAGCAAATGTAATTTTTATCCTAGAAAACCAACGCGGCGAAGGTGGGTTACGCAGCACCATAAACTTTCCCACCAAGTTGTTCCCATTTGGCACCAATTGCTCACATTCGTACAACCAAAATGACATGTTCTGTTGATTGTCAAATAATGTAGCGTACATCATCATTTTATTCGATGAAATTTTCATGTTACGCTCTATTAGCGTCGTTATTTCATCATCTGGCGTCGCCAACTTCACTGATAAAGGTGCTACTTCCAGCATCACCAGCGACTGTTTGCTAATCATGCTAGACGCCAGCAACGCTGCGCCACACGCTGCTGCCTCGTCCGGATTGATGGACCTGTCAAACTTACTGCCACTGAAGATGTCCTGTAGCAGGTGCTGCACCTTCAATATACGCGTTGATCCACCCACCAGTAATATCTCGTGAACATCGACCTTGTCCAACCTTGCATCAATCAACGTCTGGTACACTATAGCCAGCATTCTATCGAAGAGGTTTGAGCACAATTGCTCAAAACGACGCCGTGAGATGGACACAGAGAAATCCACGCCCCCATACAACGATTCCACATCGATGCTTGTGCGCTCAAGCAAGCTCAACGTTCTTTTTGCTTTCTCGCACGCCTTTCTTAGACGACTGATGGCTTTTGTGTCGAGTGTCAAACCTATTCCTCCGTGTTCTTGCTTAAACCGATTCACGCAGTAATTCACCAGTCGAGAATCAAAGTCACCACCACCCAAGTGCGTGTCACCACCGACAGCAATCACCTCGAATTTTTTATGCCCTATGGACATGACAGACACGTCGAAGGTGCCACCGCCCAAATCGAAGATGAGTACGTTGCGCTGCCTGTCAACCCTCTTGCCCAAAGCGTAGGCAAGAGCAGCTGCCGTTGGCTCACTGACGATGCGCATCACATTCAAACCCGCTATTTTGCCTGCATTAATCGTTGCCTGACGTTGGTTGCTGTTAAAATACGCTGGAACAGTGATCACAACATCTGTTATCTTCTTGCCCGCATAAGCTTCTGCTGTCTTCTTCATCTCCAGCAGCACCATAGACGAGATCTCCTCTGCAGTAAATTGTTTTGTCTTTCCACAGCACCTCACTTCAACCTTCGGCTTTGCAATCGAGTCTACCACCTTAAATGGCCAGTTCGTCATATCACTTTGCACTGCCTCGTCAGTGAAGCGACGTCCGATCAGTCGCTTTACATCGTACACCGTATTTGTAGGATGCATTTCTGCCTGCTTCTTTGCGGCAGCACCGGTGAGGTATTCTCTATCCGTAAATGCGACGTAGCTCGGTGTCTTGCGGTCACCCAGGCCATTGGCGATGATTTCAACCTTGCCATCTTGAAAAACGCCGACACAGGAGAAGGTGGTTCCCAAGTCAATACCAATAGCTGGACCTGCTGACATGCTTTCGAGGGATAGGCAATGTCAGTGTGTATGTTCTGGCAATGATGGTCCTCATGAACTAGGGACTCTATATTGACTGCTCCTGATGACTGAATATTTCACACTGTGAATTAAGCACTAGAATACTCTTGGCCAATCAGGAACCGGCATTAACTATTGCTTCGATTGGTTGGCGACTACACACACGAAAGTAATGACGCACAATGTAGGCTTTGATGTGTTTACGCCCTTAAGTGATTAGATCAGTGTTGAAATGGTAGTGGTAGAAATGAAGCTGTAGAGAAGCGAAAACTTGTTGACTCACTGTTGGTAATATCCAAGTGTCAATGTGGCTCAAAGCATTAACCTAGGAATGCTTGATCGGAGTGCCATGGTCTTCCACGCGATCATTACCATCTCTAGTGTAAAGCAGTCAGGTAAGGAAGCTTTTACTGTAGGTGCGCATGTCCGTGGGTTTCGATGTGCGTTTAAAACCATTTTCGACAATTCTCGAAAGTCCCACGCATTGAAAGCAAATTTTAAAATGAAAAATCTCCTGTGCAAAAACTGTGCGTGCAAAAATTGAGTCCTTCAATGTCACTTTGGGCAAATGATGTGCCCATTATACAAACTTGGAGCAGCAAAACCAGTTTTTGTTAAAATCAAACCCTCTCTCTATAGCTTCATTTTGATGTGAGCCTCTTTTCCTTCAAGCTACCTTATCCTTTACTTTACGCCACCTTTGCACCAAATTTGATGCCGCATATTTACAAAATTTGTATTCCGAATAAAAGATGTTTCTTTTCGCTAATGCTTTGCACCGTGGTGATGTCTTAAACAGCTTTCTCCTGAATAATAAGCTTGCTTCGTGAGTGAAATTATTGCCAATTATACAGTGCAAGGTAAAATGTTGGTGGTTGCACCATGAGAAATCACTGTAGCACCTACACTTACACCGCGAGTGAGAACAGGTTACCATCGTCGTGCCAAGTTGACTGCGATTAGCCGAGTTTTCGTTCAAATTGGTACACTATCATTCGTTCGCAATTATCCCCATTTCAAAGTGCTGTGTGTTTACTGATAATTCTCCAACACATTTGTAGCACCAAAAATTGCCTCTCCAGACATGCAATAGGTCTCCACATTTAAAAGACCCTCAACAGTTTCGATTCCCACTTCAACTTGCGACATAGCTCTATCTTAGGTTTAGCCCCAAACAGATTAGATCCACTATTCATCCTGTTTCCATGTTTACTTACACACATCCATCTGGTGGTATTGAGGTGATCCCTTGTTGAAATCGTTCGTTCCTACATTTACGAACTGAATGCCTTAAGTTTTAACTTCTATACTTTTTCTTTATTTATCATCCTCTCCCACCTCTCCTCGCACCTCCTCCTTTTCCTTATCTTCTGGTACTTAAGGGGCTAACCTACACACACACACACTGTGACAAACACCCAACTTTCACTCAAACAGTCAGACACCTAAATCACTCTGTGGAAGCGTTTCATTACAACGATACTCTTCGTAGAGAATAGTCATTGTTTAAGTTATGAGTACTGTCAATGTAAAGTCGTCCTAGTAACTGATAATAAAATCTTTTCCATTTGCATGCCTCATTGCCTGCTATGCTCTTCGACTCCTTGCCGCCATCCCTTTTGGCTTCGGCACAACTCAAACCAGAACTAAAAAAACGCCATAATCAAACAGGTGACCGCAACAAAATAAAATGATTTGAAGGCTTGCCCTAATGCAATGTAGTATAGGCAACAACTAATGTGCTCTATTATTTAAGGTGCTTTCGTCACATTCAAATGGAATGGAGCCACCCAAAGGCTAGTGAATGGAGGGAATGGCTACCAGACAAAGTTGTATGTTAATTGGCTAAATGGGTCCATGCTTTAAAAGACCTTTAGCCAGTAGTCATCACACTCAAATGCAAATGGAAATGAATTGGAAAGCACTTAAAAATGTAGAAGGAACCGCTTAAAATGCAAAATGAGCTCTACCGTTTTTATAGCAGGAATCCTAAAATAAAAAGAAGAGATATTATGATTGGACTTACGAGAACAGATTGTTTAGTCTAGGAAGAGCAGCTGTGTAGGCGGTGATGTTGAAAAGCATTGATACAGCATTCCTCAACATAGTCGGGAGTGCATAGAGCGATCATTTTTTTACATATTCTAGCTTAATTCAAGCATTTAGCTGGGACCATTCTGAGGCCTCTTAAGTTGGTCATCGTTTTTCTACTGATGATCGCCCACTTTGCATATAACCAGGTATAAGAGCTGTATGCATGAATGGATAAGTCCTCATCTGCTCAGGTTGAATAGCAGCAAGTAGTAGTAGTGATAAAGTTTCTTCTGAATTAACACTCATGTTTTCCTCCAATCGGAGTCGACATCCACTAGTTGCGTCCTGTGGCTTGCAGTTGAACGCATAATTTTTTTGTCTAGATTTTTGTAAAGGAAGCAGAATGTCCCTTGCATCCAGGCACTTCTCATGTGAAACGTCCCAATCCGTGGTGGATACGCACGTCTATCTTTTTTTATGCGCTAGGCCATTTTCGACGCTAGCCTCAGTTGCCATGCAAAAATTTTTATACAAACCATCGTTGTAAGTATATGAATTATCAGAAATAGAGAAAATGCAAGCCCTTCTTCGTCAATTAGTTGAATAGTGGAGGTTCAGAATCAAGAATTATGTTGACTCCAACGATGACATGCGGTGATATCATCGCTACTAATTGCTTTGTGTAATAGTTGTGTGCAAGAAAAATTGAGCACTCAGCCATCCAGTCTCTAAGGCAAGCCATTATTGTGCTCAGTACATTTTGAGGGTTGAAGATCATTTTAGGGAGGTAAATAATTGACTCGCAAGTGTTTCCTCTGACAGCACCGACTCCTACGTGACAGATGGCGTGGGAGGCTAACTAAGGGGCACGGGAAGGACGGCACTTAAACGAGAAAAAAGGACTCTGCGCCACTTTTTTTACCTGCTTCACTCTTGCTATGGTTTAGAAGCTACCTAGATGCACCACAATTGTATCTTCACCCTAACCTATGTCCAATGTACGCTTGTTTACATGCATAATGTATCCTTTCGCTTTGGAAGAAATGTCACTGCTATACAGTTACCAGGCTGTTTTACTCAAGCACCAAGCAAAGACAAGTCTAAGAAGCGCACAAAAACGCTACCACCTCAATCTGTCTTGAATTTCGCAGCAGCTGCAACTACACAGCATTAGCATGGATGTTATTTTTTAAACTGTAACACATGTTTGTTTAGACGTACCTGTGGAGCTGGAAGCAGTCAGCACATGCAAATTTCAAAACGGGGTGGACGCATTGATCTCTGAAGGGAGGGCGACTAGGAGCCATTTAAGCTCCATTTCTGGTATATCTTTGCGGCACCCAAAAAGTGTCTTTCAATGGCCAATCCGATCATTCTAATGAGGCGAAGGCAGAGATGGAAGAGCGAATCCTTAAACCAGTGACAAAACTTTGTTCTACTCTGATCTACTGATCCAATGCGACCGGATTTCTTTGCACTGTTATGACAACTATCCGCTAACAGTAGTAGGCTTCCTACTCTATCGCATTCACTGAAATAGTCGCTATCACAATCAAGATTCGAAGCCTGTTCCACACTTGTCGAGAAAGCAGTACCCGAAAATCCAAAGCGTACTTAAAGGCCTCCTCGTAGCAAGTCTTCTCATGCATTTCGATGATACCTGACTACTCACTGTGCGTTAGCTTTTGCGCAGTACCTTTTTATCGACCAAATGGAGACACAGGAATTTCCACAAAGTCCAATCAGATAAAAAGAACTTCGCATTTACCCGATGAAATAACTCAGAACTTGAATTGCCAGAGATTAGCAGCGCTCGAGAAACCCTTTCGAGGCATGGAGAAACACAGTGAACTTTACCTTGGGTTTACCCAGAATAGTTCGGCCGTCATCATGCTGTGAGTCAATTAACTGCTCAGGTGTGTTTTCCACCGCAAACAAAATATTTAAGGAGAAAAAGCACTATTGTTTACCTTTCGCGATGATCTTCAAAGATATTTAAAACAACCGAAAGCAGCGAACGCCACCATGAATTGAAAAGGCATTCGGACTAGTAAATATGATATGCCTAAGACAGTGACATTTTACTTGCATTTAAATTCTGTGCCCCTTCCAAGACTTCTCTGAAGGCAGAAGAAGACACAACACACATATATTCGACAGACAGAAAAGAACTGGTGCAGTTGGCATGGCTCAGAGGCCAGCTTAATCTGCGAAGAGAATCTGGCCTACCCGGATCGTCGTATCGAAAATGAGAGCCAAACGAGCAACAAAGCATTACGATTACAGCTTAATCTAATAAGAGGAAAGTGGATAATGTCTTTGAAATTTGAAGTCGTAAAAACCACTTCATTCTACTTTGCCCTCATCTGCCCATTTCCTCTTTTAAGCATTTCAAACACCTCGTATTTACTGTTCATGCTACAAATACTCCACTAATTTCTAATTTTATTTTGCGAAAAAGTCAACTTTTGAATTTAGAAATTTGGACTCAAGACCCAGTTAACTCTCATTTTGGATTTTCACAGTTTGCTTTTTATTAACTGCATTTGCCTTGCTATAGCGTCCCATCGGTGCGGCGTTTGGATATTCTCAAGGTCATCAACGTCCTTACCTTCAGAGGCAGAAGTTCTTCATCATAAGGTAAAAAAGACAGTACAAACTGGTTTTTGGATAATTTAGCCAAATAAATTAACACTAGGTCTTTGGATTAGTAACACTGCGTGCTTTCAGCTCATACGAAAATGCTACGCTATGCATTTATATTAGAATTAATTTGCCCAAACCAACCATTATTAGGTCACAAAAGTAAGTTGTTTTGTCAGAAATCCATTGCTTACTTTAGCAATGCAAATATGTAGAATTCAGAACGTAGCTATTAGTCTTATAGCTAGCACCAACCTCGCTTCACTTTTGTCTTGACTGGCACTTTACGCAAGTCCAGCCTCATGGAAAGATGCTTCAAATTGTTTTCGATTTGAAATTCTGATCACCTACTTAAATCGAAATGTTCATCAGGCGATTTCGCTTCTGCTTTAAGCTCAGTATTAACAACTAGATGGGCATTTCACTGCTCTGCCAACAAGGCGGTTGAAAAGCCAGTAGACTAAACTCACCTTTGGCATAGATAGGACACAAAGGACTCCAGGTACGCTAGCGGATGCTAGTAAAGGGATTCAATAAACTAACCCCCACGTAGTTGCCCAATGGTAACGCTAGCCATCACATCTACTTAAAAGTAGTGCGCACTGGCATAGCAACATGACAGCATTCTAGAGCCTCCCCACGAAGGAAAAGATACTGCAAGTTTACTCAAGCTACTTTCACCCTTCCCGCCTTCTTGGCATATATATTCCTGCAAAAGTGGTTGTAAATATCGCGTCTTTTCCCAAGCACAACTCACCCTTTCAGACCCATCCACCCAACTACCTCTAAGTCGCACATTCTCTGCCCTCTAAAGCTGTTCTCAAGGCTAAGTAGTGGCATTTCACCTTTCAACAAATCACGACACACCCAACAGTTGAATGGAGAAGTAAATCGAGACTGCACTTTGAAATGCACCCATCACCTGTGCCAACAAACTACGGTCCAACAAAATAAAAACATTTCCACACCTGTTGAGGCAAAATATGCCGCAGCCATCACCTGGTAATGCAAATGAGCTGCGTCTACGCAGTGGCACATCTCCATCGCCAATGCATACATGCGTACTGCAGTTTTCTCAGCTCTCTCCCCGCAGGCGACAAGAGACATCATACTCGGGCAGAATACATAGAAGTGTATTTGGCGTGCCAGTAACACACTCCACGAACGTACAACGGCAAGACAAATAAGTCACCCCATCACCAAAATCCGTCATTCAACAAACCATCAACGCATTACATAATCCACTTCGCCTTGTCCAGCGCCGTCCTCCATGCTCTCCTCGGTAAGGCTACTGCGCCGTCAGTCACCTCATCCCCATGGCGTGAACTAGTTCCTTATGGGATGAGACAATGTGCTAACCAGTGGAAGAAATGCTGGCGTAAAAGCGAGAAGTCCAACTCCTGCCAACGATTCCACAACACGACAAATAAAGTGGTAGAATATTTAAGCTTTAATAGAGCTTCCGGTCTGAAATCTACTGGCACAGCGCAAGCATACAAAGACAAGCTTGACCACTTGTCTCAGGCGGCGGAAACACACTCACTACCATCAACTTGCAGATGATCGCTAAACAACACACACACACACACACACACACACACACACCACACACACACACACACACACACACACACACACACACCACACACACACACACACACACACACACACACACACACCACACACACACACACACACACACACACACACACACACACACACACACACACACACACACACACACACACAAGAATCTTGAAATCACACAATTTCATTTGACATAGGCCACGTAAGTAAAATCTGCAGAAGCAATCGGAGCATGAAATCATTGACCATTTCCCGTTTCACCTACAAATTAATCACACTCGGCAATAGGGCTTCCCACTCACTGCGGAATTCACGTAGGCGCAGCTGAAATCGCCTCTTTCGACAAGTTACCTATGCAAGGATACGCGTCAATAACTTGCATCTTAAGCCTCAAATATTAGCCAAGCGATTATCGAAAGTGGCAACGAATCGTACAGAGAATCATGCTTACATATCAAAGCCTCATGGTATAACCACACTATCAACTACCCAACATCTACTACACATCGGCTCCATCTCATATCGTAGGGGTCAAGGCTGATAAACCTAAACATCTTGGATTAAAAAAGACCAAGTATAACTAATGAATGCAAAAATGTAATAACATCTAATTCAACTTACACAACTCCCTTTTTTCGGTCTCGCGTGGCGCTCACACCACACTCAGTCGTTCATAAGTCCACCAAGCACAAGGATGCGTAGCTTATTTCCAGGATGAGCGATTAGTCCACATTAAGCAAAGGAACTTTCGGCGGAATCGATAGGTCGAATAATCGCAACACCACAGCTGTCTACGGCGACGCCGAGTTCAAGGGTGCTCAATGCAGTCTCATTGGCTTCCCATGGGTCGGCTTTTACATCCATATTCCTCCCTGCCATTGCCACCGTCAACAGCGACAGACGTTGCTGGCGGCCTGAGGAGTCTGAGATGCCGCTGAATAGCGTTCCATAAGCAGCACTGGAGGCATTGGCGGCGGAGAAGCGAGTATCACTCAGTAGTACTGCTCACCGCCAACATTCACCACTCTTGACAGGCTGACAAAATCAACATAAAAATACTGTGCTAACAAGTCCCACATGCAATGTGCGAATTTCAGAGCAGAAACCGACAATAATGACTTCATGCTTGGCTGGTTTTCCACATTTCAGCAATAAATGAGGTCACTTTCGCCATGAAACCCTCCTTCATAAATCAATTCACCACATGGAAAGTCGCGAGGACAACTTAAATCAAGTCCTCTTACAAATGCTCAGCACAACGAACAAGCATGAGCGTCATCTATAGACAACAAATGAGGTCCCTCCTTCATAAACCACCAGCTTTTCCTCCTGAATCGCATCCAACAAAAACTTTGCACACATAGATGTACATTTCGAAACGTGTGCATACATGTAAATGACTACCAACTTGTACATCTCACGTATTAAATATTGATTACCAGCAAAATACCAAAAAGTGCACCTATGCACACCGTGAAAAATGAACAAATACTGCAATGAACACACACCTCGAGTCTCTAAGGTAGGCAAACATTATTTCAGCAAAAGAAACTGGATCACATTTAATAAATAATTGCGTTAAATCCCCTTCATATCTCTATTTCAGCACTGACACAATCACTGTCGCAACCCACCACACTTCCCAAACAGGACAATAAGCTTTCCTGCTATGCCAACTCTAATTGCGTACCTGTCTCGTCACTCTGGCTTGCATCCATGCAATTATCCAATGCTTATGCCAAACGAGGCGAAACCTATCGCAATGCCATTAAACACACCGGTATCGTCCACGACGTGATACACATCGCAGAACCGAGAGATACCTGTCCAGGTGACTCGAGAATCTCGCACTGTCCATCGTTCCGCAGGATCTTCAAATATCAACCCGACATCATTGTGAGTTCATGATACTGAAAAAGGGATAGAAGAAAGGCCGGAAAGTGAATTCGAATGCACCACAAAGCTAAAAACGCAAATGTAAGTGACAAAACACCTCAGAAAGCAAACATTCAAGACACCCACAAGGTGCGACCTGCCTATTGAAGCAAACATGTCCGAACAAGCAGTTTCAGGCCTCCGTGTAACCATTCCTTTGCGTCTGGATCTGTGTTAAGCACCAACTCACATCAAAGCTGAACCCACGACTCAATAACTATTTGGGCCCTACATAACACGTTTCCCAAAGATACCATCACCACAAAACCAAGGTCACAAAGTTGACATACAATTAACCTACAAAGTGCCCCATGCTCTCTACATCGACTCTACCAACATGAGAATAGCAGCAATGGTAACCGACATTTCACCAGCATTAAGTATGAAAGGACCTACCAACAACTGGTAAAAACGTGACAAAGGTCGACGAGCTACTACCCATTCTGACCTGCGGAATTCGTGAAGCAAAGTACAAGACTAGGCACACATCCAGTGAGGCTAGGTGATACCTCTATTCTCAGCATTTGACACTCCGCCACAAACATATATTTCCCCAAAAGTAAGGGCTAAAAGCATCGTTTATACCAATTACAGCAAAGCTTACACTAGGATTACCCAAATTTGATGCAAGCAAAGCCTCCCAAGCTGGTATCCGAGCCTGTGAATAACTACCCAAACCGCATGAGTGAATGAAATCCAAAACGACCGCGACTGGCTTTGGTCTTTATAAACTGCTAAAGAACTATTTGGGTTAGCCAACCCGCATTTAGTATTTAACAAAACAACCAAATTCAGAAAATATGCAAATTTTGGCAAATATACACGTAAATATTCACTGCATTTGTAAAAGTTAAAAAACGTGTGTATGAGTATTGTTTAAAAGGTAAATTAAATTACCAAATATTCAAGAAAATCGATTTAGCAAGATGGAAATTGTAATGTTTCGTTTAGACTGTTGGTTTCAGTCGCCTAGGTGGTTCCGTTGTGTTAGCCGGTTTGCCGGCCTCCTGGCCATACCAACTGCCCCCAATCCCTCTCTTTCCAGAGTACATATTCTACCCAAGCACTATGCTTTTTTTGCCTTACAGAAAGTGTTGGGTCGCTACATTGGTGGCAGCGGAAAGCAGACCCGACTTTGGTGGAGTTTTATCCTGGTCTGTACCAATTGTGGCAAAATTGAGAAGTGTGAAAGGAGTGCACGTGCTACGGATGGGAGAATTTCTGATATCCCATACCAGAAGGGCTGAGATAGACATCCACCTTTAGCACCTTTCTTGCATCCGTGTTCTGCAAGAAAGCTGTTAACAATTGAAGCGACACTAGCTTTGAACTCCAAGTCCAGTGAACTGCCTAGAGGGATCAAGCATCCTCCGTTAGCTCTCTTTCCTGTTCTTGGGGAACTCACCTCCCTTCTCCAAAATGCCTACTAACAGAAGTAGAATCTGCGGGACGCCTTTCGATAGCATCATTTTGTGCTTTGCACACTTGCATCGCGTGATACCCGTTCCTATGAGGCACCATTGCTCCATTTGCTCAGGGGTCTACGGCACCCTCGGTTTTAGCCTACTGCATCAAGAAAGCCCAGAATTACAACATGTTTTCATTTGTCTTGATTCACTCGAAAACTTTGATTCAGACCTCCATCATTTCATTGGGACACATTGTTGTGGGCGAGAAGGACTAAGAAATACGCCTTAGATTCTCCGAGTTTCGTGCAGAATTGATGGCACTGCAAGAACACATGCTCTTGAATCTCGATGACTGGAGCAGTTAGCTTGTAGATGCTTATTCCAGCACTGATTACGTTGTGATGGTTGATACGGGAGTCTGACCAGGGGAAGAGTTGGGGACGAAGCTGTAAAGAAGAGAGTGGCTGTGTAAAACTTTGTTTGTTTGGACCGCTGGTTTTGGTCACTTGGATGGTCATATTGTACTAGTCGGTTGGTCGGCGTCCGAGCCGTACCAACCCCTCCGATCTCTCTCCTTCCAGAATATATATTCTGTCCTTAGTACTATGTCTTCCTTTACCTTAAAAGAAATCTCGGGACGTTACAGGCGCTTTAAATTTAATGATGCTGTAGCGCCCCAATACTTCCTCGAGGGCAAAAGAAAGCATGATTCTAGGGCAGAGGGTTTGGGACTGCTAAGCATAGCCTGGAGGCCAGCCAGTCTATCTAGTACAATATGGCCACCCCAGTGACCGAAACCGGCAGTCTGAACAGACAAGCATTACGGATGCTTTCACACATTCAGGTAAGTGTCGTTAATTTGTTCTTCTTTCTCAGCGTATGATGCTTTGCGAAGATGTACATACAGTTCGAGTTACTTTCCAATGTCAAGACCATATATTTTGCATTAAGTTTGTTAAGTGATTCCTCACTATCCCATAACAAAACAGCCAAGAAATATGAATTTTATTCCTATCGAAAATGGAAAGAGAGAAATGTTATTTGCTAAAAAAGGTGTAGAAAGATGATACCACCAATTCGCCCATCTTCGCCTTCCGCTAATATCCATCAACCTGGGTGTTAATGGGAGAGCAACTGCCCCATAGATAGGCGAAGTATCGGAAATATTACCAAAAGGTTATATTTAACGAAGCATATGTAATTGTTATTTGCTTTTATGCTGTTTTAACCACCGTTAATCACCAATGACCACCTAATTATTTATTAATATAGTATTTGCATATTTACCGTGATACGTAGTTGTGGGTGTTTTCGTTATACACACATCTCTCTTGTTATCTGTTAAAACAAGCATGCATTTATTGATTCACATTTGGGCACACATTCACATGCTGGTACATCTACGCCCACCCCAACCCCGTTAAAAACGATTTTGGCAACTAAAACACTGAAAGTGTGTGCGTGGAATGGATAGAATGGAAGGAATGTTTCAGTGTTTGGGTGGACGAAAGCGAGTGTTGGCTAGCTGATACCGTGGCAGCATAGACCCACGGGCGACCGTCGCCACATCATCCTCCTCCTGGGTCTGGCCGCTCTTAAACCAATGAGAAGACGCCTTATGCAGTTGTACGCGTTGTGATTGGCTGATGTGTACGCTAACGCATGTGAGGTGAACTTTGCCGGCGATAATGAGGGAGGGAACGTGCATAAGTAGGTGTGGAGGAGGCGGTGGTTGCATGGTTTCGCGTTTCACTGACGAGGGCGTGGCGGTTGTTGTGGTCCCCAAGGTAGTGTCAGGCAAGGCCGCGAGGAAGGCGTCGAAGGTGAAGGTGTTGAAGACGAGTAAGGCAAAGAAGAGCTGCACCATCTGCATCTACAAGGTGTTGCGTCAGGTGCATCTGACACAGGCATCTCGTCAAAGGCGGTGTCGATAATGAAATCCTCCGTGAACGACAGCTTTGAGCGGATTGCCGCCGAGTCGATTGAAGCACTGCAGTAAGAAGTGGACAATCACGAGCAGAGAAATTCAGAATGCTGTGTGTCTGCTGTCGCAGGGTGAGCTGGTAAAGCACGCGGTGTCGAAGGGCACTAAGGCTGTGACCAAATACACCGGATCCAAGTGGATGATGAGATGTGTGTGTGTGTGTGGAGTACAGTGAGTGAGTGATTGAGTGAACGCATTGCGCGGCTATGCTGAGGGACACTACTGCTACTGTCACATTCATTCTTGGTTGCTGCAGTGGAAATACACACTTCTGCTACCACTTTCTCTATCCTGTCTCGTCTTTATTCGTGTGCTGCTTGGAGGTACTAGCGTTCATGTATGCAGTGCTCACGTCTGCCTAAGTGTAAGTGAGAGCAGGCAAGGCGGTTTAGATGACGGGAATGGGGTGTGGTAAGGCGTGCAAAGATGATTGTGATGATTGGGTCAACATTGAAGAGGAGAATGAGGAGAGAGGTAGGCTTTGTGATGGATGGAGTGATACTCAGTGCTCTCACAAGACGGCCTCAAGGAAGAGATGTTAGGACGGTGTAGTTGTCTTGCAAATACGACCTTGTTAGTGCTAAAATTAATAAGTTGATAATATTTAGTGAATTGGTGGTAAAAACACACAAAAACACATAACTACTGCGTATTTTCCATTAAATGTAACAATAACAATAATGATGTCAATAATGCAAACAATCCGCACGCATATGCAGCAGCTGCCGATCCATCAGTTTACCAGGCAGATAGGTAGGGCTTAAATGACAAGAGAGATAGATTGCTGATGATCTCGAGGAGAGACGAGTGAGTGGAGGAGCGTGGAACAGTACGTAATTGTTGGATTCGATGGTTCAGTACACACAATATCTACAATCCTCGACACTGTTGAAGCAAATCAGTTCGTTAGCCCAAATAAAAAACGAATGCTCCATGGTTTGGGCCACACGAGATGCAGTTGTCAGGGGAGTACAGCACGATGAATAAGGTGGCCATGGCAGAAAATGTTAGTAGTGAAGAGCCAATGAGATGCGTGAGTGGTTGGGGTGTTGCGTGACCAATGGAAGCGTCTCTCAGTGTGATAGGTG